>JAGKQL010000006.1:4966909-5013978 GCA_018398635.1 Cyprinodon brontotheroides | reverse complement strand
CCTGTAAATACACTTAATTTATTTGGTGTCCCTTGAATCTATTATTTTGCTTTCTTTCATGATACAGAGAGAATATTTTAAAGATAAGTGTGGGTTTAACCTCTGCACATTTTATAACTTCAAAAGAAAAAACAGGATAAATCCACATATAACAGACATATTTAGACTATATTTAGTTAAATAGGCACAGATTTTCTTTCTGTCTTAGTTGTAATTTCAAATGTACGGAGCCCCTAAAATACGGAGCCCCAAAAGGGACATGGAGGAGAAAAAAATAACTTTTGCGAGATCCCGCAATACTTTTGCGAGATCTCACAAAAGTATTGCGGGATCTCGCAAAAGTTTATTTTTTGAGAGATCTCGCAATACTTTTGCAAATAATAATAATAATAATAGCGCTAATAATAACTGAAAAAGGCTCTGATTGTTTTATACACACCGGCAGGGTTTCCGCATGCATCAAAGATCTTTATGAGACGATTATAAAGCATATTATTTATATTTCATAGTAGAGAATATCTAGGATGTCTGTCTGGGGTTTACCTCTTGCAGCGGCTGCTTGCAGAGTGGACAGCGCACGTTGTGGTCCAGACTCCTCTCAATGCAGTTCTTGCAGAAAGTGTGGCCACATGGAGTCGTTACCGGCTCAAAAAACAACCTGCAAACAACAGAGTGGCAGATAAAAGGTTGATTTAAATACAGCGCAGCTCAGTGAATACGCTGCTAATAAGTGTGCTGCACATTAGTTTACAGTCTGAGAGTTAGCCAAACATTAACCGTGATGTAGGAGCATCCACGGCTTTCACCTATAGCCGCTGACATCTTGGGTGGGTCGACGGCTCCACTCAGTATAATGTGTTGAGCAGACACACAATTTTCATTTACTTTAACTCGCTGAATATTGAACTAAATTTTAAGGATTTGTGTTTAATTTTTTTGTTGCTGAAAACAAATATTTTGTTATATTTAAATATTCTTAGTGGGATTAAGACTAATAGAATATTCTGATTGGATGTGTGCATGTTCCAAAGCACAGCCACTCCTACATCCTTATATGTTTTATTACTATATACACAAACATATTTATACAGGTACACAAAAATATATATATGCACCTCTCCCTCCACAGGTGTATTGATTATTTATTTCGCAGATGGACATTATTAACATTTCTTTCATTCTTGTATTTTTTTTTTAAGTCTGTCACTTATTCTGTTATTTTTATACATTTCTTAAGGTCAAAATTTTGATCATTTTTGCTGCAATCTTTTGCTGCTGTGACACCATAATTTACCCATTGAGGGACAATAAAGGGATTTTCCATTCTCCTCTCTATATATATATATAGGGATGCATATATATTGGGATTTTGGCCATATAAAATATGTAAATATTTTCTAAACTCCATGTAGCCTTGCGATAACCCATACCGATGAATGCATGTTAAAGCTGGACAAAAATAAGTTGAAAATAGCAGTTTTGTTATCCATTTCTGACACTTTAAAAAATAAGATACTCAAATATATTTTAATATGCCTATATCAAATTGATTTTTAATATAGGTTTCAAAATTCAGTAATTTCATCGCTCTGTTACAAACTCAGGATATTTTTTGCAAATTCTTAAGTGTAAATTATCTTGTTCCATTGGCAAAATGTATCTTTTACCTCTTTAATTAAGGAACAAATGCACTCATTTCAATAAAAAATGACTTATCTAGATTTTGATTTTTTCCAGTGTATATAGAGTGTATATGTGGCATTTATTCATTAATGTCTTACAAATCTCTGATTATTACACAAAGTTATCCCTCGCGCGGTCTGTCGATTCAAACAAAAAAATGGCGCTAAGTAGAATAGGGTAGCAGGTCGACCTCCCCAAGATGGCGCCCGTACTTCCTGCGCTGCGACAGTCAATGCGGGGTCTACTCTTTTATTATGTCTGCAGGAGATGGACTAAATGAAGCTATTACCTGATGCAGAGAGGGCATTCAAAGTCTGAGACGGTGAGCACAGCCAGTGTTTTCTCTCTGCCTGCTTTACTTTCCCCTGGGATGGAGACAACGTTGTGAGAAGTTAAGTGAAGAATCAGAAGATCAATAACATTTACTGTCTGTTAACATAATGATGAAGACAATTAAATGTCTCTCTGGAGCGCTGGCTTACCTCTACCCTGGCATTCTTCTTTCCTCATCATCATTTCCTCATCTTCTTCACCGGCAGGCAGGAAGGAAACAGCTTGGCAGAGGCTGAGGCAGCACTCCGTACCAGCTTCATGCTTCATCTGGAAACCAATAACAAAGCTCAGTTCAACTAGTTAGGAATCAGAAATAATCCCAGGGCTAAATTACTTTCGTTACATGACTCCATCTGCAATGACTAAAGGTCCAGTTTGATAGACACTCTTTCGTACAAAATTAGGGGGTCCCCGCTCCATTTTACCATCAGTTTGGGGTTTTAGAATGTTTATATCAGAAGGATGTAATTTTATTGTGGATTGTTATTATAATTATTTTATTTTCTTATTATATAATGTTTTATTTTGCTCTATTTTTATTCTGTAAACAGTTGCACTGCTAAAAAAGAATTTCCCACAAGGAAATAGTATATAAAATATATAAAATATCGGACATTTTTGTGCGTTTCATGCGTGTAGATTCAATGACATGAGGCCCCCCAAGTGGTGAGAGGGAAATAAAAATAAAAAATATTAAAAATACTTTGCCCTATTTATAAATTTATGAATATTTTTAGAAAATTTATTTTTGTTTGTTTTGTTTCACTATTACGTGTATTTGGATTTTAATTTAATTATTTTACTCGCCAAATAAAGAGGGATCCTACGGAAGAGGCTTAGGACCACTGGAAAAAAAAAAAAAAAGTTACGTGATTTTTTAATTTTATTTCAGTTAAATATGGGAAAAAACATTTTTTTTTTACTTTAATATCAGAATTAAAGTCAAAATTAAAGTCAGAATTCTGACTTTTTTCCCCCCATATTAAACTGAAATAATATTTAAAAATCACCTAATGTTTTTAATTTTTTCACTGGCCCTAATCCTCTTCCATGTAAATTTACATGGTCTAATGACAGAAACGAGGAGGAAATTTGGACACAGAAACGCATTTTGGATTTTTTGGGAAAACCACCACAATTGAAGAAGAAGAACACTAGTACCGCAACCATGACAACGGAGAGCAGCAGGAGTGAGTAGAAAGTCCGCCCACCTGTGATGGAAGTTACACTGGCAAGCTCAGCTGCAACCATGTCAACAATTTATGGGGGGAACAGGGGGGACATGTCCCCTGCACTTTTTCAAATGTTTGTATTTGTCTCCTGGATGTTTCACTGTCCAAAAACAATATTCCGCTACAGTACACAGACATTCGTCGAGCACTAGGACCAAGCGGAAAACCGCAGCTCAAGCTGAATCCCGCTTCACTGAGTTTAGACCGCCCACAAGCTCCTGATTGGCTCCCATCTTGTGTGATTAGATTGTCAAGCACGCTGAAATCAGTTATATTAAACGATATTTGCGTCTCACCCACTTCTGAAATCAAAATTTTGTCCATGCCGCAACCCAAGCTAGCGTAATTAGATCAGACGAGCCCCTCCAGCCAACAGTTTCAGATTTCCTGCTTGGCGTTGAGGTAATGAAACGTTCCAACGTTCTGTGGCGCCTGTGTTCTGTCAGATGAGCATACCCAGTCAGACCAGCATACCCATAGTCAATACCAGTTTATCCCTTTAGATTTGTACAAAAAATAAACTTTAAACTGCCTCAGTGGGCGTGTATTCCTTTAGTCATCAGTACGTTTTAAGACGCACTGATCACTAGCTGTCAATCACAAGAATGGGCAAGTTTGCTCTGATGCATGCTGGGTAAAGAGAGAGGGACTTTGTCGGTTGTCACCCTTGTGTTCTTGTGAATTGGAAAAGTACGAGGGCCGAGGCTGATGACGTTTCACGAGGAAACGAGAACGCACAAGTACACAGATTGAGAAACGGCCGTAGTCTTTTTGAGTGTTTTTTTGTGTTATCATTCTGGTATATAGTGCGTAATCTAAAGAAAGAAGCAACTAAAAAGCAGATAAACGCGGTTTAATCATATTTTGCTAGATGAGGTCCCATGATGAGGTCAGAGAAGCAGTTTAACGGAGAAAACGTAAAAAGCATCAAAGTTGTCTCAGAAATGTCATAAAATGTTTTAAAGATGTGTATTAGCATTCTTTAGTGAGTTAAAGATTGAAATAAGTACTTTAAGTACTATAATTACATTATTTATGGCGTGACAATGACAATGCTTTGCTAGCGTTGCTACATCCTGGATGGAAACATACTGGTTCAAGAAGCGGTATTTCCTGAAAAGCAGCCAATCAGTGTTAGTTTACTTTCTAGGGTCGGTTCCTCCCTCAAAGTGACAGAAGTTGACATGAGAGCAGAGAAACAGGTCTAAAGGTGAGAGGGAGAGAATCTACAGGTGGACAGAAACCCAGAGAGCAGAAATGAGCATGAAGTCATAAATGTGAGATATTGGGACCTCATGGTGTTTAATCTACATGTGTAAAATGTTTAAAATGTATGTGGAGAGTAGTTTAAAAGCTTAAAAAGAAACGGCTCCTATGAGTATTTATCGCAGCGTACCCTTTTTGCAGGACTGACTTCAGAACAAGGAGCATCCTGAATCTTCACCTTGTGTGCTTCTCTCCTCTCCATGTTTGGGTTCTTGCCTTCTCCTTGCGTCGGTGCCTGGGAGCCGCTGAGGGTGGTGATGGGGGGTTCTTTCAGGTAATCAGAAACCAGCTGCAGAATGCATGGCACCTCCTCTGGCACCGCTATTCCCTCTACCTGCAGGACCTGTCATTCAGAATAAAATGGTGAAGATCTGCCTGCATTAAAGCTCAGGTTTCACATTTTGAGGCCTTTTTGGAAAATCTAGATTAAAATATCAAAAATCCACAGCAGGTCATAAACGATGCTTTTGAACCTTTAATGTGAGATGAACTAACCTTCTTGATCTGGCTCTTTGCAGCAACAAAGTCAGCTTGAAGTTTTAGGCAATGGTGGAACTGGATCAGGGCTTCCTTCTGCTGACCCATTTCCAGCAGAACATTCCCTTTACGATAAAAACCCTGCAGAGATAACAGAGAGTCAGCATCCATCTGCCTGTTCATGAAAAGACTGCAACTCTGATCCTACTGCAACCTTTAGAAAAAAAGTATAAATACAGGCTTTTATTGGATTAATTATCTTTAGAAAATCCACCTAAAAGCTCATTTCAGTTTATTGGAAGAATCTAAATATTGTCTCTATTTAAAATGTCCAAACTAGGGCTGCAAATAGATTAATCTGTTAATGATTTTTTTGAGCAATTGATTAATAATCTTATAGCCAAAGATAAAGAATATATCTAACAAACTTAAACCAGATGAGATCTGGATTACAGAGCAGATTGATTGAGAAGTTTATTATTTTTTTTTATTTTAATGCAAAACATTTATATATGAGTCGCTCTGTCAGCTACAGGCCTGTTTTACGGTCTCTATACTCCAGTATAATGATTAATCAGTTACTAAATTAGTTGACGATTGTTTCAATAATCAATTAATCTGATAGATTATTTCAGCCCTAATCCAAACATTTCTTTAGATTCAGCCTCAGATCCAGACAATAACAACCATGGTGGTGAAACAAAACATTTCCTTTAAATGTTTGTTCAAGATCCATCTATCACCCATAATACTGTAAATAACTGCTGTAAAATATGAAAAAAAAAGTATAAAAAGTTCAATAACATTTAAGAATGAGCCTTAACAGTATATTGTAAGTTAATATATTTAGAACATAAGTTATAATAAGATTATTCTTTTTCTTTTACCAACTTTCTGTATTTGACTTTTTTTTTGGTGACTAAGAGCTGCTGTGAGATTAAAAAAGTTAATCTAAACACATTATAGTCCCTGTAAAGTGCTGATGTTAGGACAGAAAAAGCTTTTGGGACTAAATTAAAATCAGGTCGCAGAAACGTGGACCCTAAAATGCAGCTCTCTGATGTAATCTATAATAATCCAACCCAGCAAGATAAAGGAATTTCACGGTTATCAGAAGTAAGAAACAAACGTTGGGGATTAAAAATCTGAAGTTCCCAGATACTCTGAATTATTTTCACATGGAAGTTAAACTTTATTTAATAGTTAGTATACAGTGAACCCTCGCTATAACGCGGTTCACTTTTCACGGTCTCGCTGCTTCACGGATTTGCATCATGCACTGTTAAACTTTATTGTCAAACATAATCGATGGTGGCATGTCGGTTTTATAAGTATCTTTTGGCCCAGAAGAAAAAAGCGACAACAACTACCGATAACTATGTTCTTCTCTCCAAAACACACCTGCACCGCAGGCTTTAGAAAAAAAAAGCCACAGAGCTACGGTGGCCCTGAAGTGCAAAATGCAACTTACAAATCTAAAAGCGCCAACTACATTAAGGAAAACAAAACTACATAAAAAGCAAAGCTGGGGAACTACATTAAGGAAAACAAAACTACATAAAGCAAAAGCGCAACTACATTAAGGAAAACGCAACTACATAAAAGCAAAAGCGCCAGCTAACTATTAAAAAAATACATAACTAAATAAAGCAAAGCTCAACTACATTAAGCAAATCGCGAAACTACATAAAGCAAAGCTCAACTACATTAAAAGAAATCGCAAGCTACATAAAGCAAAAGCTCAACTACATTAAGGAAATGAACGCAACTACATAAAACCAAAGCGCAACTACATTAAGAAAAACAAAACTACATAAAGCAAAGCTCAACTACATTAAGGAAATCGCGCAGACTACATAAAGCAAAATAAGGCGCGCACAACTACATTAAGCGAAATCATAAGCAACTACATAAAGCAAAGCACAACTACATTAAGGAAAACATCGCAACTACATAAAGCAAAGCACAACTACATTAAGAAAAACAAAACTACATAAAGCAAAGCACTCAACTACATTAAGGAAATCGCAAACTACATAAAGCAAAGCTCAACTACATTAAGGAAATGCAACTACATAAAGCAAAGCACAACTACATTAAGGAAATCGCAACTACATAAAGCAAAAGCTCAACTACATTAAGGAAATCGCAACTACATAAAGCAAAAGCACAACTACATTAAGAAAAACAAAACTACATAAAGCAAAGCAAAGCTACATTAAGGAAATAACTACACATAAAGCAAAGCTCAACTACATTAAGGAAATCGCGAACTACATAAAGCAAAGCTCAACTACATTAAGAAATCGCAACTACATAAAGCAAAGCTGTAACTACATTAAGGAAATCATAACTACATAAAGCAAAGCACAACTACATTAAGAAAAACAAAACTACATAAAGCAAAAGCTTAACTACATTAAGGAAAAATATAGCAACTACATAAAGCAAAGCTCAACTACATTAAAAAATGCATGGCTACATAAAGCAAAGCTAACTACATTAAGAAAATCAAAACTACATAAAGCAAAGCTCAACTACATTAAGGAAATCGCGAACTACATAAAGCAAAGCGCTAACTACATTAAGGAAATGCAAACTACATAAAGCAAAAGCTCAACTACATTAAGAAAAACAAAACTACATAAAGCAAAAGCTGCTAAACTACATTAAGGAAATCGCCAACTACATAAAGCAAAGCGCCAACTACATTAAGGAAATCGCAACTACATAAAGCAAAAGCTCAACTTCTACATTAAGGAAATCGCAACTACATAAAGCCAAAGCGCAACTACATTAAAGGAAATCATAGACTACATAAAAGCAAAGCGCAAACTACATTAAGAAAATGCAACTACATAAAGCAAAGCTCAACTACATTAAGGAAATCGCAACTACATAAAGCAAAAAGTTAACTACATTAAGAAAAAACAAACTACATAAAGCAAAGCTCAACTACATTAAGGAAAACACACAATTACCTTAACCTACGAGGAAAAGGTAGGTACCAGTGGGAAACATGAGACATAAGCTGATTGGACGGCGGCGCCGTTTGACCCTTAAACCGGAAGTTGCGTTCGTCTGAACAGTCCAGCTTCTTTTAAGTGTGTCTTCAGTGTACGCTTAAACTAACTGAAATTTAGTGATTAGTCTTGAGCATATCCAGTATCACCTGCGTACGTATGTCCTGATTCAAAATATTCCTGGATAACGGCAGCTATGTTTGGGGCGCCGACAATATCCATGTTTTCAAAAGCCGCAGCAGGCAGAATGACTTCCGTTCAAGGGTCAAGCGGCGCCCGTCGTCCAATCAGCGATGTCTCATGTTTCCCACGAGGTACCTACCTTTTCCCGCTAGGTTAATGTAATTGTGTTTTTCCTAATGTAGTAGCGCTTTTAGATTTGTAGTTGCAGTTTGCACTCAGGGCCACCGTACAGAGCAGAGTCAGGATGCAGCGGCTCCATCAGAACAGCAGTGAAATACTGAACTGTACACGTCAGTCACTATGTCCTACTGTACTTTGTATTTTTTCCATAATCATTTTTCATTTTCTCCCGTTCCAATCCGTCACGGCGGTGCTGATCCCCGCAATATTAACCCTTCAGTTCGTATTGATGATTAAAATTATTACTTATTTATTTATAACTATATTATTTAACAGAACAGTACAGTAGTTATTTGCTAAAAAAAACAAAAACGTTTATACAGTACTTTTATTTGTTAAACAAATGCTTGGGCCTGCAAAAAGTTCCTTGATTTCAATATTTTATGGAGTATTTCATTGTATAATAACTGTAAAAAATAAAGGTTTCTACTTCACGGATTTCGCCTATCGCGGGTTCTTTTTGGTACGTAACTCCCACGATAAACGAGGGTTTACTGTAATGAGAGTACTTATAGGATGCAACTATACAGTCATGTAATTCAGGTTGTAAAAAATGATTTAATATCAGCAATTTGATTTGAGATTCGGATCCAAAATGATTCTGGATCATTAGAATCAGAATCAAATCATTTCTAGAGATTTGAAACGAAACCAGATCCTGATTTTAATGTTTGAACGCATCCTAAACAGGATTACCAGCATCCTATACTAGCTTCATGTGCTTCAAAGTCGATAAAAAAGCCTTTTGATCGTTGGATTCAGGCCTGATCTGCCTTCTCTGTCACCATCAGCTCAACGGCTCAAATGTAAAGAAACTCATTTCTGCAAACAGAACCAAGCAACACAATGACTGCATGCGTTGGACTTTCCACAGCAGCACTAAATTATTAAGCTAAGTTATGACATAAGTGGCTGTTTGCATAACGCTGAGGGTGACATAACCTTAAAAAAAGGCAGAAAAAAAATGGCTCCGAACAGAATGGCTTAGAGCAGAATACAAAGAGAGCAGGGAGTCCACACATTCCTGGTTATGCGTCATTTCATTTATGTTACAAAAGCAAATGTTTTGAGTTGGCTCCAGGAAATGCTTTCCTAGAAATGCATTATTTACATTACAGCCAAATGTCGTAGATCCACTGCAAAAGCTGATTTAAAAATACGCAGAATATTTTTAAAATGCAGAATGATTTGACATTTAAATATAACTTCCATAAGACTTTAAGCGCAATTATAAAAGTGTAAAGTTGTTTAAATATCCTTGTTTTGGATGGAAAATGTGCATTTCTATCAGTGAAATGCCTGCTGAGGCTGTTAATAGAGGAAAGGTAATCGTAACAGCTTTATATATATAACAGCTTCAAAGCATCTGATGCAGGTCCAGCAGATTCCAGAACAGCTTCTTTTCCGCTGCTATTAAACTGCTGAATGTTGAATAAAATGGTGTGTTATAAAAAAATTTTTTAAAAGCACTGAATGTTGAAAACTGTATATCACATACCAGTCTTACATTTTATCACTGCTGCACTTTAAAAATGGAAATGTCTTGCGAGCTGTACTAAACAAAATTGCTTTTTGCATACTGTACACTGTGTGTAAAAGATGACAATAAAGTCTAAGTCTATATGTTTTATGAAACGCAATCAAGAATATAAATCAAAAGACGCTGGTCTCTCACTTCTGTCCAGTTGGGTTGAAGGCAGCAGAGGTAGTCGAGGTCCATCAGAGCATCGGAGAACCGCAGCAGGCCCAGGTTAGCTTCAGCTCTGAACAGCTTCAAACTCGGATTGTCCGGCACTGGGAAGGAATGAAGACAGGAGACGACTTAAATGCTGGTGAAGATTCTCAGTCACCCGGGTCATAGTCATAACAAAAAAAGGTTTTAAAAAAGTTAAAAAAACGAACCACTGGACTTCGTTTTCAAGTTTGAAGACGTTTCACTTCATTCAAAATGTCAGAAATAGCCTCAAACTCAACGCTATTTCTGACATTTTTAATTGAAAAAGCTTCCTGGATGGGAAGAGAAACGTCTTCACACTTGGAATCAAAATTCAGTGGATTGTTTTTTAACTCTTTTGGACAAAATAAAGACACTGAAGTGACTCTTTGATCAGTTTCTGTACGGATCTTAACTTGCACCACTGGATGAGGTAAATAAGCAGGAAAATTTAACATCCGACCAATAGGACCTGCTGCTGTTAGCTTAAAGCTGAAGGATATTTTATCATTATTCAACTAATGTAATAGATAAGATAAGATAAGATAAGATGAGATAGACGTTACTGATCTCACAGTGGAGAAATTCACTGTCAAATTGGCTCAATGGTTACAGAAAGCTGCCAAAAAGCTTTGCTGATTGTTTTAGCAGTTTTTGTTACATCATTCCTGTAAAGAGGGCTGAAATTTTAAGTCCCATAAAAATAAATTAATTTACCATTAAATAAGCTGATATAGCATCTATTTATTAATTTATTTGATAAATGGAAAAATAAGGCAGCTTCATGTAATTTATTTTTCTACTAAATATATTTAAATATAATGGGAAATAAAAATCACTAAACTGGCTTTGATGTGTAAAAAGGTAGATTGAACGTTTCTTGTAAAATATAAAAGTTTTTTTGTTGTTTTTTTTTGGCATAAAGGAATCTGAGAAATGAGCTTCTTACTGGATGAGAAAAGTAAAAGAATGAAGGTGGGTTTGGATTTAAAATCTAATTGAAATTCTTGCTATTATTTAGCTTTTAAATCTAAATTTTCATATTTGTTTCTATTACACAACACTTTTTGTGTTTGACATATTAAATTAAAGGATTTATTGTTTTGTTTTTTGTCTTTTCTTTTGTATCCTTTAAAGAAACATCATTAGGACATAGAACCATCTTATCAGGACACATCACACCAATCAAATTATAAATCAGCCTAAGTTAATCTGACAATATCTTTGATCATTAAATAATAACGGCCGTTTCCAGCTTCTCCTGTATTCTTCATGTACGGAGTAAAAGTTTGTCCATTATTGTTGCAAGCAAAGAACATTTTCTGTAAGTAGAAATTTGAAAAAAAGAAATGCAATTCAGTGACAAATCTCTGAAAAAGTTTTTTTTTAAAGGTTTTGAGACCAAATTTGCTCTTTTCTTAGATTTAATTTTCTAAATTCTGATTACAACTAAATATATTTAACACATTTTTAACAGAGTTTTTATTTTCAAGAAAAGTGAAGGGAATCCATAAGACTGATTCTGACAAGAACACAATTCGTAAAACTTAAAAAATATATATATTTTTTAAATGTAGAATAAAAAAAAATGTTGGAATAAAAATTGAAAACAGAAACTGTACAAAATTGAAAACAAATGAAAAACATAAAAAAATAAAATGAAAAATTGAATCTGAAAATAATATGTTAAAAAAATGAAAAAATATATAAATCATTAAAAATCTAAAAAAACAAAAATGTAAAATAAAAGCTAAAGAAATAGGGAAAACTTGCAAATTTTGATCATATAAAATCTAAAAAAAAAAAAAGTAAACTAAAAACTGCAAAAATAAAATCTGAGAAAACAACATAGAAACTTAAAAAGTTTTTTAAAAGTTTAATTTCTGATTTGCATTTTTTTTTTCGAATTTTCAATTATAAAACATGTTCATTGTTTCCAACAATATCAAACATCATCCATAAAATCCCTGCAATGTTCTCCCATATAGATAAATGCAGCCTCAGTCATACAGAATACAGGTTAGCATCTACAATAGGCAGATCTATGTGAAGAATTTGAATAGAACTAAAACCTAACGCTTCCAAACGCTCTCTGATCACGCGCTCTATGTGATGTTTTCCAGGACCTGTTCATACTTGTTTTATGGGAGGCAGATTTTATGTTGATGACATAATTAATAAAGCAGAAAAACAAACAGAAATATTGACTTCCTGTTAAAGATGTTACGAGTATATCTAAGCTAAAATTTAACTACTTGGCAAGTAGATGCTTTTTTTCTTACGGTATACGACAGATTTTAATAAACTCATTACACAAATAGAGTTTCTGTTTCCTAAAGCTGTTACACAAGCCCTGTTTATAGAGCAGGCCTTCATAGACACTGACTCAGCTCATAGAAACGCTAAAGATAGAGAAAGAACAAGTTCAACCAGAAGAAGGAAGTAAAAAATCAAAACACATAATAGCCCCAATGATATTACATGACAGTGGAACATGGGTGGTAGCTGTATTTAATGACTGACAAGGCAGCGCTATCTATGTCTCCTATCTCTAGGATGCCTACTAACTTGAACGGCGTATATCTGGGGCAGATCTTCCTTTTTCAGAGTCCTTTTAGATTTCACACAGCTGCATGCAAGAAATCAGGTCAATAGAGGAGGATGAGCAAAGTGTTCAGGATGGTGGAGGACTTCCACATCCGGTAGCAAATAGATTAATTTGATGTTATTGCTGTTTTTTTGTTTTTATGTAAAAGGAAAGTAGGAATCCAAAAGCATCAGATGAGGCTCACCTTGTGCCAAATGATACGATTGCAAGACATCTGCTCTCTTTGCTTCTGTCAGCATTAGTCAGTGTGACTGACAGGGACAGATGGACAGGGAAAATGTTCAATAAGAATGCTGCATCACCAACACTTCAGATATATAGGCGATATATATATAGATATATATGAATACTTTTTCCTATACAACAAACAAAATCACAGAAAAAAAATCACCAGTAAAAATCTAATTTATTAAGCAATGGATGCCTGGATTTTGGAGAAAATTACAGTGGAAAAACATTACAGGCTGATCCAGCTTTGATGTAATGTCCTTCACCTCTTCAAACCCACCTAATTTAAAGTGATCCTCGCCTATTTTGCATACCCAAATGGAAAAGGAAATAAGCACGCACAAATTACATGTGTGATACATCATTTAAAATCTAACACCGTCTAGTTTCTGAAAATATAAATGAAAATAGTGTAAGCTTTATGCTGCTTTATATAACCCAGCCACATGTAGGCTTGTTTGAAACCTTATCTCATTGGCTAAAAAGCCAAACAGCCCACATGGTTTTAACCAATAACAGCAGGACTCTATGAGGCGTAATATCGCTCTACTCGGTGCGTCATTGGCTAACAGGCAAGGAGCGCTTGTGAGACTTGTGAGAGTGCGGAGTGCGCATGCGCGAAAGCAGCATGCTGCAGTTACACCACTCCAGTTACGTTTTTAACTTTCTTATTTTTATCTTTTTTTGATTATCAACCTGTATAACGCCTCCCTCAAGTGAATCAGCCCACCCCCACCCCCGCGAATTGACATTTATGCACTAGTTTTGCACGCCACGTATCACTTTACTTGGATTTATCTTTTTACTTGGATTTTCACTTTATTTGGATTTAGTTTTTACATATGCATAGATATACCTACAGATATATATATACAGAAGAGCTATATGCGTATATATTTTATCTCTTTTTATTCTTATTTTTTTATTTTTATTATATTGTATAGTTGGATGTGTGTATATATTGTATAAAACTGTAGCGTGTAACAAAAGTAATTTCGCTCTGGGATTATTAAAGTATTTCTGATTCTGACTTCATTGGCCGTCCCTGACTCAAATTGAGTCGTACAAAGATGCGGAAACTTTAGTCTTGTAGGTAAGAAGATGATGTAAAGAAACACACCAAACATCGCAGGCAAACAACTGAGAAAATAAGTTAGGAAGTAAATATTAGCATGATGCTAAGCATTAGCCAAGACCAGCTAACTATTCTGATGTCAACAACCGAACGTTATGTGGCGATTTTCTCATCATGGAATATTTTTATTATGAATAATCTGGATTACTTTCAATCTGTGGACCCTTATGGACAAATGGAGTAAAACAAATATTAGATTGGATTTATAAAACGGCTTCTGGACGCCTTCATAGGTATGTTGTTGTGGCTGCTTTGTAATTTTTACATGTTTCCATGCTGCTTTATCTGCTAATTGTGCTTTGGTGCTCACTGTGTCCATTAAATGAACTTGCTGGTTGAATTATGGAGGATCTAAGCTTTCTAACGATGTCTAATATGTCTATAATGGTAAACATTTTAATGTTGTAATTTTCATGCATTCTGAGTTATTAGTTGTTAACGCAATAAAATAAGTCGCCTGCGATCGTCAGGATGAGGCACAGGATTGAGCCTACAACGCCTGGGCTGCTCCTGCTGGTCTCCTCCCAGACCTGGTCTAAAGCATCAGGAACCTACTGGGCAATCTGTGAAGCAATGTGACGTTGGTGGACGGATGGAGACATGATGTCAGATTCAGGTCTGGGCAACGGGCGGCTCGCTCATCCTGGTACCTAATGGCAGTCCTCATACCTCTGGGGAGCAGGTGGAGGGCTGCGGGGCCCTCTGAAGAAATGCAAACCCACATCATTACTGACCCACTGCCAAGGCAGTCATGCTGAGGGATGTCCCTCTCTCCAGGGTGTCTACAGACTGTGTCACCTCTGTCATCATCATGGAGTCGGTTTCTAACCATTTGACATGCATATTTGTGACCTGCTGGTCATTTTGCAGGGCTCTGGCAGTGCCCCTCCTGTTACTCCTTGCTAGGTTTTTGCACCTGAGCCACTTGTGTGGGTTGTAGAGTCCTTCTCATGCTATAGTGAGTGTGAAAGCACCACCGACATTCAACATTGACCAGAACAGCGGTTAAAAAAAACAGAAAGTTACTGAGAAGTGATCTGTGGTCGCCACCTGCAAAATTTTCCACCCGTGTTTGTTTTCCATTTAACCAAAAGCAGGTCGAACTAATTGTCAGTCAGTGTTACTTTGATTTCACAGAAGTTTGATTTGACTGAAGCTTTATCATGTTGATGTGTTCCCTTCATGTTATTGATCACTATATGTATATATATATTGATTTTTCTGTCTTTTTAGGTTTGTTTCATTGATAACCTTTACAATTATTAAGCATGAACTTATGTTCTTGTTGAATTAAGCTTGTTTTTTGCATGCATCTTTAGCAGCGAGAGTATGGGGGCGTATTTCTTTCACCCACGTCACAAAATAAAAATTACATCTCATAACTATTAAATGCTTTTCTTATACTAATGAGACACCCTCTCATGATAATAAGAGAGTATCTCATAATTCTGAGATTTTCTTTCATTATTATAAAAGAGCTAATGCATAATAATGCTATATAACTCTTCATGACGGTGGCGGAAACAGGCCTCTTTAGTAATACAGTTTTGGATGGGAGGCTCTCGGGGGCCCCCTGCTGGCTTTGGATCCATTTGCAGTTGCTTATTTTGTTTATACCTGGGGCCTGCTGAGCTTTCTGACGCTTAAAGCCTTTTTTAACTTTATAAAACATGTAAAAATCGTATTTTTTCGCTGTAATCTCTGCCTGTGGTGCATATGACTGAGTAACAATCACAGTCTGAGTTTGTTATGGGATCTATTAAAACAGTGGTGGTTCAAACCAAGATGCACCAGGGGGCCAGGAGGGGGCCATGAGGGGGCCAGCGTGTTTTCATGGTGGCACAGAAAAGCATGAAATAAAAATCAGGGCAAAATATACTAATATAGCTGCATAAAGTGAAATTTCTATTTAATTAAAATTCTATGTCTTATTAGGTCAATATAGATTCAAAATGTTTTCAAAATGCTATGGCCGAAAAATTTTGATTGACAGATGACTGATGATTGATATATGATTGGCCGAATTTAGGTGTTCAGGCTAACATAGAACTAGCTGCCCTGCAGAAGATAACAAAAATAAAAACAGGATTTTGTTCTTAAATAGAAATTTTCTAACTTTTGGGACAATATGGTCTGATAAAGAGTACATTTATAAACATGTTTAAACCAGAATGATTTGACATTTAAATATGATTTCCCTATGAAGCCATAAAAAGAAAGAAAAAAAAAAAAAAAAAAGGTCAGTTCAGGTGTTTTATAAAGAAGGTGAGTCAGGAAATTGTCTATATACCAAACTGAAAGACTTTTTAACTCTACTTTAAAAGCAATGTAGATTTTAAAAATGGAAACACATTCTATTTTTTATATGTAGTGGAAGCATAAACACCTGCGTTTTATTTCAGTGTTAAATGCTGTAAAATGTCTCTGCACCTTCGGACCCCGCCAATTTTCAGTGGTGTCAAAAGTTCACACCTTTGTTACTTAAGTAGAAGTATAGATACTGCAGTTTAAAAACACTCTGGTAAAAGGTAAAGTATCAACTTGACCTCTTTTACTCAAGTAAAAGTGAAAAAGAATGTGCTCCAAAACTACTTAAAGTATAAAAGTATAAAGTAACCTTTAAATAAAAACATCCAGATGCCACTAAATGAACTGAAAGCTCAATTTTATGTTAATTATTTCTAAAAAAATCCTTTGAGATAGGGCCAAGGATGAGGGAGGTCTGGTTGGTTCCTCGTCTCCGATACGCCTCGCCTGTGTCCCACCTTTCAGACATTTCAACATCTTTTTTCTGAATCCCACATTGTAGCATGGCATAGACAATTCACGTTAGCAGTTTGAAGAACACCTGCTTGCTTCTGATGATTTCCTTTTAGCTAACCAATGAGTGTTTGCCTTCTATGACTCATCCAATCACACTAGTTTTCACTAGATGTGGGCGGAGCCAATGATCTGCATTGGATGGAGCACATGACGGAAATAAAGATTTAGAAACATTAAACCTAAGGCAGTAACGCAGTAACGCTTTGTTTTAAAAATGTAAGGAATAGAAAGTACAGATACTAGTGTGAAAATGTAATGAGTAGAAGTCCCTAAAAAGTGTACCTTAAGTACAGTAACAAAGTATTTGTACTGCGTTACTTGACACCTCTTCTTTTACTTAAGTAAAAGTAAAAAGTATGGTGCAGTGAAATGACTTGTAAAAGGATATTTTTATCAAAAATTTACTCAAGTTAATGTAACTGAGAAAATGTTATTAGTTACAACCCATCTCAGGACAAGTAACGTTTGTTTTAAAATGTAAGGAATAGAAAGTACAGATACTTGTATGAAAATGTAATGAGTAGAAGTCAGAAGTAGGAGGAAAATAAGTAATGGAGTAAAGTATAGATAAGTACAGTAAGGGAGACCGGGGCTAGTTGTCACACGGGTAAGTTGTCACATTGCAATTATCTTCTCCACCAGGGGATGCAACTAAAAAGTGGAATATTAGTTTTCTACCTTTGCATGGTCAGGTCTCACGGACTGAGTAAAAAGAGGACAAGACGTTGTAATTTGAGATGAGCACCAATTGACCATTTTCCACTACCCAAAGTAAAAAATATTAACTCTATATTATTTTAAATAACCTTCATTCAGATAAGAATTCTTGCAGTTAAACATATGGACTTGTTAAAGTAGATATTAAGACATACAGTCATACCTCAATCATTGTTGTGATTTAACCTAACGTTAAGCTAGTGCAATAATTAGCTAACATGGTCATTTGGGGCAACTTGTCACAGTCATTTTGGGGTAAATTGTCACATATGCAAAGGATGGGCACATGAAGAATGCACACCTGGCAATTCAGTCTACATATGCCAAAACTGTGACTCAGATGAGGATTGTGACTAATAAATTCAGGGTTTTTTGGGTTTTCCTTTGTCCCAGAATCAGTTTTATAATCAATTTTTTATAATCAATGTTTCATAATATTTCATTTCATTTCATGTTATTTCATAAGATGCATGTGCTCCTGCCAATTCAACCTACATAAGCTATGCCCAAACTGCAGCTCAGTTGAGGAGTCTGACTCGTGAAATTTCCTTTTGTTCATGCACCAGTTAAAGTTTTGTAATGCTTGTTGCATTTTATTTCATAAGCAGTAAAAGTGATTTATTGTCATTTGGTCGCTTAACATTAAAAAAATAACAACAAAATGAATTTTTGCCATTATTTTATTGGTTGCAAAACCCAGTGTGACATCTTACCCCATATAATGTGACAACTTACCCTGTGGAGGGGCAACTTGTCACATGGTGACAATCTCCATTAGATCGCTTATAACTCTGCACAGTATTAAGATATAAAAATGACCTGAATACAAAATATATACCTGAGACTTTGGTCTTTCATCTGATACATTTGTTTTTTTATATAAGGTGTTCTGATACCAATATTTTTATATGAATGTAAAAAGTGTGACAACTAGCCCCAGTCTCCCCTACTTGACACTTCTGCTGATTTTTTTATTGGTTACCCCTGCTCTACAGGAGCCATGGCCCCTGATGGGCCCCCGTCTAGATCCGGCCCTGTCTGCAGCAGACCGGGATGTGGGGTCTTACCTAAGCGCAGCGCCTCGGTGGCCATGCGTAAAGCTTCCGTGAACTCGCTGGCTCTCAGCTTCTCCTGGATTTGGCCCTTCATCCTGGTCTCTTGGGGCCAACACTTCTCAGCGATCCCGATGAGCAGGACGTTGTTCTTGGTGCTCCTCACCTCCTTCTGCTTCAGCCTCTCTTTGCACAGCGGGCATTTGGAGGGGAGGGAACCCGCCGCGCACCTCCGGCAGAACGTGTGTCCGCACGGCACGGTCACCGGCTCGCAGATCGGGAAGAGGCAGTGCGGACACTCCATCAGATCCATCACCACAACCAGGCGTTAAAAAACAGGCTGCAGGGGACTTTTCAGCTTCTAACGTCAAAGTGAACCCAGAAGGAGAGGATGGGGGGTTATTATTGCACAAAGCTTTCCAGTGACATACCGATGAGCGGCGGCTGATCGGTTGCTGCGCCTCCCTCCTAAAGCTCACCTTCACTCCTAGATCCAAAGCTTTTCATTCACATTGTCTTTTGGAGCCTTTAGAGAGTCTTTGGTTCGGATCCAGCAGCATCTTTCCTTCCTCGGACACTTTAAACGGACTGAGTGACGCGCAGCCGTCGGTCTGTGCGCTCCAAGCCGCGCGCTCCGCACCGAACTGCGCTCCAGCGGAACCGATCAAATCGCACATTGATGTTTGTTTCCCCCCTAATCAGGTGTCTCTGTCCGTTTATAACCTCTGGAGCGACGTTTCCGAAGCCACGAAGCTCAGTTACTATGTAACCCCATTACGTTACATAAATAAAGAGTCACGTGACGCGGCGGCGGGCTCTGTGATTGGCGGAGAGGAGCCGCTGTCAGCCCTGTTGTGAAACCCAAGGATCCCGTGTTTCATAACCCCTTTTTCTTGCGACTAAAGTCCTTTTTAATTCGCCATACTGTAAACATCTATTATATAAAATTAGAGTATCGCATTTGGAGCAATATCTGGTTTTCTTAAATGGAAAATATTTAGCGTTGATCCATAAACTTGGCAGTGAAGGGAATCCCAGCCGAGGATCATGACATCCAGGGGGCGTGGTGGCTCATCCTGACTGAAACAAACTGCTTTGAACCCTGAAGATTGAATAAATCTTTATTGAAAAGAGAAAAACATCTATGTGAATGTGCTTTGCTTGTAGAGCTATAACCATTAGATCTGCAATAACCATTAGATATGCAGAGATGGGACTGAGTTCCCTCTATCCAGGAGGGCAGACTGTGAACATCTCTGCAGAAGCAAACAGACAATAAACTGTTCAAGTTATTTCCAGTGGCGGTTCTAGACCAAGTGCACCAGAGGGCTGTGGAGGGGGCCAGTGTGTTTTCATGGGGGGACAAAATAAAAAAAATAAAAACAGGGGAAGAGATTCAAATATATTAAGATAAAGCTACAGTGTGTAACTTTTTAGCTTATTATCTAGCGGTCAGACTGCAGACCGCTAGCAACATGAACGCCTTCCCCCCCAATCGCCCCCAACAGTACGGCAAGCTGTTACGGGACAAAAATGCCTTCTGACGACGCCCCCATCACCTACCTTCTCAAGTGATGAGGTTTGTTTACTGGCGTGATAATTTTACAGATAGTATTTCATTAGTCTGTGTAGGTATAGATTTCATGTTGACTTAAGATAATAAATATACCCGTTATTTTTTCTGGACATCGCTGACGCTTTTGGCGCATCTCTCGCAATCGCTAGTTTGTTGGCTCTGCGCCGTCGTAGCGCAAAGATGTCTGCCTCCATGGCTAAGCAGGCCCGCCCTATGTAATTATTAAAATAACTAATTCTAAGGCAACGCAAATATATTAAGGTTAAGAGGCTGAGCTCGTAGATGATGATAAAATAACATAGTTATGTATAATATATTACATTTCTGACTGTATGTCCCCTGTAATTATTACACACTGTAGCTTTAAGAGAAATGCACGGCGTGAAATTTCTATTTTATGAGGTTTATTTAAAATTCTATGTCTTATTAGGTCAATATACATTCAGAATTTAAGTATTTCACATATTTTCGACTTAATTTAAAATTGTGGGGAATTCATATTAAAATGTCAAATCATTCTTGGCTTAAACATGTATATAAATGTAATTTTTATCAAACCATATTGTCCCAAAAATGTTGATAGTTTCTATTTAAAAAAAAATCCTGTCTTTAAAATCTGTGTTTTGTTTCCCCACATTATCTTCTGCAGGCTCGGTTAGTTCTAATGGCCAGCCTGAACACCTACCCGGCCAATCATATATCAAACGTCATCTGTCAATCAAATTTTTTCGTCATAGCATATCTTGATTCATATGTCGCAGCTAATATAATATACGCTAACGGTTGGAATCAGAATCCTTTCCTTTCCCATTGAGTTGCGTCCGTCCCAGTGTTCACGGGATGAACGCCTGTGTCTTCAGCAGGCGTAGGAGCTAACAGAACTGGCAGCGCTATGGTGGTAAGGGCTCAAACATGTACGGGCTGGAAGCCTTCTACACCAAACCAAGCTTCTGCCGCCTCTGGCGCCCTTCTTCCACAACATCTTCGCCCCGCTTTCCTCCCTCTAAATAAAATGGATGACGGAGGAGACTCATCCACGCACTCCCCGACACTAAACTCTCCTCCTCTTGCATGTTTCCTCTGTCCATAGCGCTCCTGACAGCTGCCAAGTTTCTGGAGTCACCAATTTAGTAGTGCTACTTGGTCCCAATGGAGTTTCCCATTGGGAACCTGTTAGGCACCTAAGTTGCTAACTGGTTAGCAAGATGCTTCTGACAAACCTTCCACCACAACCATCCCGCTTTGATATCACCAATCACACTTCCACTTTATTCACTTGTGTAAAGTCGGCACTCGGGAGAATTCAGAACTGAAATGCAACGGTTGGAACAGTCGCTTAAAAATCAGTTTTATTAGGTCAATATACATTACAGAATTTAGGAATTTTACTTATTTTTGATTTAAATTATGTTAAAATAGCCTTATTCAGTAAAATCTAAATTACAACTCAAGAAAAACTGATAAATTCAGAGTATTTCTTTTTATTTGTTTTGAAAAAAAAATTAAATGAAACCTGGGATCCTATCTCAATCCCTCTGAATCTATCACCTTTTTGTTTTTAAATAATTAGTAAAACAAAATTTGTAAAGAAAAAATATGAAATAGATCTAAAGGGCCTATCAGTAATCATGTCTGTTATATCATTAGGATTTCTTTAAGTATTGAAGTTTTAGGGAAGCAGCTGTTCCAAACGTTGCAGTTCTGAATTCTCCAGAATGTTCAACAATAAAATACTGCACTGTAAAGTGTTTTAACAATATAAAACTGCACCTGGAGAATAAATAACCAATAAACAGTTGTTGACGTTTTTACAGTAATGGATGTTTGAAAATAGCAGCAACATCAGAGATGTGCAGAATGACAGCAGCAGGTTATTAACTGACTAAGGTAGAAACTGTAAAAAATCAGCATGAATGGAAGAATTGATTGGAGTGTTGTTGGGAACAGTGGTGGTTCTAGAGCCTTCCAGTTCAGTCTAGGGGGTCCGCGGACCCTCTAGGGGGGTCCTCGGAGGTACTGCATGGGGGTTAAGAGCAAAAGTTTTGGCTGATTAGACCTCTTTTTTTCCATTAATTGAAATGTCGTCTTTAAACCCATATTAACATGAATTCAACAGACTGTAGTAAACAGATAAATGGAGGCAGAAGATGTCTTTCAGTCATCAATGCTAGTGGCGGTTCTAGACCAAATGTACAAGGGGGCCAGGAGGGGGCCAGCATGTTTTCATGGGGGCACAGAAAAGCAAAAAATAAAAAACAGGGCAAGGGATTCAAATATATTAAGAGAGCTGCATGAAATGAAATTTCTATTCAATTAGGTTTAATTATTAAAATTCTATTTCTTGTTAGATCAATAGACATTCATAAATTTGAAATTTTACATATTTTTGACTTAATTTAAGTTAAAATTACATTTTTTTTCTAAAAATCTGAATTAGAACTCGAGAAAAAATTATAAATTCTGCCATAAAAATTAGCGGAATTTGTTTTGAAAAAAATAACATTTAGCAGATGAAAACTTGGACGCTATCTCAACACCACTGAAGCTATAACTTTATTGTTTTTAAATAATTAGTAAAACAGAACTTGTATAGAAAAAAAGATAGAAAAAAATAGATCCCAAGGGCCTATCAGCAATCATGTTCCGTTACTACATCATCATTAGGACTTCTTTTCTCCCTTTGAATCATCATGTCTTCAGTACAGGGGCCATAACTGGGGCAAGACACGATCTACAGGGGCACTGGCCCCTGGCCCCTGTCTAGAATCCCCCATGATCAATGCACACATTTAGCGCACACACAGGAGCTCTTTTCAAGCTGGGCACCGCTTATTCATTAAACACCTGTCCCATCAACCAGGGAATCATCAGAAATCCCAGGGAGGGATTACTTTAGTTACATTACTCCATCTGTATAAGAGTGACTATAGGACCAGTTTGATAGAACACTATTTTATAGAATATTTATAATTAGGGGGTCCCCGCTTCATCTCACCATCGATTTGGGGGTCCTTGGCCTGGAAAACGTTGAAGACCCCTGCTCTAGAGTCTTCCAGCTGCTGGGAGGAAGGATCTGTGATAACGCTCCCTGGTGCAGCAGGCTGTCACTGAAGGAGCTGTCCAGTTCAGCACCAGCTTCATGCATCTAAAATGTCTTCATTGAATTAAGTGGGAATAAACTCAAAATGTTTGTTTTGCTTTTTTTTTGTCCAAAAATCTGTCAAATAAAAACTGATATTTCAGTTTTATGCTGTTGTTTTTGTGTGTGTGTGTGTGTGTGTGTGTGTGTGTTAGCACCGGCTATTTGAAAAAATTACAATAATAAATAACAGAGATGCTTCAGAAGTCAGAATTTTTACTATTTTTTAGCTTTTGTAGAAATAGATTTGAACTTATTGTGATTTCCATTTAGCAGACAGAAGATGTATTTTTTAACCAAAGTTCTCACATTAGATGCAGAGTTACATCATTTAAGCCTTTAAAACTATTTATTACTTCATCTTAAACATATTAATGACATTAATATTAGCAATACATAGCTTCTTCTTTACTCACTTAATGCACGAGTTTAAATACCAGCTTCCCAGTATTTAATATTGCTTTAATTTCATCAGATTGATCCATTTCTGACCAACTTTTTCACCAAAACAAGCTTTAAATATTTCAAATTTCACTTAAAAGTCTGTTTCTCTGTATTTTTGACCCCCTTGCCAGATTGTTCCTGTATTGCGAAGCCAAAAGTAACAACGCCGCAAAAAATAACTTCCTCTGTCATTGTTACTCATTTGCAGGGCTGCATTTTCTGCAGAAGCGCTAGAACAGATTCACCCTCGTAGATCTTGTTTATTTGCTTCCACCCGCCTCAGATGCAAACATGTAACCCTTTATGGCGAAGGAAACTTAATTTCTTAACAGAATTCAATTCAGTTTATTTCTATAGCGCCAATTCACATTACGTCATCTCAGAACACTTTCCAGTTCACCAGATCATCCAATCAGATTGAGTAAAAGTTTTCTATCTGAGGGAAACCAGCTGATTGCATCGACTGTTTGACTGGAAGGCAACCCCTCACACACAAGGCTGATTTCTACACAGAAACCAGGTCGTCTGCGTGTTGGTGGCAGTGAACGCAGATATGCCCCGCCCCTTCCGCAGACACGCTGCAAAAAATTTAAATCTCAATAAGTGATTTTTAAAATAAGTGCATTTTTTCTTGAATTAAGGAGGTAAGGGAGACGCTTTGCCAATGAAACAAAAGAATTTACATTTAAAATAAGAAAAAAACAATTATATTGTCCTATTTCAAGTACATATTATCTAATTATCTTATTTTAAGAGTAAAAATACTAATTTCATTGGCAAATCATCTCATTTACCTACTCAAATTAAGGGTAAAAAACACTTAATTTAAGATATTTTTACTCAGATCGTTTTTGCAGTGCACTCTGCTGCACCTCTCCCAAATTGTAGGTGAGCGCAGAAAGGAGGTCTCTGATTGGTCAAATCTACATCCGCTCTACTGTTTGCGGATTTCCTTACCGGCTTGTTTTGCCATCGGGGAAAACGACTGGTGAAGATGGACTTGGTAGTAGAGCGAGCTGGATAGAATAGAATAGGATAGAATAGAGATAGGATAGAATAGAATAGAATAGATAGAATAGAGTATAGAATAAAATAAAATAGAATAGTAGAGAATAGAATAAAATAGAATAGTAGAGATAGAATAGAATAAAAATAGAAAATAGGATAGAATAGAATAGAATAGAATAAAATAGAATAGAATAGAATAAAATAGGATAGAATAGAATAAGATATTGTAATAGAATAGAATAGAATAGAATAGAATAAGATAGAATAGAGATAGGATAGAATAGAATAGGATAGAATAGAATAAAATAGAATAGAATAGATAGAATAAAAAATAGGAATAGAGAATAGAATGAATAGGAATAGGACAGGGTAGTTAGAATGGAAAGGATAGAATAGAATAAAATAGAATAGGAAATAGAATAAAATAGAATAAAATAGAATAAAACAGAATATAGAATAGAATAATAGGAATAGGATAGAATAAAATAAAGAATATAATAGGATAGAGTAGAATAAAATACAGTAGAAGGAAGATAGAATAAAATAGAATAGATAGAATAGAATAAAATAGAATAGGGATAGAATAGAATAAAAATAGAATAAAACAGGATAAAAAAGTAGAATAGAATAGGATAGGAAATTGCTTTATTGTCCCACAATGGGGAAACCCTGGTGTTTACAGCAGCAGAAAGATTATAGAAAAATATTTACAGAAATGTGGACCTTAGAGAAATATATCAGAATAACATAATAGAGATAGAGTTAATAGATAAACAATAAAATAAAGTGCTGTAAAGCGTTTGATGAACAATATAAAACTGTTCAGCTTTTTAATGTTTGATGTCTGTGTTTGTATAATGAGAGTGACAGAAACCTGAGCGAGTGCCAGGGGGCGGGACCATGACTGGTTGATGAACAGTCCCAGCCTGTTGGATCAAAGCTGCCTCCTCAGGGCATCTTATAAAAGTCTGGGAGGAATTTCACAACCTGTTTTCTGCTGTAATTTACACTTTACACAGGAAGAGAACAACTTGTGACCTGGATGGCTTTGAGCTGGGTGTGGTTTTAAAAACATTTATTTCAGATGTTACCATAGTGACCTAATCCATCCAGCATTTGATATAAATTGTAGCATATGCTGCTCTGGACCTGATTTCAGCCTGGGAGCCAAAAAATAAGGATGCCGATTTCAGTCTTTTAAGGGAATCCCTCTATTTCTCCCTCTGTTTACATGACAAAATAACACAGTGATAGAAAACGTTACAGAAGTCTCAATGTAAACAAAAGACCAAACCTTTATCAACAAATTAAAGCAAATGTCAAAGCATGGTGGCTGGAGGCGCGCACCAATCAGCTGCTGGAGATCCCAGAATAAAGCTGAAAATGTTTGCATGTGGATTTATCTGGAATGTTTAGATGGTTTCATCCACATGCTAACTTCGCCTTCCTCTTCTCTTTTCTTCACAGTACCTAAAAAACCGGAAGTACAACCCGACAATTTTGCTTCAGGAAATCATGGAGCAACTTTTTCCCTCCCAGTTGGCTGAAAGGAAACAGGTTCATGATGCAGAGATGGCCGAACTGTCCAAAGTAAAGCATCCATCCATCCATCCATCCATCCATCCATCCATCCATCCATCCATCCATCCATCCATCCATCCATCCATCCATCCATCCATCCATCCATCCATCATGAACAATTCTATCAGTTTGGATCCAAAGTTCTGCTTTTGCTATAAATCAGACTATTAACTTTATACCAACTATTGATCTAAATCAATAGTATAATCTTCTCACTTTATCAAAAACTAATGCTTAGAAAGGCAGTAGGCAGTTAAAAACAAACATCTGGAGAGAGCTCTTCATTTGCAAACTTGGATAAGTTTTGTGTTTTATTCTAAAGAAACTGTTTAGCAGGGAAGGTGTCTATTAAATATATGAAATGTTTTGAATCGATTTTTCCTGGTCATCACTTTTAGAGGAACTACAAACTGATATTTTAACATAAATCTTCAAAGGGAGACTTTATGTCCAGATTTCTCATTTCTGTCTCATGTCTGTCTTGCAGCCTCACCAGAGACATCCCCATATTTGTCTGTACCGTGGCCTTCCCAGGAGTGCCGTGCCCGCTGCACATCTTTGAGCCGCGCTATCGGCTGATGATGCGTCGCTGCATGGAAACCGGCACCAAGAAGTTTGGCATGTGCAGCTATGAGCACGGCAAAGGGTATCATTTACTTTTTATTCTATATACAGGAAATAAAGTAACTAGGCATCAAATCTAGGTTCTGTTTTCATGAAGATCCTGGGCAGTAAATTCCCTTAAATAGTTGTGAAGCGTTTCCTCCACAGAGAGGAATGAAGCAGGTTACTGAGCAAAGCTTGAATTAATCCTATCGGATCCAGAAGGACAGGAAAGAAGAAGCCCGCTTTGCTAACAGATGGAAAGGGAATTATTCGCCTTTATGAAATTTCAAAAACAAATTTCCTTCCAGCACAAAAACAGTAATGAGCAAGAAGGTTCGTTTTGTAAATGGAAACTCATCCAGAAATTAATCCTTTGAGAAAATGTCTTAATCAAGATTTTGAGAGAAACTTTGATCTCAAAATCAGATTTTGTTTTTTTTTAAACAGTTTTTTTCTTTTTTTCCAATTTTTTTTAAAACAAATTTTAGATAAAATTTTCTGAATTCCATTCTTATCGAATTGCATTTCACAGATTGCATCCTTTTCACTTCAGGCCCAATAAAATCATTAAAGTCGACCAATCACATTCACTTTATTCACTCGTGAAAAGTCGTGCACCACTCTGGAGAATTCAGAAATGCCACGTTTGGAACAGGCGACTCTCTACGACTTTAAGTCATAAAGGGGGAAAAGAAGAGTAACGAGCAAGAAGGTTCCTGAGAGACTATGGAGTGAATTATGCTCTATTTTTATTGAAAGTAAAAAAAAAATGTTTTGTAAATGGAAACTTGAAAAAATCTCATCCAGAAATGAATCTTTCTTAAGATGCAAGTTATCAAGCAACTTGCTCTCAAAATCAGATTTAGTTTAATCAAAAACATTTTGTTCACTTTTATTAAATTTTTTTCACTAATTTAATAGTTTAAAATAAAATTTTTTCAGATAAAATTTTCCATATTGAATTGCATTTAACAGATCACATCCTTTTTATTAACTACAGGCCCAATAAAAACACTTAAACCTGAACCAATAGAAATGCTCCTCACTTCAGAACAAAGCTCACGCCCCAAAAGTAAAATTTTGAAAATGCAACTGGTAAAACTTAATCTTTTTTGGATTTAAAAAAAATGTTGGGATTAAAAAAGAGCTATTGCGGAAATTTAGAGTGAAAATATAAAAATAAAAAACCTAGAATTCTGTTCAGAAAGTGTTTTATAAACCAGGAAAAAAAAAATCCCATGAAAATTAAATAAAACTCAACCAGCGTTAGAGCTGAACGTGACGGAAAGAAGTGTTTTGGTAAAACTAGATCTGCTCTGCAGGTTTGCCGACTACGGCTGCATGCTGGAGATCCTGGACATGGAGAGGCTGCCTGACGGACGATCTTACGTTGAAACCGTGGGCGGCAGCAGATTCAGAGTGCTGAAGCGAGGACAGAGGGACGGCTACCACACAGCAGACATCGAGTACCTGGAGGACGTCAAGGTCAGTGTCTCACGAATTCTGCAAAACCATGAAAAAAAACGCAAATATTTAAAAAATAGGGAAGTTTTTCTGGATTTTTTAAAATCCTCCGTGTTTTCTCTGTGTTGCAGGTTGAGGGGAGTGAGCTGGAGCTCTTGCAGCATCTTCATGACAGCGTGTACCAGCAGGCTCAGGACTGGTATCAGCGTGTGGGCAGCCGCAGCCGCGAGCACATAAACAGGCAGCATGGCAGCATGCCGGATAAGGAGGCCGACATTCAGGTTTGTACCGTAACACGCTTACTAACATTAATTCACCCGCCTCTAGTGGCTCAAAATCCACCGAGATCTGAGGTTTAAAATCTCTCACTGCGACAGTAACATATAAGTAAAATTTAGGTATGTTGGGATAGGGCCGATATCCGATATGCCGATATTTTAAAACTCATGTAGCCGATAACCGATATCTCCATACCGATGTTAAACAAAGCTTTGGACAAAAATAAGTAGTCATTGAAAATAGCAGTTTTGTTATCCATTTCACACGACACTTTGAAAAATAATATACTCAAATATATTTTCATTGATTTTAGATTTTAAAAACGCGGTATTGATCTATTTACTTTCAAAATCTCGCGAAATTTCATCGCTCTGTTACAAACTCTCATGATATTTTGCAAATTCTTGTGAGATTTTGTTAGTAAAATAGACCTGATACCGCCAATTTATATCAACATATAAAAATATGGCAAACATTTGGTGAATTTTCGGGATTTCGTGAGTAGCATAACGATGACATATACAGCAATATTTCATTAGTAAAAAGAGATTGATATGGTGTTTTTAAATGGCAATATATCAAAGCATATGAAGATATTGGGATATTTTTAATGTATCAATATTTTTTCCCTCGTTCCTGATAGAAGTTTTAAGTCTGTAAAAAAGAAAAGTTTTTGAGGAATGAAGAAAGTATAGTAGTATTTTCTTTTACATTTTAGACTTTAGAAACTCAGAAGCTGATCAAATATCGGTTAAATATCGGTGGGTGGCCGATCGTCCCGATATTCAGTTTTTTAAGCGTCGATCTATCGATAGGGCGATTATATAGTGCGCATCCCTAGTAAAATTATTTAAAACATGCGATTTTTCTTTCGTTCGTTTCCAAGAAACTGCAAAACATCTGTCAATTGATCATCGGGGTGTTAAGGGGACAGACTTTAATGCAATCTATTCAATAAACCTGCATAGCAGGAAATATATCATATCAGATATCTGATGGCATGGGCGGTTCTAGACAGGGGGCCGTGGGGGCCAGTGCCCCTGAACATCATGTCCTGGCCCCTGTACTGAAGACATAATACTCAAAGAAATTCTAATGCTGATATGCGCTGGAACAGACATGGTTACTGATAGGTCCTTTGGATCTATTTCATTTTTTTTTTCTTTACAAATTCTGTTTTACTAATTATTTAAAAACAATAAGGTGATAGCTTCAGTCGGATTGAGATAGGATCCCAGTTTTCAGCTGCTAATTTTTTTTTACAGCTAAATTTATCAGATTTTCTTAAGTTCTAATTCAGATTTTATAGAAAACGGTTATTTAAAATAAGCCAAATATGTAAAATTAATTAATGCTGAATGTATATTGACCTAATAAGACATAGAATTTTAATTAAACCTAATTGAATAGAAATCTCACTTTATGCAGCTATATTATAATATATTTGAATCCCTTGCACTGTTTTTCATTTCATGCTTTTTTGTTCCCCCTGGAAACACGCTGGAAAGTCAACTGCTTCAGTGGTTTTTGTGTCTTTTTAGTGTTTCTGAAAGTCAGGTGCAAACTGACACGCAAAAATATCTGTAGTTATTGTTTCCATAAAGCAGCCATTGGTACAAAGACAGAGGATGGAGAGCGATTCTATGAGCATCTAAATATATTTGAACCGTCAGTAATGAAAATAGCAGAATCAAAATAATAAAGAAAAGCGTCTCTACAGGTCGGCTGTAATTAATGCATCGGACAATTGAACCAAAACAAAAAATAAAACAACTGAATTTAAATATTTACATTTTGTGGCATGTTTATATAAAAAAGAAATAGTAAAAGAGCAGCAAAGAGACATAGACAAAGTAACTTTATTATTGTAATTTAATTACTTTATTCTCAAAATTGTCTAAAGATCAGACTTGTGAATTTGTTAAAGGTGATCAAAGTAAAAGTTCCATTAAATGATGTTTATTTCTATACCGTCTATTCAATTCAATGTGGAGAGGAAAAAACTCCCGTTTAGCAGGAAGAAACCTCCCAGCAGAACCACAGGCTCAGTGTGTGAGCGCCATCTGCTGAGTGATACCCACTGCCTGGTTCTCAAGGAGACAGAAGCAGACATAGAAAAAGAAGCATAGATACAAAGTAGGCAACTGTCAACCAGCTCCACAGGCGGCTCCAGTCCTGGAAACACACCAGCCAGGCAGGACTTAGCTCCTGAGCCAGCTCCTGGCTGTCAGAGGATGAAGAGAGGCTACTACTAATCAGTTAGTCACAGTCAGTCAGAGAAACAGGCACTACACCTGAAAAACAGTCATCTAGAAAACAAAGGTGTTGATGGTAGCAGCACAGCTGGGATATTTCTCTCCAGGATGGAGTCACAGTTGAAATAAGAACAGAATTCAGATGAAGCTACTATGAGAAAAGCAGAGAGAAAGCAGAACGTGCTAGGGAGATTGAAATCTAATAGATTCTGCAGAGTGGGAGAATAGGAGATAGAATGAAGCAGAATGATGCAAAAGGGGTCCCTATGTCCTCCTTGCAGCAGACTAAGCCTATAGAAGTTATCAGACAGAAAATATCCCCAGGATAACCCAAATATTTTGGATGAGGTATAAGAAAGGCAGAAATTGGGTTATTGGGATAAAGAGAAATGGTTGATATAAAAGATATGTCTAAATACCTTTTGTAATCATCTGTCATCTTTATGCACTGGTCATTAGAGTCAGCTGTTGCACAGAAGGTGAGGGAGGAGATGTGACGCATTTATCAAGACAAACGATGTAGAGAGGACTCCTTGAATAACGCAGCACACAGAAGCCGCCTTCACATTTTTAACTTTCAGGACTTGCTTCACACATGTTTGAGCTGGTGTTCTTTTAGTATTATTCGCTTTGTAAATAAAGCAGATTTAAAATTAGCTAATGAACAGAGCCAAAGTAGCTACATATTTAGAGTAGAAGAGCAGAAGCTATTTTAACCAGACCTAATTATGGCTAATGTCAGTAAAGAATTATCTCCATTAAATGTTTGTTTCTAAAACTGCTTGGGTCTGTTTTTATTTGTTGATGGGAGACATTATTATGCAATTTCATGGTACGAATACAGTTTTTACAGTTGATCAAATTCAGGACTATAACCGAGGCTAATTTCCATCCTCTGTCAACACGTGATTTTACTTATTTTATGTATATATTATATTGATGGTTTAACATTTTAAAATTCAACTTTTTCTATTCAAGGTATGAAATTATAGTTTTAAGTTAACATACTGAAGAAAAAGCAACTTTTTTTTTCCACTAGTGAGATTTAAGAAGGCAGATTTTATAATCAACATCTTTTTTTTCCCGTTTCCATTTTATTGACTTTGTATAACTGATCGCATCTAAGCAGTATTTTTTCATTCTTTTGCCGTCAGTCTGGTTTATGTGTCACCTTTTGGGACTGAGTTTTTAATTTTCATTTATTATTTTTTCTGTTTTGTTGATCTTTTGGTTTATTTTCTATTATATTCAAGCAGTCTTTAGTTACTCTCTGCTGCCCCCTTGTGCTTGGTTCCTTTCCCCTTGTCTTCCTTCTAGTTAGTTCCACTCACACCTGCTCCTTATTCAGCTCATTAGCCCATCCTTTGTTTTGTTCCCCTTATATACTCCACCTCTGCAGTCACTCAGTGTTGGTTCCTTGTTGTCTAGTTGCTGCTAGTTGCTTCCTCGTCCCTGGCCTCCCACGTAAGTTTTTCCTCATGCTTTCTGGTTTTTGGTTCCTAGTATTTTGAATTCTTGGATGTCTGCCTCAGGTATTCATTAAACCATCAAGAACTTATCTCTGCTTCACTGGTCTCTGCTAGTCATGGGTTAACGAGGCATCATGAAGCGTTTTCGACATATTGCCAAACTGTATTGATGCTGCGTTGGTTCGGTGTAACAGAATACTGACACCTGCTGGATCTTTAAGGGCACTACGGGCAGCTTATTTAACCAACTAAACTGAATTGATTTAATGACCTATTATAATGATATCATTTCAGTTATTGTAGGTTATTATTTCATATCTATGCTTAAATTGAAAATATCTTTGCCTGGTGTCTGTAGCTGGAAGCGATCCGAGGTTACGCTGTAGCTTAGGCGTGTTCCGCTTCTGTTTAAAAGCGATGGAGCCGCTGCCTGACCCAGGGCAGAGGGGAAAATTCAGGCTTCATATTTTTCTTCACTACCTGCAGAACAGCAAGCCTTCTTATTTTTTGATTTTTTCACTAGAGCAGCTTTTAAATAAGCCGTGTTAAGCCGGGCGTACACCAGCATAATATTCTTTTTTTGCCAATTTCGGGCCAATTCGCCAGTCGTGTGAGACTTCGGGCCGACTTTCAGCCACTTTCCATGATGCGTGGGGTAGTGTACAGGAAGTTGGAGGAGGGCGATCGGCTTCTTACGACCACATACCCCATCAGGAATCATAAGGTTGGTAGAAAATCAAACATGTTGGGAAATTCAGTCGGACGTCGTAAGGTGGTGAGTCAGGCAAATCGCTCAGAGGACGTTTAAACAAGGAATCTCTTCTTCTCTCTCTCAGAGGAAAACCCTGAAGCATGTCGGGGGTGCAATGGAAAGCTTAAAATGGAGTTCTTTCTGTAAAATGACAAACCGTAGTAGCAATGTTTGCTCAGCCATGTCTTTGTCCAAATACGGCGTTAAGCCTTTTCTTTTAGGGCTTTCAGCACAAATTTGCCCAAATTACCAAGGCAGCGCATTTCACTCGCGTGAGCTTCATATTCCTCTTCTACTCGTTTGGCTTCCAGGATAGAGGAGTCCTAGAGTAGCGCCATCTCACTGCGGATTGGAGTCTGACATGGTGTTAGATGTACAGCGTGAGCAGGTAGATCGCATCAGAATTGTCCACAGTGAGAGAACAAACATCGTTAGCTTTATAGGAGCAAGTTATAGAAGCTACAAAGATCTATATCCAGCCATTCAGCAAAGATCCTGCTACATGGCTTACATCTTATTTTGGCATTTGACCAATCAGATGAGTCCTTGAATGATAGATTATCTACTGGAAATTAAGCTGGGGAAAAAAAATTAACATACGAAGAAAAAAAAGGTAAAAAGCGAATTAAAACTTGAAAAGTTAATAAGCCTAGTTAACATAATATTTAGGTTTAAGTGCGAGCTCAGCATTAATGCCTGCTAGGTTTATGTTGTATCAACAAGTGTTTTTCATGAAGCACTTTTGTTATTTTTCTTAATATATTCAGGCAAGTTGGCGTTTCTTGTTATTACATTGACATAAAATTTTGGCATCAAAATATCCATATTTTTTAATGTTACAAAGATAAAAAGGCCTGAAACTTTGATTTTCAACGTATTTCACCAAGTGCCCTATAAAGGGTTAAACCCTGCTGTTTTGTCGTACAGTGTGAGCTGTAGCTGCGTGCAACAATTGAAAAAAATCGCACAGCCTATGCCTAGCTTTAGCTGGAAAACCATGTAGTTGGAAGGGGAGGGGCAACTTCCCCAATACTGGAATAGCAATTTAGAAGAAAAATATTAACATGGAAACATTCTGTGAAGCTAACATATCATAAACCTCGTGAGACCATCCTGATTTCGCTGAGCTTTCAAGGTTTCACTACGCAGATCAGTCTGGAGACTCTCCGTTAAAGAAAATTTGGAGCCGCTTCACCAAGCGGACGTCCAATCAGCGTTAGCTTTGAGGGGTTGAGGGTGTGACGCAACGAGAAGCGCGACAGTTCAGTCTAAAGAACATGGCGGCTTCGGCCTATGAAACTAGCGTTAGCGTGGCTATCGCAGCAAGTTTTATGAGGAATTACAGAGTATTTCTTCACTGAAGAAAGAGCAAAACACTGCTCTGGAGGCTTTCTCTCAGAGGATAAGATGTTTTTGCTCTTCTCCCAACTAGGTTTCGACAAGCAAGTAGCCTGGCTTGTGGTTGTGTTTTTCGTCGTTGTTGCTCTGTTAGTACGTCCATATGCTTAAGTTGATCTGATTGGTTTTATTTTTGCCCGTCTATCACCAACATAGGCCAATCAGCTAACCAGTATTTTTTGCTTCCTTCCCAAAATTACTTCTACTGGAAGGTTTCCAGATGGACATGCGGACAAAATCCATCTGGCCGAGTCAGGTTAAACATATCAAGCCTTTGTGCAAAAATTTTGTCACCATATTGGAGGAGCTTTGTCTGTTAGATTCCAAGAAAGAAAATATTCATACACAAAAAATTACTTCCATATTATGCTGTCAGCCTGTTAAAGTTGTGTGGCATCTTCAGCCGCTGATGGCTTTATTGCTCAGATTTATTCATGAAATTCCCTAAACTGAAAAATCAGTTAAAAAAATACAATAATGAGGTGTTTAATACTGTTACACATTTAGTGATTAAATTAACTGTTTTCACATGAAAGTGAGTTGCATTTTCTTCACAAGTCAAAAATCATTTGAATAAATCTTAAAAATGACTCTATTACTGCCTTTTGCTGACTCCCCTTTATTTAACAAGCTATAATTTATTTTACCCATTGATATAAATGTTGTTATTCTGCTTATAAATGGAAAAATATCCGCAGCCAAATGTCGTTGACCTACTGTAGGCTGTCGTACAGAAGCGTTATTTACGGCCTGGTGTCCAAAGTTAAGGTTAGTGCATCAGGTTTCTGCAGTTTACAGGAGCTGAAGCGTAGAAGTCCATTCAGACGGCCGTCATCAATCACTGGGATGCGATCGCCTCCACATCGCTTTCATCCCTGTACATCCAGACAATGATAAAATGCAGTAGACCCCCCCACCTCTGCTTAATTTGTCCCTTTATCTTTCGCAGTATACAGAAGGTGTTGTGTTAATGTCAGAAAAACTATCCTGATTGTCAGTTCTCATGAGAAAAATGTATTTTGAGGTAAGTTAAAGAATATGTTCTGGAATAGAAAATTAAAGTCAAATCTGGCTGGATGTGCTCTCTTCATCCTCTGATATGGGAGCTGGCTCGGAGGAGCTCGTCTGCCTGGCTTTGTGTGTTTCCCTGGACGAGGCCGCCTTTTAAAAACTGCCTTTTTGTATCTATGCTTCTTTTCTATGTCTGCTTCTGTCTCCTACCATGAACCCCAGTGGGCCTCAGCAGATGGCCAGCTCACGCACTGGCAGCCTGGGTTCTGCTGGAGGTTTCTTCCTGTTCAAAGGGGTTTTTCGGTCTCCACTTCTCTAATGGCTACAAAGCGTGCAGATAGCGTGAGGGATTGCTGAAGAGTCAATGAGTTGCGATGCAAATCAGCTGGTTTTCCACTCCAAGATAGAAAACTTTGGAATCAAATCTGACTGGATGATCTTGTTGAACTGTAAGATGACATGTGTTGTGAATTGGTGCTATAGAAATACAATTCATTTCAGTTTACACTGCAAAAAGTATCTGGAAATAAGTAAAAATTTCCTAAATTAAGTGTATTCACCCTTAATTTGAGCAGGTAAATGAGATAGTTTTGCCAATGGAATGAGTAATTTTACTCTTAAAATAAGATAATTAGATAATATGTACTTGAAATAAGACAATGCAATTGTATTTTCTTATTTTAAGTGTAAATTGTCTTGTTTCATTTGCAAAATGTTTGTTTTACCTCCTCAATTCAAGAACAAACATATTTTATTTTAAGAAAAAAATAACTTATATAGATTTAGATTTGTTGCAGTGTATTAATATAGAGCCAATTCACATCACATGTCAACAAATAAACTGAATTGAATTTAAAACTCCATATTTTGGACCAAAAATGTTTACAAAAATGTGAGTTCAAAATATTTTCAATGGACCTTCCTTGGTTTATTTGGTAGTTAATTTTGTTAACATCTTAGTGGATAAATAATAATTACCCGAAACAAAACAGTAATCTCATCAAGTTTTGTCTACATTTCTAATTTAATTCGGGTTTTCCTTCCATTTTATAGAAATACGTGCGTTTGAAATCAGACTGTATGATCTGGTTGAATTCTCACTGCAAAATATTTAAATGTAAATAAGTCATTTTTTCTTTTTAAAAAAAAAGTGCATTTGTTCTTGGATTGAGAAGCTAAAACAGACATTTTGCCAATGGAACAAGAAAATTTACACTTAAAATAAGAAAACACAATTTCATTGTCTTATTTCAAGTGCATGTTATCTAATTATCTAATTTTAAGAGTAAAAATATTCATTCCATTGGCAAGCTATCGAATTTACTTACTGTAAGTAAGGGTAAATACACTTCAAATAAGACATTTTTCCAGTATTGAGATGACGTGTTGTGAATTGGTGCCATTTAAATAAACTGAATTTAAAACCATTAGAGGGTTTTTGTGGTTTGTTTTTTTTTTTTGCTAGCACTTTTTCTCACGAAAAGCCAAAAAGTGACCTTTTCTGTAGTAAATGAACTCTGAGTGACTCTTCATATTTGCATGAATGATTAAAGGAAACTACAGCCAAAGCCTTTCCATGTGACAGTCCGCTGTAGCAGAGCTGTGTTCTGTGTTTTGTTACTGGCATGGACTCTGACTCCCCTTTGTGTCTTCGGTTTTCCTTGCTTGAGGCCTGGCCACAGGACTTGCCAATGTGCTGGTGTCACCATTAATAACAAATGCCACCTTCTGTCGTGACCTACAGGATCATTAGCACCCCCCAGAGCCCTACCCCCCCCTCACAAACACAAAGAGACCAGAATGCAAAACAAAAAGCTTTATATTGTTTATTGAATTCTACATTACTTGACATTATTGGTTTTTTAAAATGCCCTTCATCATAAAATACATATATATTAAAACATTTACAAACAAAACACTCTTAATTTTTCTAATGTATTGCAAGTATCACTGATGCACTGGAAAAACGATCTAGAAAGAAGTAAAAATGTCATAAATTGAGTGTATTTAGCCTTAATTTGAGTAGGTAAATGAGATGGTTTGTATTTTTACTCTTAAAATAAGACAAATAGATAAATATGCACTTGAAATAAGACAATGCAATTGTGTTTTCTTATTTTAAATGTAAATTGTCTTGCTCCATTGGCAAAAATGTCTCTTTTTGCCTCCTCAATCCAAGAGCAAATTAATTTATTTAAAGAAAAAAAATGACTTATATTTTGCAGTGTGTAAAGTTAAACAAAATTCGGAGATGTCACTCATGTATTATTCTCAAGGATTTGCTGCTAGCTATTGACGCCGGGTCAAGATGTATTTAATACCCACAGAGAGAGCGGAAGCTACATACTATTCATATTCAGTGCACTGGCTGATAATTACCTTGTTACGGCTTGTTCACAAGCCTTGTAAGCAAAGGCCAGGTGATGCATTTTTAAATATTCATAAGTGTTCCTTAAACTCCGTCCCAATGATGAGAAGGCAGGAGCTCCTTTTATCAGCAGCCTAAAGGCCAAACGCACCATTTGCATCCGACTCTACAGACTCTCATCCCTCTTTATTTTCATTCATACCGGCTGCATGAGATCAAGTATTCACTCTATCTCAAATATTTCTAGCTCAAACAAGCAGCAAATGTAAATCTGGTCTTTGGTCTTCAATGTTTTGTCAGTTGGTAGTTAAAAAGAACGAGTTCAAAGTTCAGATCACACAGATGAAAATGAACGAGCTCACGTTCATTGTTCACTTTTTCAAAAAATGTATTAATTTCACAATAATATAAATGAACTAGTTTAAGTTCATTTGGTAAATGGAGCCACAACCCTCCACAGGAGAACCTCTAACAGTAGCAGCCATTCAAAATGGCCCCTTTCCAGTAAAAAGCCAGACATGATAGGAAAAAATCGAAATCTAGAGTCATTTTTTCTTAAAATAGGTGCATTTGTTCTTGGATTCAGGCGGTAAAAGAGACATTTTGCCAATGGAACAAAACAATTAACACTTATAATAAGAAAACACAATTTCATTGTTTTATTTCAAGTGCATTTTATCTGATTATCTGTTTTTAAGAGTAACAATGCTCATGTCATTGGTAAACTATCTCATTTACCTACTCAAATTAAGGACAAATACAGTTAATTTAAGAAATGTTTTACTTGTTTCTAGGTTGTTTTTCCAGTGTATTATTTATCTTAACTCATTCCATTGGCATTCTATTTCATTTACCTCCTCAAATTAAGGGAAAATACAATTAATTTAAGAAATTGTAACTTTTTTCTAGGTTGTTTTTCCAGTGCAAATGGCAGCACATTTCCCTCCAACTTCCAGCCACTGGAGTGACCCCCCATGACTCCACTCTTTCACTGAATTACTGGGAGATGATGCTTCTCTTTAGATCTTAATGTGAGGGATTGCTGAAGAGTCAATGAGTCGATGCAATCAACCGGTTTTCCTTAGATAGAAAACTTTGTATCAATTTGACTGGATGATCCGGTTGAACTGGAAAGTGCCTTGAGATGAAATGTGTTGTGAATTTGGCGCTATATAAATAAAACTGAATTGAATTGAATTGATGATGTCACAGGCTCGATGACACGTGTAGTATATGTTATCGGTTATGCTTCTTTATCTATATACAGATCTATGCTTCAAATTTTGTCCTTTAACTCTCATAAATTACGTTTTCAGAATTAATACACAAGTTGTAATAAAAAAAAAATAAAAACTCTGCATTAATGACATGATTTGGCACTTCCAATATACAACATTACAGTAAATAATAATGAGGAAAATATATTAAGGAATATTCGATGTTCCTCACTGTAGAAACACATTATAATATTTAAAGAAGTAAAATGGTTAACGATATTTAGCCCTGCCCCCTTTTAAGAATACCAAAAATTTGCATCCTGTTTTCAAATGCTTGAGTTCTAAATAATGTTGTTTCTTCTCTCTGGTCTCCTTGTTCCTCTGACTGATAGCCTCTTTTTTACAGCTCAAACCTCCCATTTTTTACAACCGGCATTTGATTTTTCTCACTCTCTGTCTTGCAGATTGTCGAACAAGGAAAGAACGCAAAGAGCTATCACTACATCCTCGCCAACCTGGTAAGAAATTGCCGTGACAGAGCAGCTCCTTTATCTCAAAAGAATCCCACACACTTTTTCCACATACTTCATACTTCTATTGAATCTGGATTGCCCATAAATCGAGCTTTTTAAAGTCTTCCTGACTCTCGACGCTTTATCGCCACTTTAATAGACTCGTGCACACAGGATAAATTAGGGTGGAACTATCTGCTTTTACATCTTCTCATTCCATTTTCCACTTCAGCCATCCTTTCTCTGACACAGCAGCAGAAAACCGCCGCAGTAGACTAAAGCACAGGGTGATCTGTGACGGCGGGAGGGAGGAATCTGTGCAGACATAGCTTGACAGAAAAGGGTCAGGCGGCCCGGCTTTATCTATCAGCTCCCTCTTTTGTTTTCCTGCCATTTTCTCCGTGCAAATAGTATTTAGACATGTACGGTGCAGTAAATGCAGCAAAGTGAAGACGAAACTGACAGCTGTGGCTGTAACAACATTGATATGCAGCATCTAGCTCTGACAATTTCTCACCGCTCGGGTTTTAGATTGCTTCAATCACTCTTGTTTGGCCAGTTTGCCAGATTTGATTTTAAATGATAAGGCTTGGACAGCAGGAAAGTGGCCGAAGTCGTTAATAATGGGCCCATTAAAGGTCCGGTTTTAAAATAGGAAAATACTTCAACAAAATACCTTTTTTTTTCTGTCCTTTCTCCCAACAGGATATTAGATTGCTTTAACCGTTTTACAGTATATGGAGGAAACAAACCTTCATGTCCAACATTAGCAAAGGCTGGTTTCTATAGTAACCTCTTCAGCTCACTCTGACTTTAATTGATTCATGGAATAAAGAAACGATGCAAATCTTTCTAAGCTCCTCATACGTACCTGACGACTTTCAAAGACGGTGATGACAAAAGGGCGCAGACACTCTGTAAACAAGCAGACCTTCTGATTATAAATAGCTTACAGTGGTTCCATGTGTTAGCATCGCTGGCGACAGCTTTAAAATAGATCCATCTTTACTGTTGCATCATAATAAAACAATGAAAAAGATTTAAAAATTATTTGTTTGGATGAAAATTCCTGGTATCAAAACTTTGAGGACCCACCCCTCCCAATAGCATGCCAGAAATTGATATTTTTTACCCCAAGAAGAACCAAAGACACCTGGCTCACTTTAGAATGTAAAAAAAAAAATAAGTATTGGTTCTGGAAATATAAAATAAGTATATATGAATTTCTATATGATTCTTTTATAATTATTCAGCATAAATTTCTGTCTTTATGCTGATTATATCTCACTAACAGGAAAGGGTCGCTCACACTGAGCCTGGTTCTGCTGGAGATTTCTTCCTGTTAAAAGGGAGTTTTTCCTCTCCACTGTCGCTACAAGCATGCTTGGTGTGAGGGATTGCTGAAGAGTCAATGAGTCGATGCAATCAGCTGGTTTTCTTAGATAGAAAACTTTGAATCAATCTGACTGGCGTTGCTGTGAAGTTTATAGCAGCGATGGCAAAAGTACTCACTTTCCGTACTTGAGTAAAAGTACAGATACTTGTGTTAAAAAATCCTCTGGTAAAAGTGGAAGTACTGATTAAACTTCTTTACTCAAAATAAAAGTAACAAAGTACAGGAAGCTTTTGTAAATTTACTTAAAAGTATAAAAGTAAAAGTAGAAACCACTTTCCATTTTTTATGTAGCTGCCTACACAACTTTTAAATGGATGTCTGCCAAACTAGGACTTGATTTCCGTTGTGTTTATTTTCAATCATCTCGCCGTCCATGCTACTATATGCTAACGCCACCGCATACCAAGCTAGCAATGATTTGCCGCCAATGAATAACTACCGAATCTGATCGAATTCATCTTGTAGTGGTGGCGTCAAATGCAACGTAGATTCCCATCCAATTAGATTGAATTTGGTATTGATGACGTTAAAAAATAATAACGGGTAACTCCATTGAAATGATTCAAAACTAAAGTAACGAGCCAATTTTTTAAAATGTAAGGAGTAGAAAGTACAGATATTTGTGTAAAAATGTAAAGAGTAGAAGTAAAAAGTCGCGGCATAAAAAATAAGTAGTAAAGTAAAAATATCAGAAAAATCTACTTGAGTACAGTAACAGAAGTATTTGTACTTCGTTACTTCTATCTCTGGTTAATAGACATGCGAGTTCATGTCGTAGTCTACTGGTGTTTGTAATGCTTTAGGCGCCATTATCCAAGCCATCAGTTTTCCACGAAGCATTGCGGCACGGTTGGGACTTATTTCATAGCAGCATCAACATCTGGGATTTTATTATAATAATCTACTGGGATTTGGTCTTTTTGGATTATTGTTGTTGTTATCTGGACTTAAAGGAATAGTACACCCAAAACATGATTAGCCTTCATTTTCTACTCACCCCCATGCTGAACAACACTCTGGAGTACTTTTTGATATCTCAAATGCATCTGGAGATCTGGGAGGCTTCTTGCTGTCTGCTGACATTCAAATAATGGAGGTCTATGAAGCCCGAGGCGAAAGGTCCATAAAAGTCCACAAAAACGTGGCAATATTCCTCCATACTGCTCGTCCAATGTATTCCAAGTGTCCTGGAGTGGGTAGCATCCAGAATTTACTCGAAACGAAGTCATTTAGAACGTTTTAGAGCCTAAACAGTAGTGTATAGGATTTCCTAATAGCGCCCCCATGCGCCGCTCACGATTCTACGGAAGCCGCAGACCAAACCAGCGATTCAGCTCGCAAAGAACTCATGTTCTTCCTCAACACTGAAGTCCTCAGACATTTTTCTTCTCGCTGTTTCTTTCTTTGCACAGGTAAACAGCACATTTCTTCTTCTACGCTTGCATTATCGGCAGAGCAGACGCTGAATGCGCACTTTCTTCGGGTTTGGTCTGCCGGCTTCCACGGTGAATCGCAGGAGCCGCCAAGATGGGGGGCTTATTAGGAAATCCTATACACTACTGTTTAGGCTCTAAAACGTTCTAAATGACTTCGCTTCGAAAATTCTGGATGCTACCCACTCAGGACATTTGGATTACATTGGACTAGAGCAGTATGGATGAATATTGACACGTTTTTGTGGACTTTTATGGACCTTTCTGTCTCGGCCATAAACCTCCATTATTTGAATGTCAGCAGATAGCAAGAAGCCTCCAGATCTCCAGATGCATTTGAGATATCAAAAGTACTCCAGAGTTTTGTTCAGCATGGGGTGAGTAGAAAATGAAGGCTAATCATGTTTTGGGTGTACTATTCCATTAATGAGGCCAAGGTGTCCCATTTTGTTGCAGTTAACCCTGTCCTTCCTAAAGCTTTTTCATTGCTTTACCATTGATGTAAATTAGCTTTAGATGAGTTCAGCTAAAAAAAAAAGAAAATGTTTATCATATTATATTTCTAAACCAAGAAATCTGAATTCCACATAAAGTATTTAATAATTATTTGGACTTTTTTGGAAACCTCCAACCTCCATTTACAGTGTCGTTGTTTGCCTATCTTAAAGATATATATATATAATTTTGTTTAGCCTGTCTGAAAATGAAAGAGGATAAAATATGAAAAAATGATATTTTTAGGCAGGCATGGAGCATAAAGAGAACCAAACATGAAACAATGTGGGAACAAAGAAGAAAGAGAAATCACTGAACACTTAGACAGATGCTTGGCAAGACACAATGCGAGGAAGTACCTTTTTTTCCTTTTCATCTGGTAAAACTCTTCTTTTATAAATCACAGAGAATCTCCCACCCGTTCACGTTCCCATTTGTCCGCCTCTTCCTCTCCCTGCAGTGACAGGCCACCTGCTGAGCCGCTGAAGCTGTCTGCATTATTCTATCTTTCTCCTTCTACAGAAAAAATTAAGAAATACCAATCAGGGTAAAAAAGAAAAAAAGAAAAACATGAGCAGAGATACTACATTTCCTGCTAATCTCTTCTTTCTCTGTTCTTGGTTGCGTAAAGCTTGAGCTGTATTTTACCCTGAATCCTGTAAGATTTTGATCCTTTCATTTTTAACCGTGACCTATGAGGACTTAGGCTGTCACAGATTACCTCAGGACTACTTCTGCTTGAAATTAGTTTTCTTATTCTCCTTTTTCCACACATTCTGTCCTTCAAACAGACTTCAGAATCAATAAAGTCTGTTTTGTATAACAAATTCTAAGGTATTTGCACTAAACTTTAGATATCGAAATTGACTTTATTGATCTAACTGAGGAGAAATTTACAGGTTACATCAGCTCAAATAGTAAAGGAAGAAAAAGGTGCATGCATAAATATAGTCTATGCAGTGCGTCCACATACGACAGCTTTTTATTTTCTTTTTAAAAAGTAGGATCTTTATACAGGGTTATCATTGCACAATGTTCAGAGTTATTAGCATTTTAACCTATAATTTGAGTCTATTTATTTAATAGTTTCTTTTAAATTGTATTATTGATCTATTGTAAATCGATCAGAGCGTCTTGGAAATACTCTTGTTTATAATTCCAAAAAAGTTAAAAATACAATCCACTGGACTTTGTTTTCACTGTGGACTTTGTTTCCACTTGTTTAAGGATTAAAAACTGTTGGCCTGCAACTGTTTTTCAATTCAAAAGCATGTCTAAGAAATCCCACTTAAATCAAATAAATGTTATTTTACAAATTTTATAATCCAACGTTGTGAGCGCATCGGAACGAGCTGGAGCCAAGCGAAATTCTCACTCCTGCCTTTGAATTATAAACCGCTCTGCACTCCACCATATTTGTTTCGCTCCACATGCTCTGCCTCGGGTGCTGCACAATGGCAGCCCGCTGCTCCCCAAATGGATTGATCAAAATGCAGAGAATGAATTTCCCCATTGTGGGACAATAAAGGTATTTACATTTACGTGTGTTGCTGTCTGGTGAAGGGTTTCCTTGACATCGACCTGACGGACCTGAGGAAAGGCGGCGCCAACATCACTGGCTTTCAGCTTGTTAACAACTCAGAGCCGAGTGTGAGCCGCATCGTCCAGCAGTGGATGGAGTTTGACAACAAAGACTCCAAAGTGCCCAAAACTGGACTCAAAGTAAGATATGCCTTTTTTTTTAATTAACATTCTTCTTCTGTATTTTGTAGAATGAAAAACAAAATTACAGAAATATGGTATGGTTTCTATAAACAAGTGGAATCGGCTGCAACAGAAATGTTTTTCCAGAGCTTCACCAATCAGAATCGTGAAGCTGATTTAGGAGCCTGTATTAATTACCAATATCGATTTAAGCTCATTTTAAACAATATAAAAAATGTCCCTTGACTTCCTGTTTATTTTTATAAGAAGAGGTGAGAACACCCTGTGGAAAACTAGTAGCAGCCAACAGCAGACCCAAATAATCACAGTGGAAAAAAATCTAAAATCTAGATAAGTCATTTTTTTCTTAAAATAAGTGCATTTGTTCATGAATTTAGAAGGTAAAAGAGACATTTTGCCAATAGAACAAGACAATTTATATTTTAAATAAGAAAACAGAATTAAATTGTCCCTTTTCAAGTGCATGTAGAACAGACAGGTAGAGATCATGACTGTATCATTGGCAATTAGTCTGTGTACATAAGCATTTTAGGTCTTCCTCTTAACTCTTACATTTCCTAAAGCCTGTCTTTATTTTTCAGTGCTATAGATTAAATGAAAGACAAATTTGAAGTCAGAAAGCTGCCCAAAGCGCCTATGTGAAATAAATACTCATATTATCAGTTTTATTTTAAAGGCATGCATGTAAACTACTCTTCATGCCATTTGGAATTTTTTTTTTTTGCGTGCAAATCCAATACCATGAGTATTGTCTGTTCTTCCTGTGCATGCGTGGGTTCTCTCCGGGTACTCCGACTTCCTCCCACATTGCATAAACATGACTGTTAGGTTAATTGGCTTCTCTAAATTCTCCTTAGTTGTGAGTGTGTGCGTGAATGGTTGTATTTCTCCGTGTTACATTGTGATTGATTGGGTGGACAATAGTTGGAGTTTACTTGAGTGTGTAAATATAACTGTTCTCTTCAGTAATTATTACACATGTGTACTTTTGACAGAATTCTGACTTCATAGCGAAAAAAGGTGACATCACACAAGGATATGACAGAACTACTTTACTGTTCTTTGCTTAGCCTTCCTGTTACCTGATGTGTGCAATGCTCTCTCTCTCTTAGCCGAAATGAATTGCAAACATCGTCAGGAGGTGGAAAACACTCCTTCTAATTTATTTTGGTTTTTTTTCTCTAACTTAAAAAAAAAACAACCAACACAGACCTAGCTAAATCTCAGCTGCCACTCAGAAGCAACATCAGTGCCGCATAGCTGTACAAAAATTAGGTTTTTGATCACCTGCTGATCATTGTGAAAATCAGCTACTGGCTGATTTTACAGTGCATCTCCAGCCCATTGTTTGGCTATGACTGGTGTTGCTGGTGTACTTCGTCACACCAGCACACCCATAGTCAATACACATGGATGTCAGATTTGCGTTTATCTCTTTAGTTTTGTACAAAAAAAAGGGCAGATTGACATCCACTTCAAAATAAAACCAAAAAGTAAGCAATGAAATAGTTTTTTGTAAATGACTAAAGAGATACACGTCCATTGAAGTAGTTTAAAGTGCGTTTTTCGTACAAAATTAAGGAGATAAATTAAAGGGATAAACGTGTGTTGACTGTTGGTATGCTGATCTGACAGAACACTGGCATAAAAAGATTAGTAAATGTTCTAAATATGTATTCCCAGATTTATCAGAATGTATCTGTATGTATCTTGTATTTCGTTAATAATTCATTATGTACGCTCAGCGAGCTAAAATAGCATGACAATAGAAAGGTTTCATGTGTGGAACAAATAGCTCATCCATTTTGCCACCTTTGCTCCTTTTACTTCTTTGTTAATCTTGTTGTTTGTTTGGAATATCTGTCTGCAGTACATGGGCGCACTAACGTACGACGGGGTGAAAGTCATGTCCACGGCCTTCCAGAATCTAAGGAGACAGAGGATAGACATCTCTCGTCGCGGCAACGCCGGAGAGTGTCTCGCCAACCCACCAGCCCCTTGGGGACAGGGCAGCATAGACATCCAGAGAGCCTTGCAGCAGGTCTGCACTCATCCACAGAGACAAAACACTCCACACAAAAAAATAAACACACACGCCATAGATATCCCAACTCTGCATGGATTGAATACCGAATCTTTGACTGGCACTTTGGCTAACGGCCCTGAGCGGGGCTAGCTGAACAAATTAAGGTCTCATTCTGTCGGCGTAAAGTTCACACATTAAGTCATAAGAGAAAATCCCCCAGTATCAAATGTGACATCACGGCTAGTAAACAAAAACCCACAGG
>JAGKQL010000006.1:4949918-4966409 GCA_018398635.1 Cyprinodon brontotheroides | reverse complement strand
TGTTGTTGATTGCAGATGTGTCTAGTAGTTCCCATTGATTTAGCTTGTAAAGCGGGGAGAATGGCGCTAGGCTTACCGCACCGTGACGTGACTGCGATTAGTTTTAGGTATAAATAATGATCCATTATTCTTTTGCTGACCGGACTTTTCATTTAATAGAACCTTAATAAACAGTCGTCCTATTTTAAAGAGGACCAACATTATCTTCCTCATTAGAGGTTTTTAGAGAAAAATGACCCACATGTGCCAAAAGGAAAATCAGAACGGTATTTATAGTCTTAATTTATCATGATGAACTGGATTTGATTGGTATTAACATGGGTTGTTTAGTGGGGCAGTGGGTAGCACTGTTGCCTTGCAGCTAGAAGGTTCTGGGTTCCATTCCCGGCCTGGGGTCTTATTGCATGGAGTTTGCATGTTCTCCCTCAGCATACATGGGTTCTCTCTGGGTACTCTGGCTTCCTGCCACAGTCCAAAAACATGACGGTTAATAGACTTAATTCTAAATTCTCCTTAGGTGTGAATGGTTGTTTGTCTCTGTGTTGCCCTGTGAAGGACTGGTGACCACAAGTGTGTCAGATAATGATGGATGGTATTAACATAAAATGTGACTCTGTACTTTAAAAAAAATAACCCTTAATGTTTGCAACTAAAATATCTGATAATTTATATTTTTTGACAAAGTTTCTAATTTATTTGATTTTGCTTCAGATTTCTCTCATGAGATGCAGTTTTTTTTTGTCTGTTTTTCCAAATAAAGTTAAAGCAGGTTATGTGAACAAACACGGAAACCTGCAAAAGATTCCTGATTTTCCTGTAGATTTCACTCAGTCTGCGTTTTATTTTATCTTTGGAAAGAGAGAACAGTTCGTCATACTATTATATATTGCACGGTAATCAGCCCTGTTCTGATCTGGGCAGCGTTCGTTCCCCTTACTTACAATAATGAAAAGTAGTCAGAGTGAAAACAAATGATAGACACTTTGCTTAAACAGTAACATATGAATAAACCTTGAGAAAGAATTTGGCTTTTTATGGGAAGAAGTATATCTTGTCTAAAACCCCCCCTTCAATCAGGCATTGTGTGGCCTTGCAGGTGAAACTGACGGAGTGAAAAACTTATAGGGGGTAAATAGCATAAATCAATATATGAAATAAGAGAAACAAACTTTTCTGGCCACAAGTTGTATGTTAAGCTTCTTCAATGGCCAAATAGAATAAATGAACCTCTGGAAGAGGTTTAAGAGTTTAAATGAATCCAAATCAGAGAAGCTTTAGCTTAATTCTGAGAAGGAAACTAAGTTTTAGCTTCAGGTCTCAGTTAGAGATTCAGTAATTATTATTTCTGATCCTAAAGAAGCATTTATGAGGAATCAAGATTCTGGAATTTAGTTTACTGACTAAACGGACAAAAAGTTTTCAGAAAAAATACAAACAATATGGAAGAGATGATAGAACTGTAGAAAAAGTTAGTTTAAGCTTATCATGTCAACATCATCATCATCATAAAATGTCAAATTCTTTCTGTATAAGAGAAGTAATAAGGATGAACCAATCAGGAATTTGTCTCCTAAATCTACTTTCATTTCAGAAACTCCTTTTTTTTATTTATTATTATTATTTATTTATTTTTTACATTAAATCAAACTTGAATGATAGCCATCTAAGTTTAATTTTCCTCATAGAAGTTTCTATGCACTAAACTTCAACATGTCTGTAAAATCAGCTTTAATAATTGGTTTTGGCTTTGAAAGCTTCCTTTAGGTTAATTTAACTCAAACAATCTGCTTCCCTGTGAGACATTTGGGGAAAGAAAAATCACTATCAGTGGGAGAATCGTCTATTTTTGCTTCACCAGAGAATTAGTTCAGGCTCCACATCTAGATGGAGCCATTACTCCACGAGCAACATAAAAAGAAGTTGAGGAAGTGAGGTGCTTAGCATTCATGGTGGGTTTACAGTGCTTGCAAAGCTGAAAATACAACATTCCTGTAAAATACAGCATCATGCTGTGCAGTTTAATTGCTGCAAGGGGGTCTGTTCCATCCCACAAACCAGATAGCATCATCATCTTCCTGCTGCAGTGAAACTTCTGTTCCATTTGTAAAAATCTTAATTTTTGAAGTTTCCAAAAGAAATAAGATTATGCTTTATTTCTATCGCACCAATTCACAACAAATCTAATCTTAAGGCACTTTCCAGTTCACCAACTGTTCACCAACGTTAACACTGAGTCTGTAAATGCCTTCAACTCTCTCAATCTTTGAGCTGTTTGGGATAAAATACTTTTAAATGGATTCAAAAATCATTATCTGACATTCAAATACAACATTCTTATTTTATAAATATGGGATCAAAATCCTTTAAGAAATGAATGAAAGAGCAGCTCTACAGCCTACATTACATTATTAATCGAATAAAAAATGTTGTACTGTAAATTTAGAAGTATTTATACTTCAGTTCACAACTTATGCAATTTAAATGATTTATATATATATATATATATATATATATATATATATATATATAAGAAGAAATAAATAAAAAGAAGTAGATACATCCAAACTAATCCTGTTTATCAATCAACACAGTCAGGTTTATTTTTCATTTCCTTATTCAAGCTGCTTTAAATCTTTTCTAAGGAAATTCAGCAGATATACACTGCAAAAAATGTAAATCTAAATAAGTTATTTTTTTCTTAAATTAAGTGCATTTGTTCTTGAATTGAGGGAGGTAAGTGAGATGCTTTGCCAATGGAACAAGACAATTTACATCTAAAATAAGAAAAAGCATAACCGCATTGTCTTATTCCATGTACATATTATCTAATAATCTTATTTTAAGAGTAAAAATACTCTCATTCCATTGGCAAATCATACCATTTACCTACTAAAATGAAGGTTAAATACGAGCTTGATTTAAGACATTTTTACTTACTTCTAGAACATTTTTGCAGTGTGGAAAAACAACCCAGGAATAAGTAAAATATCTTAAATTAAGTGTATTTACCCTTAATATGAGTAGGTAAATGAGATAGTTTGCCAATGGTTAAATGCAAAGTATTTTTACTCTTAAAAGAAGATAATTAGATAAAATGCACTTGAAATAAGACAATGCAATTGTGTTTTCTTATTTTAAATGTAAATTGTCTTGTTCCATTGGCAAACTGTCTCTTTTACCTCCTCAATCCAAGAAAAAATGCACCTATTTTAAGAAAAAATGACTTATCTAGATTTAGATTTTTTCCAGAGTACAATATGAAAATGATCTAGAAATAAGTAAACATTTCTTAAATTACATATTTACTCTTAATTTGAGTGGGTAAATGAAATGCTTTGCCAATGGAATGAGTATTTTTACTCTTAAAAGAAGTTATATAGATTAAATGCACTTGAAATGAGACAATGCAGTTGTGTTTTCTTATTTTAAATGTAAGTTGTTTTGTTCCATTGGCAAAATGTCTGTTTTACCTCCTCAATCCAAGAACAAATGCACTTATTTTAGGGAAAAAATGACTTATCTAGATTTAGATTTTTTCCAGTGTATGATCATTCCACCAGGGGGCGGTGTGTAGCTGTCCATAGGCTGCAGAAAAAGGACCACTCATGATCAGCAGAAGTTTGAGGTGTTTGTCTCTAAAATGTTTATGCTAAACGTGATCAGAATCAGGTTTTAACAGTGGAAGAAAGCAGATGTTTGGTCAGAGAATAAAATACGTTAAGATAGAAAGTCAAGTTGAAAGATGATTTACATTTGCTGCCTCTCTAAAGAACTCTACCAGAGGTGAAACTGTGCCCACATCCTCTGCATAGGAGGGAGTCAGATAAAAGGAGGTTTCAGTGGCTTCTGTAATGCAGCTCGGCGTTGACATCAAAGCCCATTACGTCTGAATAAATGCTGAGGCTTTTTTGTGCTAAATTGATCCACTGCCTTGCGCTGGCTTCCCGCTTGTCTATGCATGAGTAAGGATGACAGGCGTTTTGTAGGAGTTATCGCAAAGAAAGGAGGGAGCACCGGCTGTGGCTCAGTGTCTGTGTGTGTGTGTGTGTGCTGGGGCCTTCATAAGGGATTAATAAAGATGAGTTAAATCCTCCACATAATGAAAATAAGGGTTAGTTTAGAGAGATTTCAGGTTTTTAGTTGAAATTTGGAATTCGTGTTAGCTTAAAGGTTTGGTGAAGATGATTAATTCAGCCCCTAAAAGCATGGTGTTATCATATTCCTCTGTAAATCTGTTAGAGTTATCAACAATAATTATGGCCTATCTCATTGGGGCTTCCATTTAAATAGGCTGACTTGCTCTTTGTGAAATACAGTGAGAGAAAAAAAAAGGAAATTAGCTGCACAGAGCATCTGAGGACAGATGCAGCCTGTTGTTATAGTGACAGTCTCACAGAGGAAGAGAGAGAAAATAAGATTATCAATTATGAAATGGAGAAAGTTTGTCTTTGAAGAGCAAAGCATTGTGTTTACGCTGAAGGGATTTAAAGAAAACATAAAGAGGTATCTCCATGAAGGAGATTTAGGAGACCTGAAAGGAGCAAAGATTTTAGGGTGGGTCGAAACGTGTCGGTCTCCTTCTGGGAAAACCTCGGCTGCTTCATTATAATCCTTTAAATTGTCAATATAATCATAAACCCATGAGAACCAATTCTGTGAGCCTCTGAAAACCAAAGTAAACACGTCGGCCACCCGCTGTCAGTTGCACCACAGGATGTGTCAGAACCGCTCTAATCAAAGAAATAAAAACAAAAAAAACAAAACAGAAACGATTCCTCAAATAAAAGGACAGAGACTTTTAAAGGGAAACAAAATGTTGATTTTCTTCTATAAAATAAATCATTTACTTGATGGTCACATTCTGCCATACTTCTTTTAGTTGTCTGCTTCTATCTCCTTGAACCAGAAGGCCGATCTCACCTAGCCTGGTTCTGCTGGAGGGTAGTTTTTCCTCTCCACTGTCGCTGCTTGTATGCTCTGTGTGAGAGGTTTGCTGAATAGTCAACAACAAAATGCATGCATCTATTGTCATCACACGCTCATCTGAGAGGGGAAAGTCAATAGCTACTCTCACCACCTCAAAATGTCTCCAATCTGATCTAAATCTCTGTTAATTAGAAGCTCAGTTTAGATTGACAGTAGATAAAATGATCCAATCCTGACGCGTGTATAAATGTAGCAAGCTTTGGTCAGATTGAATCATTTGAACTTGTGCAGTTGTCTGGTTTTCCAGAAATTCTTTAATGTAGAAGTTGCTTGAAGTTACTCTCTGGTAGCCTCATGAGACCATCCTGATCTCGCGAGCTTTGCAAGATTTCACTCGCTAATCAGTCTGGAGACTCTCCGTTAAAAGAAAATTTGGAGCCGTTCACCAAAGCGAGCGCCCAATCAGCGTTGGCTTTGAGGGCGTTGAGGTGTGATGCAGCGAGAAGCGCGACAGTTCAGTCTAAGAACATGGCGGCTTCAGCCGATGAAAATTAAGCGTTAGCGTGGCTATCTCAGCTATTTCGTTTTGCTCCCGAATTACAGAAGTATTTCTTCACTGAAAGAAGAGCAAAACACTGCTCTGGAGGCTTTTCTCAAGAGGAAAAGATGTTTTTGCTCTTCTCCCGCCCCGACTGCGGCAAGCAGAGTAGCCTGGCTGTTAGTGCGTCATATGCTTACGTTGATCTGATTGGTTTTATTTGGCCTCGTCTATCATCCGCCAACATAGGCCAATCAGCTAACCAGTATTTTTGCCCCTTCCTAAAATTACTTCAACAGGTTTCCATCTGGCGGAGTCAGGTTAACTCCCTGTGCCTCGCTAGCCGGTCATTTAAGTCGGGCATTACACTGTAATGCGATTTTTTGCGTTTCTGTGGGCGATTCACCAGCTTACTTGCGAGGAATATCATTTTTAATTAGGCCAAGTTTCAGGCTCATGGTGCGTCCTGTTTCGTGTGGTATACAGGAGGTAACGAGGGGCGATTAGCCACCTACAACCACCTTCCCATCAGGAATCGTAAGGTAGGTCGGGAGAAAATCAAACATGTTTGAAATTCAGTCGGCCATCATGAATTTCCTGCTGTGGAAGCAGAGCTATGGGCCGATTTACCAGAACCTCTAGCGACGCGCATGTGCAAACAAGGGAGTTCTTCTTCTTCTTCCAGACATTTAAATTGAAAAAAGCTTCCTGGATAGGAAGCAGAGGCGTAGCCAGAACATTTTTTTAAGGGTGGCCAGGCAATAACCAATGAACACTGAAGGGTGGCCTAAAGCGGAAAGACGCTAGAACCTCAGAGTCAAGCCAAAGATAAGACAAACTATACTTTCTTACAACCTTTGCTAACTAATAGACGCATATATTTAAACATCGTCGCTTTCTAGATTAAAGGTATAGCAGATACATTTCTTTCAGGTTTGAGTTCTGGAGCGAACATCTTTTCCATTGTCATTAATTACCTACTTTGATCAATAATCATTCTGCATAAAGTTGATATTTACAAATACTAATGTCTACATTTTCTAAATTGATTAGTTAAGTTTATTAAAATAGTTATTTATCTCTGATTTCACTAAAGACTCCCAGATGAATGCAGAGACATCATTTTCTCTATCCTATAAAACACAAAATCTAGTTCTGAAAAGATCCTGAATTCTCTACTTATAATCTTTAATCTTAGTATATTGATGTGTATAATTAACCAATTGTTTTTGTTGTCAAGTAATTATGAATATATAAAAAAATAGTAAGTTTTATATGAAAAATTAAAACGTTTTGAATATTCCATTTGAGAGTATTACTGCTGCCACCATCTGTATTAGAGGGGTAAAAATGGTAAAGGTGGCCAATGATTGGCTAAGGGTGGCCATGGACACCTCTGGCCCCCCATCTAGCTCCGCCCCTGATAGGAAGCAAAATGTCTTCAAACTTGGAAACAAAGTCCAGTAGATTTTTTTATTTTTTTTACTTTTTGGTGTAGCAAAAGTTTTGGAAATAAAGGGATAACCAGGAAGAACAAAACTAAGAAAACAAAAATGATCTAAATCCAGACAAAACAGAAAAAAACAATCAAACTTGAGAACTTAAAAAATAAAATCTTAAACAGAAACAAAAGATCCAGAATGTAAAATCAAAACCAGGAGGAAGTGGATGAAAGTTGGTTTAGAGAAAAGCTTCACACATGAGCAGAGTAGATGATTTTACTCCAAAGATCGATAGAATAGGTGTGAATGGACACCAATCGCAACGAAGATCGGAAAAAAGCGCCTCTCTCAAACTTTCTTTCCGATCGGATCAAGTCGGATTATAATCTTCAGTCTGACATGTTTACATGAAACATTTTTAATCTGATTAGACCTTCAGTCTGATCCCTTGTTTCTATGTTAACGTAGATATTTACTTTATCCGATCGGCTGGTTTTCCTTAAGTAGAAAACTTTGAAGTAATCTAATAGATTTGATGGAATAGTCTATAGTGTAAATGGCATTGAGATGAAATATTTAGTGGATTGGTGTTCTATAAATAAACTGAATGGAATTAAGTGCAACTTAATGCTTTCATTTGTGTTTTTGGTAGTGATGTTATGAGATGAGCCGAGGCTTCGAGGCGTGATTTATTTAGGGGAGGGGCCAAAATTGATGACGTCCGAGGCCTCGCTATCGTGAAACCACATGACCGTTTCGGTAAGCGGTTCGGGAAGCGCAAGAATTTTGACAGGCATCTAAACAGTCAAAATGTGGGAGTTTGGAGAGCTGCTGTCAGCTGGATAAAGTTTGGATAGATTCTAAGAATAGATTGGTTGTTTTTCCAACCAATCTAGTTGCTTAAAGCTAATTTGGTTTAAATAAACAATGTAAAGACAAAGCCAGTGTTAACACGTCCGTGTTAAGAAGCATTTTCTCACAGTTATGATTATCTACATAGGTGGCGTCATCCGTTAGAGACAGGCTCTCACTCTAGAGGTTGGTGGTTCAAGACCTGTCTTTAACTTTTGAAAGTTGCGATTCAACTTAATTATTTTGGCTGATGAGACTAATTTGCAATGTTTTGCCCGAGTAAAAATATAGATTGGGTAAATTAGGTCGGTTTGAACACAACTTCCAACCTGATTAAAACCAAAAACGTGGAAAAACTATCATGTTTGAATAAAAAATGACTAACACCTTTCATTTTTGCTCATCATTGCTTAATTTGCACAAAACACTTTCACTGTCGGCTCGAGTTTATTTCACTAAAATGGCAGAAACTGCACCTTAAATGATTGTTCTAAGAAATTTTACACTAAAAACTTACAAAAGATTTTGCATTATACACACCAACCATTGACAATTTCAAGGGAACTTAAAAGGGGAAAAAAGAAAAACAATTGCAAAAAAAAAATCACAGATTTTATTACAAACTGTAGTTCTGCTTTCCACCAGTAGGTGGTGACATTTTCACATGAAGCCTCATGAACTGTGGGGATTCAAAGCCTCATGAGGCTTCATCTCACCATCACTAGTTTTTGGCATTTTCTTCTTCATTATGTTCTAAAGGGACACAAGAACACTTACGTTTTGCCCGGTAGGTTATTTCCTCTGTGCTTCTTAGATATATGTTGTTTTTTTTAATAACAGTTTATTCTTTTGTATTCAGGGTCTTTTTCGTTCCATATTTTTCAAACTTTAGAGTTGTTCCCTGTTTGTTTTTTTCTATTCATTTTCGGCTCTGCTCTAGTTAATTAGTTTTCCTCCTTCCAGCTGTTCTGCCTTACCTGCCTCAGATGTTCCTTATTCCATCTAATGAGCTCTTCTGGTTTCTTGGTCATCCTCCATCCCTGCCTCATTATGTATTCGCCTGTTCTGGTTGTTCTCTGCTGGATCTTCTCTTTCCTCCACGCCTCTTTCTGCTTTCAAACTTCTTCTCTTGTCTGTGTCTCTCATCTCGCTACATGTGCTGTTTTCCAATTTCTTATCAGCAAGACTTCTGGAAAACTGAATGCACAGAATGCCACATGTGCCAGCACCTTCATCACTACATCCCCAATGTTAAACATGGAGGCGGTACATCGTGCAGCTGATGGAGTTCTTGCAGTATTTGTAATGAAGCAGGGTGTGTAAACACATGTATACACTGCAAAAAGGGAAATCTCAATAAGTTATTTTTTTCTTAAAATAACTGCATTTTTCCTTGAATTGAGGAGGTAAGTGAGACACTTTGCCAATGGAACAAGACAATGTCCTTTTAAAATAAGAAAAAACAATGTTATTGTCTTATTTCAAGTGCATGTTATCTAACTATCTTATTTTAAGAGTAAAAATACTCATGCCAAAAACTGCAAAAACGATCAAGAATTAAGTAAAACTTTCTTAAATGTATTTACCCTTAATTTGAGAAGGTAAATGAGATGATCTGCCAATGGAATGAGTATTTTTACTCTTAAAATAAGATATTTAGATAATATGCACTTGAAATAAGACAATGCAATTGTGCTTTCTTACTTTAACTTTAAATTTTCTTGTTCCATTGGCAAGATGTTTATTTTACCTCCTTAATTCAAGAAAAAAGCAAAGCAAAAATTTTAAGAAAAATGACTTATCTAGATTTTGATTTTTCTGGTAGATACTAAACATACAGACTCACACTGCAAAAACGATCTAGAAATAAGTAAAAATGTCTTAAATTAAGTGTATTTACCCGTAATTTGAGTAGGTAAATAAGATAGTTTGCCAATGGAATTAGTATATTTAGTCTTTAAATAAGATATTTAGATAAAATGCACTTGAAATAAGACAATGCAATTGATTTTTCTTATTTCAAATATAAATTGTCTTGTTCCATTGGCAAAGCGTCTCGTTTATCTCCTCAATTCAGGATAAAATGCACTTATTTTAAGAAAAAAATTACTTATTTAGATTTACATTTTTTGCAGTGTATAATAGATAAATGTATGAATATAAGCAAATGAAAGACGTGGCTTTTCAACCGTGCTTTAACCGGATGATCACAAAAAAGATAATTCATTAAACAGGCCGGGGAAAAAATGATGGTACCCTTAAATTAAATATTTTGTAGCTTATCAAACGGTTCCTGCACTGCAAAAAATATTACTCTAGATAAGTCATTTTTTCTTAAAATAAATGCGTTTGTTCTTGAATTGAGGAGGTAAAACAAACATTTTGCCAATGGAACAAGACAATTTACATTTAAAATAAGAAAACACAATTGCATTGTCTTATTTCAAGTGCATATTATCTAATTATCTTATTTTAAGAGTAAAATTACTCATTCCATTGGCAAACTATCCTCATTTACCTGCTCAAATTAAGGGTGAATACACTTAATTTAAGAATTTTTACTTATTTCTAGATAGTTTTTGCAGTGTGTGTAGCCGTCTTTGCGATTTCTGCTCCTCTCCTCATCAGCCAACCGTTGCAGGTGTCTCAGGTTTGATGCTGCCTTTTCCAGTCAGTCTGTTTCAGCTCCTTTCAAAGATGCTCAGCAGGATTTAGCTCCTGGCTCATAGATGCCACTTCAGAGCAGTCGACTGTTTTCCTCTTTGCCATTCTTGGGTTTCTGTTGTGTATTTTGAGTCATTAACCTGTTTAATGACCTGCTACTGAGACCAAGCTTTCTGACACTGGGCAGCACATTTCTCTCTATAACTCTTTGATAGTCTTTAGATTTGATTATTACAGAGACTCCTCCATGTTTCACGTTGCAAACATTGTTCTTTTCTTCATATGATTCATTTTTCCACCCATGAACATAGAGCTGATGTGTCTTGCCAAAATCTTCACATTTTGTCTCATCTTTTCATAGGTCGTTCTCCCAGAAGCTTTGTGGCTTCTAAACATGACAGATTGGGAGAAAATTCCAGTCTGTTTTTTTTTTTTTTTTTTTTTGAAAGATTTGTTTTCCCTAATGGAAACAAATCAGTCTCTTATTATTTTGCTTTAAAATTAGTGCATTTGTTCTTGAATTGAGGAGGGTAAAGAGACATTTTGCCAATGGAAGAAGACAATTTAGATTTAAAATAAGAAAAGCCACAATTGCATTTGTCTTATTTCCAAGTGCATATTATCTAGTTATCTTATTTTAAGAGGTAAAAATACTGGCAAACTCTCTCATTTACCTACTCAAATTAAGGGTAAATACACTTAATTTAGGAAAATTTTACTTATTTCTAGATCGTTTTTCCAGTACAACAATGGTTTCCTATTTGGTCGTCTCCCATTAAGTCGACAGCGACTCAGGTGGAGTTATCTGGTGTTCATGTTCCTTCAGCTTGAAGTGCATTCTTTTACTTCTACTGATATTACCCGTCTCTTTGCTTCCCTGTCCCACGGATCTTAATTCTCTGTATAATATGTGCAGCTGTGGTCATCTAAATATCACACTGGAAAAACAATCTAGAAATAGGTAAAAGTTTCCTAAATTAAGCGTATTTACCCTTAATTTGAGTAGCTAAATCAGATAGTTTGACAATGGAATGTGTATTTATACTGTTAAAATAAGATAATTAGATAATATGCAGTTGAAATAAGACAATGCAATTGTGTTTTCTTATTTTGAATGTAAATTGTCTTGTTCCATTGGCTACCTCCTCAATCCATGACAAAATGCACTTATTTCAAGAAAAAATTACTTATCTAGATTTCGATTTTTTTTCCAGTGCAAGCTGCTTGATGTTTAGTTTTATAGCCTTTATCTGCAGTAGAAGCCATTAAAAATATTCCCTTCCCAATCAAACGCTAGCCGTATGGCAGCCCACTTCCCTGCAGCTCCCAGAAAAATCCCCTCCAACTTCCAGCCACTGGCCGCTTCCTGGGCGTGCATTTGTTTTTACTCTGACTCCACCCTTTCACTGAATTACAGGGTCTTACCAGGAGGTAATGCTTCTCTTTAGAATTTAATCTCCACAAATCATGAGAATATTTTGTTACAAAGAAGGCATTGTAGGGGACCAGCCAAGGATGCATCAATGAAAATGTGGAAATTTTGAATGGCTACTACTGAAAACCTGCTTGTCTTACATACAACTGTTTCCTTCACATCCTCTGGTCCATGTTGAGTGTCATACACACCATGTTACCAAACAGCATTTACTACCTGTCGCCTTACATACAGTAGTAGCCATTCAAAATTTGCCCACTTTGCTTGATGGGTCTTTGGCTGGTCCCTGATGTTCCTTTTAAAACATCAATCTTTATACTAAAATAATATTTCTGTCATGATAAAGAGAAGCGCCATCTCCTGGTCAGACCCTGTAATTCAGTGAAAGGTTGGAGTCAGAGTAAAATAATATGCAGTTGGAGGTCACTTCAGTGGCTGGGAGTTGCTGGGAGTTGGAGGGAAGTGGGCAGCAATTCGGCTGGTAAGGGCCATTTTGAATGGCTGCTGCTGCATAGACCCACTGACTGACTACAAGGCTACAAATACCTGTGATACTAATTAATGGACACCTTGATAGAACATATCCTTTTGGTCACTTTGTTTTCTGTCTTTTCTAAGGATACATTGTTTTTGTCTTGGCCTATTTCAGGGGTTTATTTTTATTTAATCATTCTATTGAAGCATGGCTGAAAAAAATACATCTGACCTTTATTTGCTAATTTTCAGAAGTTCAGAATTTTTCTCTTTTATATGACTTTTGTCAGATTCAAGTTAAACCCCTTTGGGGTTTTTCTGTTATTAAACAAGGGAAACCAACAGCTTAGTCTACATTTGTGCAATGATTGATATAGATCAAAGCATTTCCCCATGAAATGGATCATTCCAAATGCAGACTTCTATCCAAATTATAATCTCCTGGCAAGACTTCAAAATTATGATGCTGATGTTCCCAGGCATTACCAGTTCAATCTGATGGCAGTTTGAACATCAAGAAAAGAAAAAAAATGTCACTTTAAAGATGTTTTAAAACTGCGGTAGTTTGTCCCTCTAAAGTTTTATAACGTTGGTTTGTTACATGACCCCCAAAAAACTCTAATGTAATATTCCATATGGGTGCCATGGAAATGCTCACATAGACTTTGCTGAGGCAGCACTGATTGATTGTATCAGGGCTTGGAAAGTATGACTTCTCATGCTGGTGACTCCTTCAAGGGGAAAAACATACTGTAGAAGCGAATGAAGCATATGTTGGTCACCCGCTGGCAGAGACAGGAAGCAGAGGAACCCTGCAGGAGACACGATGCCATGCAACTGGATCACCGATTCTCAGAGTAACCGCCTGCAGAGATGCACACCTGGCTGCGTTGTTGTTTTTTTTCTGTGGACACTCACAGCTGTATGAGGTGATCTCCAAGTGCTTGTTAGTCTGGCTGCGAAAGGTTAGAAACAAACGGGTCAAAATTATTTGGATTGTAAATTTATGCAGTTTTAAAAGCTGGATTGGAAGGAAACTAGACGTCCTTTCTTAAATCCTGATGTGAGATCAATTTTATACATTTTATTGACGGAAATTATTTTGCACTGAAGCTTCGGAAAGCTGTTGCTCTGGCTAACTGTATGTGAAACCCATAGTTACACTGCAAAAACCATCTAGAAATAAATTTACAAATTTCTTAAAATAGGAGTGTATTTACCCATATATGTTTTAGTAGGTAAATAAGGCGATTTTACTTAATGGAATCAGTATTTCTGCTCCTAACATAAGATAATTAATTAATATTCACTTGAAATAAGACAAAAGCAATTTTTTTTTTCTTATTTTTGAAATGTAAGTGTTTTGTTCCATTGGCAAAAGTGTCTCATTTATCACCTCAATTCAAGACAAAATTCCCTCAATTTAAGCAAAAAATAACTCATACAGATTTTCATTTTTTGCAGTGAGTTCTCTAAAATCTAAATCTAGATAAGTCATTTTTATCTTAAAATAAGTGCATTTGTTCTTGTATTGAGAATTAAAAGAGACATTTTGGCAATGGAACAAGACTTAAATTTACATTTAAAATAAGAAACACAATTGCATTGTCTTATTCTAAGTTTATATTATCTAATTATCTTATTTTAAGAAAAGTAAAATTATACTCATTCCATTGGCAAACTATCTCATTTTACTGCTACTCAAATTTAGGGTGAATACACTTAATCTAAGAAATTTTACTTATTTCTAGATGCGTTTTTGCAGTGCAGATTATAAGGAGAGAAACAGTACTAAATACTGTTTCTCAGCACAGCTGATATTCTCTCCAGGATGGAGTCACAGCCAAACAGGAACAGACCAGATGAAGCTACACTATGAGAAAAAGCAGAGAGAGCAGGGAAGCGTTGGGAGATTGAACTAACAGATTCTGCAGAGTGGGAGGAATAGAGAGATAGGAAGCAGAAGAGCAGGGAATGATGATGAAAAGGGGTCCCTATGTCCTCCAGCAGTCTAAGAAGCCTATAGCAGCAGAACTATAGAAATAGCTCAGGATAACCTGAGCCACTCTAACTAGAAGCTTTATCAAAAGGAAAGTTTTTAGCCCTAGCCTTAAAAGTAGACAGAGGTGTCTGCCTCATGAAGAACTAAAACTGGTAGTTGGTTCTACAGGAGAGGAAGCTTGATAACTAAAAGATCTGCCTCCCATTCTACTTTTAGAACTTCACTCTAGGAACCACTAGTAAGCCTGCAGATTGAGGCCGAGAGAAGTGCTCTGTTAGGAACATAAGGAACAATCAGATCTCTGATATCAGATGGAGCTTGGCCATTTAAGGCTTTTATATGTCAAATAATTTAATTTAAATGCAAATATTTTACAAGTTTAGTTTTAATATTCTTATTTTCCTTTCTTCTTTTTGCTTCTGTCAACCAAAGAAAGGATAATTAATTGAATGTTTGCAACAATAATGGTGTGATGGCCTATAAATAAATAAAATTTAACTAGTTTAAAAAGATAAAAAAAAAAAATGATGAACACACCTTTTATTGTTTAATGATTTATATTTAATGATTTTCACATATACCGAAGTATATAGCAATTTAAAATAAAAGATAAGTGCTTTTCAAACATGAAAACTTGTTTTAAATAATTTGATAGAAAAACAGCTAGATGCTAGAATCAGCTTCTGTTTTAGCTGCTATGCTGTTTGCTCAGCAGAAGGTAATATTCAATAAAACTACTTCACTAACTATAGGGGCCTTAAAAAGAATGGAAAACATTTTATTTTTTTATGTGCATGACATCCAGGCCAGATGGTCCAAATGTGCCTCAGAGCAAAAAAGACTCTTAATCAGCAGACCTCTAGCCAGAACAGAAGTAGGCTACATTAATAGCTGGAAATACCAGCAGTTTTCCTTATCGTTCAATGTTTCCATAAACACCTCTGGTAATATTCACAATTATTCCTCTGCAGCCAGGAGCACATTGGCTATTAGCCTTGTAGCAGTGCTATAATTCAACAATGGCTTTTTCCATAGTATTTGGGTTTGAATTAATAGAATATGATATTAGATGTTTTTTCCAGGCTCTATGTGCCTTTTTTTTATCTACTATCTAGAAAAAAAACCTCTTGGTCTCCTGTGTTTGGTTCCAGGACTACTAAGGCTCATGAGGACATGGTTTTAAGTGCAACCTTCTAAAAGCATTGTCATGTTTTTAACCCTTTATAAAGTCCGATCCAATTTAATAAAACAAAACAGAAAATCACTTTTTTTTTTGAATTCCTTTATTTGGCCTTTTAACAAAATATGTAAAAAGAAAAACAGGAAATAGATTTTTGATATTAATAATTTATTACTACATGCTCGATAAGTCAAGTAAATTTTTTTGTGTAGTCTTCTACTGGCTGTTATCAGGTATATCTGATTGTGTACAATAGGATTTTGAGCAAAGTTTTTACCATTAAATTATGCAAAAGGTGTCAGACGCAAAATATGTATGTATCAAATATGATACATTTGGCATTACAGGGTTAATACAGACTTTTCCCCTCAGTGAATGAACGTTCTTACCAGAAAAAAATATTCTGTAAATGTGAAACTTTGGTTTCAATTCAATCCAGTTTATTTCTATAGCTCCAATTCACATCACGTATCATCTCAAGGCTCTTTCAGTTCCCCAAGATCATCCAGTCCAGATTGATTCAAAGTTTTCTATCTAAAAGGCAAGGTTCATAAGGCATCGACTCGTGACTCTTCAGCGTCCCACTCACACTAAGCATGCTTGTAGCGGCAGTGGAGAGAAAAACTCCCTTTGAGAACAGGGAAGAAACCTCCAGCAGGGGGAACCAGGCTCGGTGGCCATCTGCTGAGGAGCCCCTGGGGTTTCAAGGACAGAAGCAGACATAGAAGCATAGATACAAAAGACCGCTTCCCGTCAGCCAGCTCCATGCTGTGGCTCTCTGTCTTGAATGAGCTTACACAGCCAGGCAGGCGGCTCCGGGGAGGCCAGCTCCCATGTCAGAGGGATGAGAAGAGTACGCATCTGGTTGAGTGCAGTCAGAGAAACGGACTACACTGGAAACAGGCCAAGCTCAACATCTCGGCGTTTCTCAATTGGCCGAGCAGCGATGCGTACTGGCGTTCTGCGTCAGAATCGTTT
>JAGKQL010000006.1:4868620-4948857 GCA_018398635.1 Cyprinodon brontotheroides | reverse complement strand
CTCCATTGAAATGATTCAAAACTAAAGTAACGAGCCAATTTTTAAAATGTAAGGAGTAGAAGTAAGTAGTAAAGTAAAGTAAAAATATCAGAAAAATCTACTTGAGTACAGTAACGAAGTATTTGTACTTTGTTACTTCCCATCTCTGCAGACCAGAATGTATGAATTTGTTTGATTTCTTCTGCATGTAGCTCAGTTTTCTTCACTTCTGCTGAATTTGGGGTTTTGTATTTGTTGGTAACCGTAGATATGAATCTTATAGATGTGACAACGTCTGAAAAAGAACAGTGCAGATCAAAGCTGTCGGTTAGGATCGTTTTTATAACCCTGGCTGTTATTTTTGCTGCTATTTAACATCCAAGCAGGTAAAGATAAGACGTGAGGAAAAAATAAATAAATAAAAAATGAGACGTTTCAAAATGTGACTTTTGAATGAATGCGGCTCCATGATGACAGTGACTAACTGCTCCCATACGAAGCCTCCCAGCAGCACTAAGCAGGGGAATCTCTCCCATTTGGATTGTTTGGTTGTCATGGAAGCGCAGTGAACCTGCCGTGGTTACTGGAGACAATCTCTTCAGGGCATTTCCTAATAAGATGCACTTTTCTTGTTTAGCAATAGCATTTTAAAGGTACCTAGATTTTTATATGTTCAGCTTTTTGCCTTTTTTAGTCATCAAAACGTCTCAGCTAAATCAAATATAGTGTGGGAAAGGTTTGTGTTGACGCCCCTGACAGATGAAGTATGATCCTCTCTGATGCTAAGTGACAGCGGTCTGCAGCACAGGGCCACACTTCTGGATTTATCTCAGACTGAGCAGTGTGGTACCACTCACAGCACAGCAGGCATAAACTGAAAGCTCTGCATATACTTGACTTGGTCTGCGCCTGCTGACAGGTGACCACAGGGCACCCAGCAGGAACTTCTATTGGACAAAATGCATCTTTTATTCTGAAGCTTCTAAAATCAGGGGAAAAAACTGATTTTAAAGACTCTCTCTAAACTTTTTATTTTAAATGCGGAATAGCAGCGAGGTGTGAAGCTATAGAAAGAATATAGGTTAGCAAAAACAACCAAAATAATGCACATATACATGTACAGGGGTGGATTTAGGAAATTTGATGCCCTAGGCAAAGACAGACAGGAGGCCCTCTGAATGGAGAAGACATCACATAAACAGCCCCATTCTACAGATAGAGATAGAGTTAATAGAATAGACATCCACACTGCAAACAATGGAAATCTGTATGAGTTATTTTTGCTTAAATTGAGTGAATTTTATCTTGAATTGAGCAGATAAGTGAGACAACTTGCCAATGGAACAAGACAATGTACATTTAAAATAAGAAAAAAACAATTGCTTTGTCTTATTTCAAGTGAATATTATCTAATTGTCTTATTTTAGGAGTAGAAATACTGATTCCATTGGCAAATTGTCTTATTTACCTACTGAAATTAAGGGTAAATACACTAATTTTAAGAAATTTTTGTACTTATTTCTAGATGGTTTTTGCAGTGCATTATCTGTTGTAGATCTTCTTGTCCCTTTTCTTCTTGTTTTCCTCTCTACACTGGAAAAATTATCTAAAAATAAGTAAAAATCTCTTAAATTGAGTGTATTTACCCTTAATTTTAGTAGATAAATAAGGTGGTTTGCCAATGGAATTAATATTTTTACTCTTTAAATGAGATAATTAGATAAAATGCACTTGAAATGAGACAATGCAAAGTGTGTTTTCTTATTTTAAACGTGAAATTGTCTTCTTTCCATTGGTAAAATGTCACTTTTACCTCCTCAATCCAGTGTAACAAATGCATCCTATTTTAAGAAAAAAAAATACTTATATCTAGATTTTGATTTTTTTTCCAGTGTATGTTTTTGTACTCAGCTGACAAAGTAAATAACCCAGTCCTTCTTTTCACTGTAGACAAAAGCCATGATCTGCTTCTCTGTTCTCCATTTTTCATTTGGATGAAATAATAGCTGCATGAATCATGACAGCAGACAAGATAGAGAGAGAGAGAGCAGGAGGCGGGATTTACCAATCTACTCAACATATTCTCATTATCAGTTCATATGGAATCGTACGAACAGTTATGCACACTATTTCGTGCGTTTTGGGGCGTTTTTCCTCAAAAAACCAGATCAGTCGCGCATGCGCTGGCAGACAGAAAAAAAAGCAGATCATGCGGACGGACGTAAAACTGGGAAAAACAGTGCAATCATCACTTATTCATGTCCCTTACTACGTTATGCTGTTTTATATCTTAGGGTCACGGTTAGGGCTAATTGTAATTTATATTCTATGTTCTTGAATTGTGCTTAAGATAAAAACGTCCAAAACGTACGAAATTACGGTGCATAACTTTTCGTACAATTTCACACCTAACTCATAATGAGAATAGGTTGATCTACTTGCTCTGGAGAGCAGAGTTATCGCTGCTTTTAGATGTTGTCTCCAAAGTCTCCAGTAGCAGAAAAAAGTTTCTAGATTTGGCGCTAGGAGCTTTTTAGAAATCAAAAGTGCTAGAGGGGTCTGAAAAGTGGCTAAATATAGCGACTAAAGCGCTGGAAGTTGGCAACACTGCTCTTTGCATGGTTTGTTTTCAAATGGTTTGCTGCTGTCTGTTTGGACCTTTCTGCACATGTGCAGCAAATGGACTGATCCAATATAGTGGACACTGAAGGGGGGGCTGAGACACACTATAATATTATCGTTGCGTTTGAATTTTTTAACGAATACATAATAAATGTGCACAAACAAGTAATATCTGTATAAACCATACATGTAAAAGAGTGTGATGGGGGCCCCCAGGAGCTTGGGGCCCTAGTTTGGCGTAATAGTTAATCTTCCCCGATATATATATATCTATATATATATATATGGGTGTGTGTGTGTGTGTGTGTGTGTGTGTGTGTGTGTGTGTGTGTGTGTGTATGCACAATTGAATCAAAATATTCTAATCCTTAAATGTGTTGCTTCATATTTAGGAATGCATCTAGAAAAAAGGCATCACTGACAATGTGTTCAACAAAGAAAATGAAAAACGTCCCTCCAGCTATAGAATAATCACCAGAGGAGACAGTCATGCCCACATTTTAGGAAATACATAATCACCATGTGGGAGGACACACTCTGCACTCCCACCAGCGCAGGCAGAGGGACTCACGGAGAATGCGCCGGAGCTTTGCAAGCATCTTCAGTGAGGGATTTGCAGAAGACAGCAGTGAACATCGTGCAGGATTTCTGTCATCATTGAACACATGGGGAGTGGAGTCTGCCTAGACAGCAGCATTGACAGATTGCATGAATAATTTAGGAACAAAGTGAGAGGCCTCATAGACCTCTGAATCACTACCAATGACAGCTGCCTTCTCTGACTTCGGTTCCCCCTCTCATCTTTTTTAATGCGTATTATTTCCATAAATAGTCCAGCCTTACATCTCAGAGCTTTTGTCCGAACACAGAGGGCACAGAATGGGTCTCTAAAGGCTGCAGCCTTAGCATCACAACAGCTCCTAGAGACCACACATTATCTTGAAGGAGGTGTCTTCAAAAATGTTCACTTCAAGCTGGGTTTTCAGACTGGAGGAATGGGGACTGGAGACTTTTACATATTTAAAGACTAAATATATTGTAGAGCAAGAAAATCTCAAAACCTTGAAGGATAAACCACAGATAGGGTTGGGAATTGATAAGATTTTCACGATTCTGATTCCCTTATCAAATCTGTGCAATGATTCGATTCTCTTATCAATTCTGATAAACAATGAACTTGGTAAATGCACAATGACATTCGTCTACCTTCGCCTGGGATGTTCTATTTCTGCCTGCTTCGGTGAAAACAGAAGGCAGTGAACGGGAGCTGCAGCCTCTGATCCAGCCAGGCTACCCGCCTCCTCATAGTCATCTAAATCTAATGGAGAGGCCATCCTTTAAAGGAATAGTACACCCAAAACATGATTAGCCTTCATTTTTCTACTCACCCCCCATGCTGAAGACAACACTCTGGAGTACTTTTTTGATATCTCAAATGCATCTGGAGATCTGGGGAGGCTTCTTGCCGTCTGCTGACATTCAAATAATGGAGGTCAGACCAAACCAGATGAAAGTGCGCATTCAGCGTCTGCTCTCTGCCGATAATGCAAGCATTAGAAGAAGAAATGTGCTGTTTACCTGTGCAAAGAAAGAAACAACGAAAAGAAAAAATGTCTGAGGACTTTTCAGTGTTGAGGGAAGAGCATGAGTTCTTTGCCGAGCTGAATGCGCACTTTTCATCTGGTTTACCCGTGCAGCGGTTTTCCGTGGAGTAATCGTGAACGCCGCTTTTTTAGGAAATCCTATACACACTACTGTTTATGCTCTAAAAACATTCTAAATATTGACTTTGTTTCGAGTAAATTATGGACGCTACCCACTCAGGACGCACTTGGAGTGATCTGTAAAATGCAATTTAAAAAGGACGTAATCTGTAAAAAAACGATTTTATAAAAACAGAAACAAAAAAAAAAAAATAAAATATTATTTTGAAATAAATAATTTAAAGAATTCTGAGAAAACAGTAATGTTACTCTTATAACATTTTTTAAATGTAGATATCTGGTATGCTTTTTTTTTATTTTAATATATAAAAAAAATTTCTGTGAATATCCATTTACAAGTATTTTATTTGCTCGTAACAATAATGGAACGAAATTCATTCTATTGGAGGAATAATTTTCCTGCTAAGCTGCAGATATGTCCTAGTTTAGTAAAAATGAACGAATGAAACGGAGCGAAATTTCAATCTCTGATCCTTCACACCAAAGCCAGGTCAGAAGCTTCAGCTTCTCCAACATTTCCTCCAAACTTCCTTCCAGTAACTGAACAATTCAGAAATCTATTACCTTTGGAAATTTGGATTTGGGTTGGAAACTTTGGCATCACTTTTTTTTTTTTCTTAGCTGGCTACTGTATATCATTACTACGGAAGAAGATTAGGGCCACTGAAAAAAAAGTTAACAAATTTTAAAATGTTATTTCAGTTTAAAATGGGGGAAAAAGTCAAGAATTCTGACTTTTTTCTCAGAGAATTCTGACTTTTTCTTAGAATTCTGACTTTTTTCTCAAAAATTCTGACTTTTTTCTGACTTAAGAATTCTGACTTTTTTCTCAGAATTCCTGACAGCTAACAAACATGTTAGCATCAAGCCGTAACCATGTCTGTTTTAGAGACTAGCTCTCTTGTTTTAATGACCTTCTGCTCCTCCATTAATGAGGAGACCCCTCGGGAACGCGTAAAAAGTTGCCTAATTCCGTCATTTTTCCACCAATGTGTGTCACTGGCCGCCTCAAACAACTCACATCTTTGTCAGTGAAGCTGGAGTGCTCCACATCTCTATGGTGCCCATCTACATTAAAGATCCACAATTCTGAGATTAAAAGTCAGAATTCTGAGGAAAAAAGTCTGGATTCTTACTTTTTCCCCATATTAAACTGAAATAAAAATAAAAAATCAGTTAACTTTTTTTTTTTTTTTCATTCAGTGGCCCTAATCCTCTTCCGTACATTACATATTGGCAAGTTTGGGTTGTGCTTTTAACGGCTCTGAGACTTTTTTTTTTTTATTCTTTCACACTTTCTCCCTATTTCTGAATTCCAGACATGCTATAGATATAATGATCACGAGTGACAAACCGAAAGATATATGAACATAAATATGTGAAAAGTTGGATTAGAAAAGGAATAAATGGTAACAGAAATAGAAGCTGGAGGATTAAATGGAAATGTGTTCCTGCAAAGGACATGCACACAGGTGGAGGAAAATAAATAAAGATGTGCATTCCAAGAGAAAACATGTAACGTTTTCCTCGAGCACAATTAAAAATTTCTGTAATTCTATGGATATTATAGAACCAGTTGGAACATTTAAAGTTTTTCCTCCTAAAAGCTGCAGGTTAAAGTGGTTAGATGCTTCCAGATGTCATTAGCAGGGAAGGAAACATCAGTAAAAAGTAAAAACAAGCTTCAACCCATTAGAAATAAAAGATACTTTGTACTAAAACTACCTAACAAGCTTTACAGCGAGGAATAGTGGGTTGTTATTAAGAGAATCTGAAAAGCAATTGTAAGAAACTAATATTGGAAATTATTTAGAAGAACTTGAATAAACACATTTTAACAGGAAAACAACTAAAAGGAAAAAATCTTTTTGTTAAAATACCAGTTTGAGTCTAAAAGAAAAGTCTGTTCTGCACTTTGGTCCGTGTGAAAACCAGGCGCCATCATAAGTGCTTTGCTTTTGGGGAACATTTACATAATCATCACATGAGACACAATGGCTTTGTTATTTTGCTGCAGAAATAATTTATTAGAAGCAGCAGCAAGAAAAAAAAATCTTCTGTGTACTTTGATGTTTTTCCTTTCTGGGGATCCTATTCAGGCTAATTGCTTTGCTTTGAGTGCAGTGCCACAAGAAATCACAGACCTTGGCATTAGTTTTGTGTTAATAAGTCACATAACTTAAAAAAACAAACATTTTCAATGAGAAAAGAAATAGAAGAAGTATTAGAATTGCCCAAAAAGAAGTGTCTTTAACAGTTTAACTTTGAATTAAAAGGCAATACTTTTTCGTTCTAAACCAAAAATTTATTTTTAATACCATAAATTTTAAATTATTTAGACTACAAAACTTTTTGTGTGCAATAGTCATAAACCAGGAAGGCCTTTAATGTAATGCTGTCAGGTTTTCAGCTGATGCTTATTTATTTTTATATGATTTCAGCAAACATTCAGCTGAAATCATTCGGCTTTTCTTTGATCACAACCAGTTTACTTCTTTTAATTAATAAATTATTTCTTTAGTAGAGTTAGTTCACTAATACTCCAGAGAAAATTTAGGGAAATAAAAATGAGGAAAATATTTCCCCACCGTTGCATCAGAGGAAGGTTTGGCAAAATGTTTCTAAGTGTTTTAGATTCAGTTTTCTTTTTATCTACTACATCCTAAAGGTCTCTCTAGAATAGAAATGTTAACATCTGTAGGAGGAAACTGGAGGACTTTGAAATAACATCCAGATTCTGCAAAGATGCAGGATGAAAATCTTAAATGAAAAGACGTAATTCAGAATTCAAACTCCTGAAAATAATTTATATATGAAATGATTCCATCCTGTTCAATAAATGATCGTGTGTTTTTAATTCAAGAGTAATTTTTCATGTGAATGTGCTTTTCTGGAGGCATCCATGTTTGTCAAAAAGAGACACTACTGCCACCACCACTGGTTTTGTGACGTCGCGGTCGCAGCGTATCCGGCTGTTGATCAAGTCCCAGTGCTGTATCTGGTGTTTGTCACAACGGCGCTATTATCCAGAAGTCATCTTGGCTGTTATTCTTCTTCAAATGTTGGCTACATATTGCATGTTTTTCTCTGGCCAGAAGTTCGATGGCAAAATCCTCAATCTTCAAGTTGGCGATCCAACGACCAACCCAACCCTCCGTGGAGGATCCAGGAATCAGAAAGGTGGAATAACTCTTTTTCACTTTTACCCGATGTATTCAGCAGCCATGCCATGCACGTGGGCATTGTCAGTTTCACTATAGCTCTGGTGAATTTCAATGGTGAAGTCCTCTGGAAATCTTCAATAATTGTTGTTGATTGCAGATGTGTCTAGTAGTTCCCATTGATTTTGCTTTGTAAAGCGGGGAGAATGGCTAGGCTTACCGCACCGCGGCGTCACTTTGGAAGAAGATGGCAGGAGGGAGGGGCTACTATATTTGGGGCAAAAATGGCCGGCTCCCAGACTAAGTGATCACAGCGGAAAATATTGTTATTTTTTTACTAATTAATGCTAAATTCATTGAATCACGGTTAGTGTTGCACCGAAACCAGTATCAGGCAGGGCCCCGATCCAGCACTAAAGTCATGGTATCGGGTATTGGCGAGTACCAACAAATAGGGCACTGATACCATTTTAAGAGCCAAAAGTTTCTTCAACTATTGTCATCCATTCCAGGTAGACTGGATTCACTTTTTTAGTCTTTTTCCTGCTTCACAAAGGTAGGCAGCAGCTTAACAAAGCCATGATTCCAATTATTTTACATCCTAGTAGTCTGCAGTTCTTCATATATACGCACATCGATTTCAAACAGATGGTGTCGGTATCAGCCAATACTGCACAGTCAGGTATCAGGGCCAAAAAATGGCATCGGTGCAACAGTAATCAACGCAAACGTATTACTTTTAGGTATAGATAATGATCCATTTATTATTCCTTGCTGACCGGACTTTTCCTTTAACGCCTCAGTTCAAGAGTGGGTTTCAATACATTTAGAACTGTCTTTATGATTGTTGCTCGTAAAGTTTTTATGTATCTCTATGCATATATAAACTATGTAAACATTCCTTGTTGTACTGGCAGCTTTAAAGCGTCATATCCCTAGTTTGGCAATTGCTCTATATTTTTTTTCAGTTACTGCAATGATTGCTTAATAAAATCCATACGGAGACAATGTGTAAATCTGAGTGATGAAAATCCTTTCACTAAAATGCTAAATGCAGAAGGCTTATATCCACCATATTGGATCAGTCCATTTGCTGCACATGTTCAGAAAGGTCCAAACAGACAGCAGCAAACCATTTGAAAACAAACCATGCAAAGAGCAGTGTTGCCAACTTAGCGCTGTCAGTTAGCTATATTAGCCACTTTTTCAGACCCCTCTAGCACTTTTGATTTCTAAAAGCTCCTAGCGCCAAAAATCTAGAGACTTTTTTCTGCTACTGGAGACTTTGGAGACTTAACATCTAAAAGCTGCGAACTCTGCTCTCCAGAGCGGAGTAGATTGGTAACTCCGCCTCCTGCTCTCCTCTATCTTGTCTGCTGTACATGATTCATTCAGCTATTATTTCATCAAAATGAAAAATGGAGAACAGATAAGCAGATCATGAAGCGTCTACAGTGAAAAGAAGGACTGGGTTATTTACTTTTGGCCTTTTTTGGAAACACAGGAAGGAGCAATCCAGCTAAGTGAGCTTAGTGCTTGGAAAAAATCTTTCATTCCTTTAGAGACAGCATGAAAAGTCGGCAGCTGAGTACAAAACATCAGAGATAGGAAGTAATGAAGTACAAATACTTTGCTACTGTACTCAAGTAGATATTTCTGATATTTCACTACTTTACTTTACTACTTATTTTTATGGCGACTTTTTACTTCTACTCCTTACATTTTTCCACAAATATCTGTACACTTTCTACTCCTTACATTTTAAAAAATTGTCTCGTTACTTTTAGTTTTTGAATCACATTTCAATGGAGTTACCGTTATTATTTTTTCCGTCATCAATACCAAATTCAATCTAATTGGATGGGAATCCCTACGTTGCATTTGACGCACCACTACAAAGATGAATCGAGAGATTTGGCGGTATTCATTGGCGGCAAATCATTACTGGCTTGGTGGCTGATTGGCGTTAGCATAGTAGCATGGGCGGCGAGATGATTGAAAATGAGCACAACGGAGATCTAGTCTATTGGAAGAAGCATCCATTTTTTTTTTTATAATAACAACAACAGCAACAACAATAAAACACAAAACAAAACAAAACAAAAGCTCAGCAGCGCAGTCCAGAGATAAAAAGAAAAATAAGATGGGGGGCATACATACTTCCATCATTGTACAGTACACATCTAAACATTCGTAAATGCTCGAGACAGGATGGTAGACACGTGTCCTTCAGCATAGTCCAAAAAGGGCTTCCATATACGTCCAAAAACGTCAGTCTTAGAGTGGACGAGGTGTGTTAGAAAGTCTAGGGGGATATATTCCAGAACGAGCTTCTTCCACCCAAAAATTGTAGGAGATTTATTAGAAACCCATTGTAATAAAATATTCTTTCGGGCACAGAACATTAGAACATTGTACAGCTTACTCTTATTTTGGTTTTGGATATGTTTACTTGGTAGACCAAGGAGAAGAGACACTGGATCAAGATCAATGTTAGTTTTGAAAATTTTCCTAATCTCAGCCAGAATAGATTTCCAGTATATCTGGATCTTGGGGCATGACCAAAGACAGTGTGTGAGGCTGCCTTCATCTATTTTGCATTTTGGACACAATGAAGAGGACCCCGGTTTAAATTTAGACACCCTGTTTGGGGCCAAGTGAGCTCTATGTATTAATTTAAGTTGCAATGCCCAGGAACGATTACAAATAGTAATTTTTTTGGCAGAATTCCAAATACTGCTCCACATTTCATCAGTGATCTCGATATTCAGCTCTCCTCCCCAGGCCTTGGCCAGAGTTGGTATTTGGCATTTATAGCATTTTAGTGTTTTGTAGCACGTGCTGAGTGACACTTCACGAGTTCCGAAAATCTATTTTTCGATGTCCACAATCTCAGTGTCCCTGATTAGAGTTGTTTCTTTTTTAATAAAGTCTCTTAGCTGGAAGAAACGGAAGAGGTTATTTTTCCCTATTCCAAAGGCTTCCATAACTTGATCAAAAGACATGAGGATCCCCTCCCTAAAGAGACAGCCCAAAGAGGAAACACCCTTAGCCACCCATTCCCCAAAACCTGCATCTAACATACCCGGAAGAAAATCAGGGTTCTGGAAAAAGGGTGTAAATGGGGATGTCTTCCCAGTTCTTCCCTCAATGTGTTGAACCGCCCTCCAGGCCTTGACTGTATTCACAGTGATTGGATTGTAACAGTATTTATTTATTGTTTTTATATTTTTCAAAAAAAGCAGGCTTTTAAGAGGACAGTCACATAACGAGGCTTCTATATCCAGCCACACTGTGGATGAGTTTCCAGACACCCACTCTCGGGCATATAAAATAAGAGAACTCAATTGGTATTTTCTGAGGTCTGGAAGATCTAAGCCGCCCATGTTTCTAGGTAGCTGTAGTGTTGACATTTTTATGACTGCCCTTCTTTTGGCCCAGATAAAGGAACCAAACCAGCTCTTTAATTTTTGGATCCATCTCTGAGTAAACAAAATAGGAATCATCCTAATTGGGTACAACAGGCGAGGGAGAATGTTCATCTTAAGAAGCGAGATTCTGCCCAACCAAGATATGGGAAGATAATTCCAGCGTTCAAGGTCTAATTTAATTTTTTCAAATAATGGGACAAAGTTTGTTTTGAACATCTGATCGAAAAGAGGTGTGACGAATATGCCGAGATATTTAAATCCTGCTGGGGACCACTTAAAAGGAAAATTAGGGATATAGAGTTGTTTACCCAAGGGCATGGCCTCGGATTTGGAAAAGTTTATTTTGTATCCCGAGAATGACCCGAACTGATTAATGACTGCAATGACTCTTTCAACTGAAGTGGTAGGTCTAGAGAGAAACAACAGAACATCATCGGCATATAAAGATATTTTATGGGTCCCCCGATCAGTGTTGATACCGCATACAGTGGGGTCACTACGAATTACTTCAGCCAGCGGTTCGATTGCAAGAGTGAATAGAAGAGGTGAAAGGGGGCAGCCCTGCCTGTTTCCCCTTCCTACCTCAAAATTTCTAGACCTAACCCCATTTGTGATAACTGCAGCTAAGGGTCGACTGTAGAGGACTTTAATCCAGCTGATAAAGTTGGGGCCCAGTCCAAATTGATGCAGAGTGTGGAAAAGATATGACCATTCCACGCGGTCAAACGCTTTCTATGCGTCTAAGGATACTACAAGCCCATCCACTGCCCGCTGATGACACAGCTGAATCACATTCAAAAGACGTCTGATGTTATTGCAGGAATTACGACCCTTGATAAAACCCGTTTGGTCTATCCCTATCAAAAGGGGTAGAATGTTTTCCAGGCGTATTGCTAGAATTTTGGACAGTATTTTCAAATCTACATTAAGTAATGAAATCGGTCTGTAAGAGCCACAGTTTTCTAGAGGTTTTGATTTTTTAAGCAGACATCCATTTAAAATGTAGGCAACGGCATGAAAAAAGTGGTTTCTACTTTTACTTTTATACTTTAAATAAATTTACAAGCCTGTACTTTGTTACTTTTACTTGAGTAAAGAAGTTTAATCAGTACTTCCACTTTTACCAGAGTATTTTTAACACAGGTATCTGTACTTTTACTCAAGTACGGAAAGTGAGTACTTTTGCCATCTCTGCTTCTTTATAGAGACGAAAACAAGAAAAGGACAATCCAGAGAGGGACACAACCTAGAGCCGGTAATGAAGATATGCTCTATTCTATTAACATTTCTCTATCTGTATAAAGGGTCTGTTTAATGTGTTGTCTTCTCACTCCAGAGGACCCCCTGCCTGTCTTTACCTAGGGCCCCATATTTCCTAAATCCGCCCCTGCTTACAGGATATAAAAGCAAATATTAAAATGTATGAAGCTGCTGACAAACTGCAGCGTCTTACAGCATCTGATCTGAAACGAAGCCAAGCTGTGGGGGTTGATGTATTCACTTGAGCTGATGATTAAAGAGGGTTTAAAGCCCTTTCTGGGGAGCTTGTTTATATGTGTCACAGAAAGACAGGGTGGGAAACATTAAAGCATCAGTGGCTGCAAGGGTTTGGCTTCTAGTTAACTTCTGACCGCTCGCCTCCGGAGCAGCATGCTCAGAAGTGTGTTCCAGGTCTGCCCTCTGCTGCAACCAGAAATAATCAAGGTACACAAGGGCCAAATCCTGCTGGGCACTCTGTAATCTCCACCGCCTTTGTTATTAAAGGGCCACATTTTTCATTTTGGATTTATAAAAAAAAAAAAATCATCAAATCCAAGGTTTTTTAAATGGCTTTTTCTTCGCAGCAGAAGTGATTAGAGGTAGAACTTCTATTCCCCGTGTCACATACAGAGGGACTGACCTGCAGTAATCTCCATTATTTCCCTCACCTCTTCCCCCTCCCACCACTTTCACAGACAAAGTTGAGGGTTTATTAGAGTTGGTGGCCTGTGATTATGTTTTAATGAGAGAATGACTGCGGAGAGCAGATAAGGCGCCCGCTTTAGGCTGAGAGGTCCTTGGTGGGATTAGAATAATCATCCAAAACTGCCATGTCTTTAAAAAAAAAAAAGCCCCCACAATGGAATGAGGCTCCCCTGTCTTTGTACCAATTCATCCACCCACCCCCCCCACCTCTACAGCCGTCAGTCAATTGACATTCCAGTGTGTGACGGTCTGCTGTCGCCATTGGAATGTGACATTTCCTCTCACTGCCGTCTTTGCCGAGGCAAATGTGCGTTTTTACAGATCAGAAAAATCTCACTGAGAAAGCGTGTGGTAGTGTGGAGAGAAGATGTGATAGATGTGAGAGAGTGAGGGGGCATTAGTGGAGAAAGAGTGAGAAAGAGGCAACCAAGTACATGCAAAGTCATAATAATGAAGATAGAAGCTGCAGCATTGGTCAGAGATACGATTGCATGTAAGAACTACAGGTCTGTTATGGAAATCCACTGTTTTTGGTGCTAGTATTCCTTTGAGCTGCTCTGGGATCCAAATAATTACACCTCAGCTTTTGGTGCATATTAGTTTTTATTTTAGCAACTTAGCTGACTTCCTTCAGATAAAAATAATATATTTAACCTTTTAGAGTCATAGGAAAATCATGTTTAAATGTCAAATCATTCTGGCTTATACATGTATCTAAATATACTCTTTATCAGAGACCATATTGTCCCAAAGTTAGAAAATTTCTATAAAAATAATCCTGTCTGAAAATCTTTTTTTTCCGTTATCTTCTGCAGGCCAGTTAGTTCTACGTCAGCCTGAACACTTAAATTCAGCCAATCATATATCAACGGTTATCTGTCAATCAAATTATTTCAGTCAAAGCATCTTGATTCATGTTGTAGCAGCTAATATACGTAGCGGTTGAAACCAGAATCCTTTCCTTTCCCATTGAGTTCGCGTCCCAGTGTTCCGCGAGGGGATGGGCGTCTGTGTCGCCGGCGAGGCGTGAGAGCTAACAGAACTGGCAGCGTTGGAGACAACATCTAAAGCAGTGAACTCTGCTCTCCAGAAGCAAGTAGATTGGTGACCCGGCTCCCTGCTCTCCTCTATATCTTGTCTGCTGTCGGGATTCATGCAGCTATTGGCTTCATCCAAATGAAAAATGGAGAACGGATAAGCAGATCATCAAAGCTTGTCTACAGGGAAAGAAGGACTTCTGGGTTATTTACTTTGGCCTTTTGGAAACACAGGAAGGAGCAATCAGCTAAGAGTGAGCTTAGTGCTTGGAAAGAATCTTTCATTCCTTTAGAGACGGCATGAAAAGTTCAGCTGAGTACAAAACATCAGAGATGGGAAGTAGCGAAGTACAAAACGAGAGTTACTGTACTCAAGTAGATTTTTTCTGATATTTTTTACTTTACTTTACTACTACTTATTTTTTATGGCAACTTTTTACTTCTACTCGCGCAGCTAATATACGTAGCGGTTGAAACCAGAATCCTTTCCTTTTCCCATTGAGTTGCGTCCCAGGTGTTCCGCGAGGGGATGGGCGTCTGTGTGTGTCTTGACGGGGCGTGAAGGCTAACAAGAACGCTTGGCGTTACTTGAGGCAAAGGGCTCAAGCATATGCGGACTGGAAGCCTTCTACGCCAAACCAAGCTTCTTGCGCCCTGAAACGTCCTCTTCCCACAACATCTTGATCCCAGCTTTTCCTCCTCTAAATAAAAATGGATGATGGAGGAGACTCATCCACGACCTCCGACACTAAACTCTTCTCCTCTTGCATGTTTCCTCTGTCCATAGCGTTCCTTGACAGCGTCGTTTCTAAGTCACCAATTTAGTGCTACTTGGTCCCAATGGAATTTCCCATTGGGGAAACCTGCTAGCGCTAGATGCTAACTGGTTATCAAGATGCTTCAGAGAAACCGGCCACATCCAAACTGTTTGTAAACCTTCCCCCACAACAATCCTGCCCCCTCGATAATTGACCGATCATATTCACTTTATTCACTCGTGTAAAGTCGGGCACCACTTGGAAGAATTCGGAAATGCAACGGTTGGAACAGCGCTTCCTGAACCTGAAAGTTATTTTGTTTTACTGTGACTCCATCCTGGAGAAATATCAACTGTGCTGCTGCCATCAACTTTACCTTTGTTTCTAGATATTTGTAGTTATGTGTGAACTACCGTTCGTTCTGATGGTTGACACCCACGGTTTGGTAATTTTTTTAATGTTTTTAAGCTTTAGAAATTAAAAATATTGTTTCTTCAAAATGTTTTGTGTGAGAATAAATGGTTTTGACTGTTAAAGAGAGGAAATGCTAAAACAGCGTTGCCTGTGATCACGTCACGCGATGGCGCGCTTCTACTCAATACACATGCGTGCTTGCGTGCTGCGTGTTCTGCGTCAAGTCCGATCTTCCTGCGTTCGCCAGAGATGGACTTGGGGAGAAACGCAATCGTACTTCCAGCGTTCGTCAACTGAAAGCGCCCTAGATGTTCAGAGCTTGGCCTGTTTTCCAGTGTGGTCCTGTTTCTCTGACTGTGACTAACTGGATGTGCTTTCTCTTCATCCTCTGACGCATGGGAGCTGGCTTTCGGAGCTCGTCTGCCTGGCTGTGTGTTTCCTGGGCCGGGGCGCCTTTTACAGCTGCTTTTTATTTTTACTGCAAAAATTAGAAATCTAAATAAGTATTTTTCCTTTTTTCTTAAAATAAGTGCATTTGTTTTTAAATTGAGGAGGTAAAGTGAGACACTGTGCCAATGGAGTAGGACAATTAACATTCAAAATGAAATAAAAAATCAGTCGCATTTACTTATTTCAAGTTTATTACATCTAATTATGCTATTTTAAGAGTGAAAATACTCATTCCATAAGCAGATTGCCGTATTTACCTTAGTAAATTAAGGGTAAATACATTTTACGTTTAGTTGATGAAGGTTCTCAGTCATCCAGGTCATAGTCATTCTGTAAAATTCAAAAAATATCCACTGGACATTGTTTCCAAGATTTGAAGACGTTTCTCCACCTCTCCAGGAAGCTTTCTCAATTCAAATGTCTAGATCCGCTTTGGTGAGTTTGAGTCTTATATAGGAAACATGCATGTTTCCAAGCGGATACAAGGCTTTGTCTATAAGACTCAAACTCATTGCCCGGATCCAGACTTCAATTGAATTGGCTTCCTGGAGAGGTGGAGAAACGTCTTCAAATATTGGAAACCAAGTCAAGTGAATATTTTTTGACCTTTTATTTTTTTATTATTATTTATTTTTATTATTTTATTCAATTTAGGTAAATCTTTATTTATTTCTGGATAATTGCAGTGTATGTCTGCTTCTGTCTCTTTGAACCCCAGTGAATACCTCAGCAGATGGCGGCTCACACTGAGCCTGGTTCTGCTGGAGGTTTCTTCCTGTTCAAAGGGAGTTTTCCTCTCCACTGTGCGCTACAAGCATGCTTAGTGTGAGGGATTGCTGAAAAAGAGTCAATGAGTCGATGCAATCAGCTGGTTTTCCTTAGATAGAAAACTTTGAAGATCAATCTGACTGGATGATCTGGTGAACTGGAAAGTGACCTGAGATGAAAATTGGCGCTATAGAAATAAACTGAACTGAAATTCTATGTTTGTGAAGTAAGGAAATAAAATTCTGCAATATTTTTCTTTGAGAATCTGGATCAAATAACTCCAGATAAATGAGATAATCGTTATAATGACCTAATTATTTACACATAAGTGAAAGAAGAATAGCTGTTATCTTCTTCCTATAGAGATCACTTCAGCAAACAGCTTCTGAAAAGCCTTTTTCTTGTATGTTTTTAGGCTGTGATGTCCCACTTTCATGTAAAATAAAAATCCTTGAAATGTATTTATGCCAGGTCTATCACTCCACACAATGGCTAAACATTAACAGCATATCGTGTCCGCTCTCATTTTCCACTGCGACTGACAGCGCCAGCTTCAGTGTCTGCAGGCTGACAGGTAGAAAACCTGCCGTTTTTCTTTTGTAACACATTTTCTGCTGGTGGAAGATAACAAGGGTTTTCAATCAAACAGTATTAGCTAGAATAGAAGACATTGAAGGTAGTGTCGTTTTTGGCAGCCATCTTAGAGTTTGTTTAGTCTTCAGGATGAAAACTATTATTAGTCTTAGTCACATTTTACTCATTACGATATGTGATAGTTTTATTTATGCTTTTATTATTATTTTTTAATATAAGTTTTTAATATACGTTTCTAATAATATTAAGATCTGTGATAGTTTTAGTTGCTTTTAGTCGACTGAAACTTAAAAAGGTTTTATGTTGCAAAAAAAGTGAACCTTTACAATTTGGAATAACAACCAGATTCTGTTCCAGAGTGACAGCTCTATCCTAGATGCTACAATAGCTGGATATAGAATGCTGCCATGCAGTTCATCAATGCTGTTGAGCAGAAAACTTTGATTTATAGAATTCAAATTTTTCATTAATTAATAAATAAATTTTATAAAAAAATTATGTGAAAAAAGCTGTGAAAATTGCAAAGAACAAAAACATTCTCATTTTTTCTAATTACTTTGTTAATTTTGGCTAATGTTTACTGCTGCTCAGGGTTCAAAGTAGATTTAAATTCACAGGTTTTTAATATAAAAAAAATACAGAGAAAGCTAAATAATTGCTTAATAATGCCAAGAGAACCCAAACCTACGTGGAATAAATAAACTAACTAAAATGTTGACGGGAAAAACAGAGAAAACATTTTATTGACAATACAAGGAAACATTCACATCATGTTTAAATAGATAGAAACGAGAACAATGAGAGAGAAATAATCAAACATTTACGTACCTATTTGTCCGGCTCTTCATCTCAAAATAAACAGAATTCAATAAAATATTTTATTTGGATATAATTTAGGGATTCCTAAATTATATCCAATTAATTATTTGGAAACAAACAATGCTTATTATCACCGCTTGTGAGCTGGAAGAAATGAAATCTTGATAGTTAGAGAAAGGGAATTTTTAAGCTTGGCAGAGGATGATCAGCCAAATAGTTTATTAAGTAGTGATGGAGAAGCGAACCATTAGAATGGAGCATAAAGCGCAGACTCTGAGCTACGCGCGAGAAAAGATGCATTTCTGCAGAACCACAGCCACAGTTTGTCAGAGTTCAACTCGCAGGACCGGACCTTTCCTGGTTATTATCTCAGACGCTGCTGCCATGATCCAGCTGTGGTCATGCAGAATGAGCCCCGCTGCACGCCAGCGGGGGGCATGATCGACCAAGACGCAGCAGTACGGCTGATACACGGCTTAGCAGATCAAAAGCACGATGATGCAGTTTTATGAGGCGTCCACACGAAGTCAAAAATCGAACCTTGGCAACGCTGATATTTTCCAAAGCGTTTGCACGTAAAGACGGAGGCGTAAAATAAATGTGAGCGTCCACGAAATGCATGAAAGCGCTGCAAAATGTATGCCAGGCCTGTAAGTGGCGCTGTGGTGCCAGAGCAAAAATAGCGACGAAATGTTGGGCATGTGCACTAATATTTATACATGGTTGCCCTGCGGGTCCATTTTCGTGGTTCAGTCAAATTCAGGTGCTGAACTATGTGGTCGATATTGCTCTGTTCTTCCTGGAGATATTCAGAAGAAGAAGATTCTGTTGTAAGCCCGACAGCAGGGTGAGTAGCATTAGCAACGGCGCCATTGTTGTTGTGATACTGGTCGCGCATGCGTGTTTAGAGGCGACGCTATGACGCATGCGTGTAAAAAATATGCGGTTAGAGCGTAAAGATGGAAGCGCGAAAACGGCGTTTCAGAATCTTCCCACTCTGAAGGCTGAATAAAAAAATGATGGATTTACAGACCACCCGCCCGGCTTCGTGTGGATGAGAGGCTGGTTTGGTGAAAAATTTGTGCGCGTTTAGGCCAGGGTTGCGTCTTCGTGTGGGCCGGGGCCTTAAAGGTAAACTATGCAACGGGGTTGATTTTCCAGCGAGGCTCCCCCAGAGGGCGAAAGTAAAAGTGCTCTGTCGTAAATATGCTCAACTGTTCTGTACTGGTTTCTCCGTCAAACCAGTACAAACAATGACTAACACAGTGAAAGTATGAACATGCACACAGAGAGAGAGAAACCATTCCAATGTTACTTACAATCGCATCAGCAGAAACGCGAGGTCCGCGTCAGCCTTGCAGCCCTCTTTTTCTTTTAGCTCTCGCCATTCGGAAAAAGCTTGCCCGATGTTCACCCGTGTACGACTCCTCTCTCTGTCCGGAGCCCTTTTCCTCTTTCTTGCCTGCTCCGACATGGACTTTCACTGTTTTCACGCTGGTTCCGCCATGATAACTGCACAAAGATCGCCACTGTGCTAGCAATGAGCATGCTTTTAACTGGGGGCGTGTAGCAGTTCTCGCCGTAAAAGCAAGACCGACTCTCGCGAGACTTCTGAGCCTGTGGGTGCGGGCGGGGCTCCTGCTATTGCAAGTGCGGTATTTCCCCACAGACCACCAGGGCGGCCGAAAAACCTTTGTTCAACCTGAAATGACTCATTTAATCATCCAAAACGTTATGGAACACATTAATTAACTGAAAAATCTTGCATAGTGTGCCTTTAATGTCTGACCCGACCCCCCGCTAATTTTTATTTAGTCTCGTCTCATTGATGAAATCTTTAACCCATGACTGGTCATGTTTTAGTCATCAAAGATCCATGTTTAGCTCATCAGTTTTCATTATTGCCACAAAAAAAGGAGCATCAATGAAATGACTGATTGCACCAACTTCACTTAGGAATCATTTGAAGCCTATTTAGCCTGAAAACAACTCCCCATTACTACAGGCTGATTTATACTTAGAAACCAGGTCGTCTGCGTGTTTCACAGTGATTGCAGATGTGCCCCGCCCCTTCCACAGACACTCTGCTGCACCTCTACAAAATTATAGGTGAAGGCAGATAGTGCCAGACAGGAGGCCTCTGATTGGTCAAATCTACATACGCTCTCAGTGTTGGGCACGTTACTTTGAAAAAGTAATTAGTTATAGTTAATAGTTACTTCTCCCAAAAAGTAACTGAGTTACTAATTCAATTCAATTTTCAATTCAGTTTATTTATATAGCGCCAAGTTCACAACACATGTCATCTCAAGGCACTTTACAGTTCAACCAGATCATACAGTCAGATTGATACTAAAAAGTTTTCTGTTTAAGGAAAACCAGTTGATTACATCGACTCATTGACTCAAATACAATCCCTCACACTAAGCATGCTTGTAGCGACAGTGGAGTAGGAAAAACTCCCTTTAACAGGGGAAGAAACCTCCAGCAGAACCCACAGGCTCAGTGTGAGCATGGCCATCTCCTGAGGCCGACTGGGGTTCAGGAGACAGAAGCAGAGATACAAAAGCATAGCTGTAAAAGGCGACGTCCAGGAAACACACAGCCAGGCAGACGAGCTCCGAGCCAGCTCCCATTCCAGAGGACAAAGAGAGCACATCCACTCAGTCGCGGTCAGGAATACAGGACCACACTGGAAAACAGGCGATCTCCAACATCTATAAACAAGGTGTGTTGATGGCAGCAGCACAGCTGATGTTTCTTTCCAGGATGACGTCACAGCCAAACAGGGGGCAACAGAGCGAGGCAAAGCTACTCTGAGGGAAAAGCAGAGAGCAGAAGGTTAGAGATTGAACTAACAGATTCTGCAGAATAGGAGAACAGAGAGAATGAAGCAAGCAGAATGATGAAATATGGGGGTCCCTATGTCCTCCAGAGTCTAAGCCTATAGCAGCATAACTATAGATATAGCTCAAGGATAACCTGAGCCACTCTAACTATAAGCTTTATCAAAGAGGAAAGTTTTTAAGCCTAGCCTTTAAAAGTAGGACAGGTGTCTGCCTCACGGACTAAAACTGGTAGTTGGTTCCACAGGGGAGGAGCCTGATAACTAAAAGATCTGCCTCCCATTCTACTTTTGCAGAAATTCTAGGAACCACTAGTAAACCTGCAGATTGAGCGAGAGTAAGTGCTCTGTTAGGAACATAAGGAACAATCAGATCTCTTGATATAAGATGGAGCTTGGCCATTTAAGGCTTTATATATGTGAGAAGGAGGATTTTAAATTCTATTCTGGATTTAACAGGAAGCCAATGAAGAGAAGCTAGGATAGGAGAGATATGATCTCTCTTTTTTAATTTTCATCAGAACTCTGGCTGCAGCATTTTGGATCAGCTGAAGGCTTTTAACTACAGTTTGTGGACTTCCTGATAGTAAAAAAGAATTACAATAGTCCAGCCTTGAAGTAACAAATGCATGGACTAGTTTCTCAGCATCACCCCTGGACAGGAGACTTCTAATTTTTGCAATGTTCCTCCAGATGAAAGAAGGAAATTCTAGAAACCTCTTTGATATGGGATTTAAATGACAGGTCCTGATCAAAAATAACACCAAGATTTTTTACTTTATTATCTGAAATCAGTTTAATCCCATCCAAATGAATTGACTGGCTAATCAGCTTCTTCTTTTTCGAGACTCTGGTCCAAAGACTATAACTTCTGTTTTGTCTGCATTCAGAAGCAGAAAGTTAAGAGTCATCCAGGTTTTTATGTCTTCAGACATGCCTGTAATCTATGTAATGGGTTAGCTTCATCTGGATTTATAGACAGATATAGCTGGGTATCATCAGCATAACAGTGGAAATTAATCCCATGCTGTCTAATAACTCTACCAATTGGGAGCATGTATAAAGTAAAGAGAATTGGTCCTAGCACTGATCCCTGTGGTACTCCACAGGTAACCTGTGAGCATGTGGAAGATCTGTCATTAACATGAACAAACTGAATTCGATCAGATAGATAAGATTTAAACCAGTCTAGTGCTGTTCCTTTAATTCCAACAAAATATTCAAGTCTTTCTAAAAGAATATTATGGTCAACTGTATCAAATGCAGCACTAAGATCCAACAGGACGAGCACAGATACAAGTCCATTATCTGAGGCCATGAGAATATCATTAGTGACTTTCACCAGAGCTGTTTCAGTGCTATGATGAGCTCTAAAGCCAGACTGAAACTCTTCAAAAAGTTCATTATGGTGGAAGTGATCGCAAACTTGTTTGGCAACTACTTTCTCAAGAATTTTGGATAAGAAAGGAAGATTGGATATAGGTCTATAATTGACCAAGTCATCTGGGTCAAGAGACGGTTTCTTAAGCAGAGGTTTAATTACAGCAACCTTAAAAGCTTTAGGTACATATCCCTGTAACAGAGATAGATTAATCACATCTAAAATGGAGGAGGAGATCAAAGGGAATACCTCCTTAAATAACCTGGTTGGAACTGGATCTAACATACAAGTTGAAGGCTTAGATGAAGACAACAGTAACTGAGTTACTCCACAATAAAAGTAACTAGTTACTAGTGAAAGTAACTATTGCGTTACTTTTGCGTTTCTCGCCCCCCGTAACCCTCCCCACCACCCAGCCCCCACCTTCTCGCCGTGTGTTTCCAAAGCCAGCTGAATAGAGCGGACTGACAAAGACAAGAACCTGCAGAGAGTTTAGCATTTATTGCAACTCAACGTAAATGACATCAGGGGGGAACGCCATGTGAAGTTTTTTAACAGGGCATTCAGATCTGGTGAAATTAATAACTGGGGATGTCTAGTTCTGAAATCCTGTGTCTATCTATATCTATCTATCTATCTATCTATCTATCTATCTATCTATCTATCTATCTATCTATCTATCTAGATCTATACTCTGTGTGTAGGTTGAAAAGGCAGAGTATCCATCCATCCATCCATCCATCCATCCATCCATCCATCCATCCATCCATCCATCCATCCATCCATCCATCCATCCATCCATCATCCATCCAGATTTCTCCCTTTCATTTGATCGTTCACGCGCTCTCCGTATTAGTTCCCCTGTGGCGCTGAGCACAGAGGCCGAATTCTGGCGCCTTTAGCTAGCATAGCTTGGCGTTTCCTGTAAACTAGCGCGGTGAATCGTGCGCCTGTAAGCTGTCTTGAGGAGATGCAGGGGAAAGCGTATCTGATGGGGAAACGAGCAGCTTCGACGTAACACCGGTATTTCCATCTGGAAACGGCTGTTTTGCTGCAGGAGTCCTCCTCACTCTCCATCTCTCTGTGTGTGTACTGTGCGTTAACACCCGCCAGCAGAAACACCCACCTACCCCAACTGACACAGATGGAATCTCACTATACATCAGCCATTCTCATCCTCCCTTCTCTCATGACAAGGCGGCACCTCTGGATGACCTAAAAATAATCTTTAATATCTCTTAAACAAAAGTAGCACAAACAATATTTTTTTTCTGCACAAATCTGCACCAACGTTGCACTAACCATTCAGTCTATTTAGAGAGTTTTTTGACGTGGGTGGGGTGTCTACTTCGCGCCAGCTGCGCCTTGAGTCCCTATCATGAAAAAAGGTTCATTGTGCGACCTGATGTAGCATGCGAAATACTTGGGTGTCTGCAATGGTAACTGAGTTATAGTTACAGTCAAAGTAATTTAGTTAGATTACTCCGTTACTAAAACAAGGTAACGTGGCGCTACTTTTCAACGCCGTTAGTCCCATCACTGTCCGCTCTACACTATGCATATTTCCTGTTTGGTTCCTTACCGGCTTGTTTTGTTTGTATTTCCAGTGCAGAAAACAGCTTGTAAAGATGGAAAAGCTAGAAGAGCGTAGGTTAGCGAAGCAGCTGGGTCCCTTTTCCACCTGAATCCCCATCTTTTTGGCCCTCATTGCTCTCCGTTGTCACACAAACTTGCTCCCACTTCCTCACCGCCTCGGCCGTATTTAGACCCACAGCTAGTTCCTGATTGTCTTTCTTTGCGTTTTTGGTGTTGGAATAATAACATAAGCGCCACGCTACAAAAATTGAGCATAAATGAAAAATATCTCGCGACAAGCTCACTGCTGCACACACTGCTACAGGATGATAACCAGCCCTTAAGAGGCGAACATGTTCTTCCTGGTTCAATTTGCATGTTTTTCTAAGCCAAAACTGGACTTTGTTTGAACTACTGTATAAAGCCTAGAACTCAACGCTCTTTCTGACATTTTGAATTGAAAAATATCCCTGGATGGGAAGCGAAACGTCTTTAAACTTGGAAAACAAAGTCCAGTGGATTGTTTTTTTTTTTTAACTCTACACTGCAAAAAGGATCTAGAAATAAGTAATCATTTCTTAAATTAACTTTATTCACCCTTAATTTGAGTAGGTAAATGAGATAGTTTGCCAATGGAATGAGTATTTTTACTCTTAAAATAAGATAATTAGATAATATGCACTTGAAATAAGACAATGCGATTATGTTTTCTTATATCAAATTTAAATTATCTTGTTCCATTGGCAAAAATGTCTCTTTTACCTCCTCGATCCAAGAACAAATGCACTTATTTTAAGAAAAAAATTACTTATCTAGATTTTTGATTTTTCCAGTCCAGTGGATTGTTTTTTTTTTTTTTTACCTCTACACTGCAAAAAATGGATCTAGAAATAAGTAAAAATGTATTTAATTAGGTGTATTAACCCTTAATTTGAGTTGGTAAATAAGATACTTTGCCAATGGAATGGAATAGTATTTTTACTCTTAAAATAAGATAATTAGATAATATACACTTGAAATAAGACAATGCAATTGTGTTTTCTTATCTTAAATGTAAATTGTCTTGTTCCATTGGCAAAGTGTCTCTTTTACCTCCTCAATCCAAGAAAAATTTCTATGGACTTATTTTAAGAAAAAAAAATGACTTATCTAGGTTTTGATTTTTCCAGTGTATTGAAATTACTTTAACCTGGATGACTAAGAATCTTCATCAGAAGTTTACTAAAAACATGTGATGTTAACGCCTGTAGATGCATATTTTACACCATCCAGTCGTAGAAACAGGTATCTTATATTCACACTAAATCCCTTCATTTATAGTGAATTTATGTGCTATATTTGTTTGTTCATTATTTCACGGAGTAGGAAGTAAAGTAAGTTTTTTCAAACAGTTGCTTACTTTAAAACTCTGCAGACACAGTAACAATGTCATCCATCTGGAGCATTGTTATTGACCGCCCAATAAAACTAAATCCAATATTTACTTACCCTTCAGCTCAGCCCAGATCTTAATGAAATCTAAGGTTGTTTTTTTTTTTAGACTGTGAGTTTATCGCTGTGGTGTGATTTCAGTGGAGAAACATACTGGTGAGAAACCAAAGCGGCCGTCACTGGAACATGGCGGTTCCTTAGGGGGGGGGCTGTGTGTAACTTTCATTCTAATGATCAAACTGAAGAGAACCGAAGCGTGATAAGGTGACAAACCCCCCGCAGGGATAGGGAATATGAACTTTGCTCAACTGGAACTCGCCCTTATTTACTTCCCTTTAAATGCTTTTTAAATCACACCAGTTAATCTGAAAGGATTTAGCGGTGTTGATGTGTGTGTACACACAGTGTAACACAGAGAGAGAGAGAGGTGGAGTTGGCTTTAAGGCCTTTTTTCTACAGGGAGAGGGGATTATGTTTCTCTGCTGTCATGTGTTCTGACATTCAGAATGTTATTAAGCTGTGATACGCTGAGCTCAGGGTTCACTGATTACCCTTACTGGGGCTGAATCCATTATTCAAGGTTTACTTCACAGCCAACTAAAATCATGATCACACCTGCACACTAACACTTTACCGCTGTATACAGTATGTACATAAATAATCATGTTAATTTGAATGAGTGCATTGAGATATCTATTACAGAAAAGCCCTAGAGATAATGTTAATGTGTTTGCAAATAAAGAAATAATGGAAAGAAATGCTAATTATTTAAATGTGCATCTGTTCTGCAGGAATCGATCGGCTGAGATTCAGATATATAGTCATGTTGCTTTTAAATAATCTTCAGAAAGTTTGCATAACCTAAAACTGGTTCAAACATGTTTATTTGCACAGAGCGGATCTACAAAAGTGCAAAGTGTTTTTTTCCGTGTTCCTCTTAATCAAAATGCAAATCATATTCTAATGACCAAACCACACAAATGTATAGGTTGTTGACATGTAAAGGTGAACATTCACGACATGCAAAATTATTTTTCAAATCAGAAACTTTAATTCACACTGCAAAAAATGGAAATCTGTATGAGGTTATTTTTGCTTAAATTGGGTGAATTTTATCTTGAATTGAGCAGATAAGTGAGACTTACCCTTGCCAATGGAACAAAAACAATTTACATTTAAAATAAGAAAAAAACAATTGCTTTGTCTTATTTCAAGTGAATATTATCTAATTCTCTTATTTTAGGAGTAGAAATACTAATTCCATTGGCAAATCGTCTTATTTACCTACTAAAATTAAGGGTAAATACACTAATTTTAAGAAATTTTGTACTTATTTCTAGATGGTTTTTGCAGTGCAGGCAGCATCTGTTCTCAACAGTGACTTTTTTCCTTCTCCTTCTATTCAATAAAACGTAACTGTATGAGAAGCACAGTTATGTTTTATTTCATTGGTGGGAATGGTGCTACAAGGTTCACTACACTGGAAAAACAATCTAGAAATAAGCAACAATTTCTTAAATTTCTTAAATTAAGTGTATTCACCATTAATTGGAGTAGGCAACTGATATAGTTTGCCAATGGAATTAGTATTTTTACTCTCAAAATAAGATAATTAGACATAACATGCACTTGAAATAAGACAATGCAATTGTGTTTTCTTATTTTAAGTGTAAATTATCTTTTTCCATTGGAAAATTTTCTCACATACCTCCTCAATTCAAGAACAAATGCACTTATTTCAAGAAAAATTACTTATCTAGATTTCATTTTTTTTCCAGTGTATACTGCAAAAACGATCAAAATGAGTAAAAATGTCATAAATTAAGTGTATTTACCCTTAATTTGAGCAGGTTAATAAGATGATTTGCCAATGGAATGAGTATTTTTACTCTTAAAAATAAGATATCTAGATATTATGCACTTGATATAAGACAATGCAATTTTTTTTTCTTATGTTTAAAGTGTAAATTGTCTTGTTCCATTGGCAAAGTGTCTCACTTCAATCCTTATTTCAAGAAAAAATGCAGTGATTTTAAGAAAAAAGGACTTATTTAGATTTTTTTTTTGCAGTGTATAAATATAATTTAGTATTAGCATTACTTTTTTAAAATAACTATCATCATTTCCTCCATCTCCATTGCTTTGAACCTCGTCTTTCTTTTGCGACGACTTTCAACTTCCTGTAGAACAAGAAATCTGCTCCTTTTAAAGGAAAAATCAGCTCATATTTACAATTCAAACATCTGAAAAGTCCTTTAAATCTGACAATATTACTCACTGTTTAGATAAAAGATAAAGGTTCATGTTTCATGTCCTTTACTGGAGGCATTCTCAATGACGTCAAAGAACTACTGCCACCTACTGGTTTGGGACGTCACGGTGAGTGCGGTATGGGCTGTTGATCAAGTCCCAGTGCTTTGTATCACAGTGTTTTCTTACAACGCGCTATTATCCAAGTCATCTTGAAAACATTCTTCTTTTGAAATGTTGGCTACATAATCTGTGTTTTTCTCTGGCCCAGAAGTTGGAGTGGCGGAAATCACTCCCTCTTCAGAGTTGGCGATCCAGCGACCAACCCGTCCGTGGAGGATCAGAAGATTTTAAAATGGAAAAACTTTCTTTTTTTTTTCACTTTTGCAAGATGTATTTCCCGGCATCCAGCTGCCATGCCGCATTAGGCATTGTCCAGTTTCACTATAAAAGCTCTGGTGCAATTTCAATGGGTAGAAGTCCTCTATGATAACTTCAATAATTGTTGTTGGTTGCAGATGTGTCAGTAGTTCCCATTGATTTAGCTTGGAAAGCGAGGGGAGGAGATAAAGTAGCTACACTGCGAAAAGGCAATCTAGGAAATAAGTAAAATTTCAGCAGGTAGGGTGTATTTATTCCTAATTTGAGTAGATAAATGTGATGATTTGTCCAATGGAATTTGTATTATTTTGGCAGCTTAAAATATAAGATAATTAAGATAAAATAATATGCACTTAAAATGAGACAATGCAATTGTATTTTCTTATTTTAAGTTTAAATTGCCCTTGTTCCATTGGCCATGAAATGTATCTTTACCTCCTGAATCCAAGAGCAAATGCACATATTTTAAGAAAAAATTAATTTATCTAGATTCAGGTTTTTTTCCAATGGTAAAGCTTACCGAATGGCGTCACTGCTGGAAGATGGCAGGGAGGGAGGGGCTACTATATTTGGGCAAAAATGGCCGCTCCCAGACTCGGTGATAGCGATAAAAATGATTATTTTTATTTTCTTACAGATTAATGCTTTAAATTCATTAAACCACCACAAAAATATTAGTTTAAATTATAAATAATGATCCACTGATTATTTAATGAGTGGAACCAACCCGTTTTGCATATCTTAACAGATGTGCAGCAGCCTTTCTATCAACATCACCTGCAACACACACTTTTTGCATGTATTAAAAAAACCTGCACATCCAATTTATTATTCTTTTGCATTATATTAATTATTTGGTTTCTTATAAGGAAGATGAAGCCCCAATAGTATCACATTTGATACATGAGCAGCCTATTTTGAGACCAGAAATGTTTTACTAATGATACAAATAATTTAGCTAATTTAACTCTTGTGTTTTCTGTCATAATGGTGAACCATAGTTTTGTTTAGAAAATTGTATTAATGACAATTATTTCATGGCTTAGGCTTTAAAAGTTTAAAAAAAATTGAAGAATTTTGAGTGAAATATCATATAAAATTTCTGATATTTCCTTGTTTAGTATTTAAAACAAATAACAAAATGATAGACCCAGTTTAAGGCAGGAAGGCTTTCTAGATTTGATCACTGTGGAAGTAGCCTTGCTGCAGACTCTGCTCATCTGTCATTCTGTCTGAGGCGATGTGGAGGACCATACATCTCTCCTTCACCTCCTTTCTTCAGCTGCCCAGCACCCTCCTCGTCTAACTGCTGTTTACTACCACCATCCATCTTCACCAAAAAATGGCTGTTGCCTTCGCCCACAGAGATGGACAGTTAGGAAACAAAGGGCGGGAAGAGAGTTTGGGGGTTTCCAGGTTCCCTCCCAAACTTCAGGCGCACCTGGCAGCGGCGCCCTCATCTTTATTCCCAAAACACTGAGCGAGCACATCTCCCACACAGGGGTGCTAAATCTCAACAGCATTGGATTAATGGGCCTGAATCATGATTTACTGTCTCTTTCAGCTGAGTCCCAGAGTGACCCTCAACAGCAGACAGACGTGCAGGGAACAATAAAGCAGCAGCTGAATCATAACTCATTATAACTTCATACGTTTTCATTTACTGTGCAATAGAACTGCTTTACCCCCAATAAATCACAAGCTAATGGGATAAGTGACTGTTAAAAATGTGAGCCTTGATTTGTCTACTGACCACTGAAGAGCTGAGAGAATATTTAACTCTGTCCGCTCCTCAGCATAATCTGTCTGTCTGTGTATGGAGGCTCAAATTTGCTTGTTAATGGGCCGATTGTGCAGTGAGGCCTCAGTATTGATTGAATGGACGTCCATTGACATGTTTCTGTGGTTTTGCAGCCATCATATGTAATTAGGTCCCAAAATCACTTTGGAAAATATTTTTTTTCCTCAATTAGCATAAATTTCATTGTCATTCTTTCCTTTTGACCACTTTATAGAGGGCAACAACAGTCTTTAGGCATTACACTGTTTACGCTTCTATGTGGAGAATTATCCTGCCATAATGCAAGAGCACATAATTTCAATTTGAGAAAAGAATTTCATCTTCTTGCACTCTCAAACTTATAATGCTCACACTCAAAACATGCGCTCTCTCTCAAATATTTTCTCTTCTCTCTCAAATCTTTGTTTCTTCTCTCAGATTTAATGCTTCTTGCCGCAGATATTTTTTCCTCTCGCTATGCCTTCCTTCTCTTCGACGCACAAACCACGAGTCTCAGATACGCCGCGAAACCCCTGGGCAATTTTTTTTTTATGATGCTCTCTCTCAGATTGGATGGGATCGCCGCCAGCAACTTAACTTCCAGCCAATAGAACCGACAGCCTCATACAGGGTGCGATTGTCTAACTCTACTGTAGAGTATTGCCTGTGATAAACCTTACGAGCAGCCGAATTGGCTTTTAATTTAAAAAGCTATTAAAATAAGAAGCTGAAAAACAACAACAATCAGGAAAATAAGAAAAGGAAATAATAAAGGGCGATTCAAGAATAACCCAATGAAAGTCAAATAATTTCTGCTGGAGGCAGAATTAGCATCTGCCCTGACTAGCAAACCTTTTTTTTTTCTGACGAGCAACTCTGAGGCGGGAGTTTTCTGTTCACATCACGTCACGTCTGAAAATGGATAGCTTGCTTTTAAATTAAAAGGCCATTTTATTGTCGGTAAGGGAACTACTGAGTAAGGTAGAGTTAGACAAGCGCACCCTTTCTGAGGCTGTCGTTCTATTGGCTGGAAAGGTTGCTAGGCGGCGATTAGATCAATCTGAGAGCAAAAAAAATCCTCAAGCAGAGCCCAGGGGTTTGCTGAAATATCTCTAACTCCGAGCAGAGCACGCCCGGTTGTGCTTGGAAGAGAAGGAGGCAAGTTTAGAGAAAAAAATATCTGTGCAAGAAGCATTAAATCTGAGAGAAGAAACAAAGATTTGAGAGAGAAGAGAAAAATATTTGAGAGAGAGCATGTTTTGAGTGTGAGCATTATAAGTTTTGAGTGCAAGAAGATGAAATTCTTTTCTCAAATTGAAATTATGTGCTCTTGCATTATGGCAGGATAATTCTCCCATACGCTTCAGTCTTCCGTTTTCAATCTGTCTGATCAAAAAAGGTTTGCATGAATTGTGTCTTTATAATTTTTGAATGAATCTTCACACATTTACTGAGATAAAAAAAAGAAATTATACATATTATACGTGTGTGTATATATATATATATATATAAACACACACTTATCCATACCCAGGCGGTTAGCTCTTTCCTCTACCAGAGGCCTTGAGGGTTCTGCGAGTATCTTTGCTGTTCCTAGAACTGCACTCTTCTGGACCGAGATTTCTGATGTATTTTCAGGGATCTGCTGTAACCCTTCCTCTAGTTTGGGGGTCACTGCCCTTAGGGCCCTAATGACCACGGGTACCACTGATGCCTTGCCCTTCCAGCTCTTCTCCAGCTTGCTGAGCCCCTGCTATTTCTCTAGTTTCTCATGTTGTATTTCTAATGTTTCTGATGTTCCAGTCACTTGGTTTTGTTAAGTCAACCACAATGGCTTTCCTCTGCTTTTTGTCCACCACCACAATGTCCGGTTGGTTTGCCATTCCCTTTCGGTCTGTATCTGTCCCACAGGATCTTGGCTTGATCATTCTGTACCATCTTTGGAAGTGTTTCCCGTTACCTGATACCTACCTTACCTGATTACCATCATGGCTTTATCAACACCTCCCCTCCTGCCATCTTCCAGCAGTGACGGCGATCACGGTACGGTAAGCCTAGCGCCATTCTCCCACTTTACAAGCAAAATCAATGGGAACTACTAGACACAACAATAGTTGAAGAAACTTTTGGTTCTCAAAATGGTATCGGTGCTCTACTTGTCGGTACTCGCCGACACCGATGCCACCATATTAGTGCAGTATTGTGGGGCCTCGCTCGATACTGGTATCAGTATCGGTACAACACTGATTTCCAGCTCATACACCCTAGGCACAAGCCTGTGCCTAGGCTGACTGTGTATACAAAATGACAATAAATGTTGTCTAAGTCTAAGAATCAGAGGTGTTCTGTCCGACCTGGACTGACTGAGATCTGCTAGCCAACGAACAGGCATGAGGACACTGTGACAGTCCCCACTAACAACACCAACAGCTTAGCATTAGCTTCTATGCTTGTCATGAACCCAGTGTGGCGCAGAGATGGCAAAAGTTCTCACTTTCCGTACTTGAGTAAAAGTACAGATACTTGTGTTCAAAAATACTTTGGTAAAAGTGGAAGTACTGATTAAACTTCTTTACTCAAGTAAAAAGTAACAAAGTACAGGCTTGTAAATTTACTTAAAGTATAAAAGTAAAAGTAGAAACCACTTTTTTCATGCGTGAGTGCCTACATTCTAAATGGATGTCTGCCAATGGGACTAGATCTCCATTGTGTTCATTTTCAATCATCTCAAGAGTCGATCCATGCTACTATGCTAGCATACCGCCACCAAGCTGCAATGATTTGCCGCCAATGAATACCACCGAATCTGTCCATTCATCTTGTGCGGTAGTGGAGTCAAATGCAACGTAGATTCCCATCCAATTAGATTGAATTTGGTATTGATGGCGTGAAAAATAATAGTAAATCCTTTGAAATGATTCAAAACTAAAATGCACGAGACCATTTTTTAAAATGTAAGGAGTAGAAAGTACAGATATCTGTGTAAAATGTAAGGAGTAGAAGTAAAAAAGTAGTCATCAAAATAAGTAGTAAGTAAGAGTAAAAATATCATCAGAAAAATCTACTTGAGTACAGTAATGAAAGTATTTGTACTTTGTTACTTCCCATTTCTGGTGTGGCGTAACATCTCATCTCTGATCTAACTGTATCGTCTTCTCTCACCAATGACTGAACCTTGACTTTATGTTGACCTGACAACTGATTTGGACTTATCATAGCATGTATGAGGTTGTGTTTAACAGGAAAACACAGACATGTGTACACACTGGAATATGTGTTTGATCAAGGAAGCTCTGCCCTGAGGCAATTTTTGTTTCTTGACAACGTGTCAAATGCTTTACTTAGATTTTATACTATGAGTGTCAGTAACAAGCCTGAGGGCGGGATGGATGAGAGACAAGAGATGCTACATGCTATAACAGGGATTTAGTCTTGCAGCAGTTTTTTGCAAAAGCAGTATGTTTTTGCACGTGTCCGTTTCTTCTCTGCTGACCGTCTGAGCTCTTGTATATGATCAGAGGACAACTCCCACACACCTAAATAAGTGCCATCACCGCCTGCAGCTGCTGGGGGGACTCGGCATGGAGAAACAACGGAGAACAAATGGAGATGCAGGTAAATTAGTGACCCGACAAATAGGAATAATAAGGAAGTGTTGACGTCAGAAGCTGTGTGAGAGACTCTGGCCTTTATTAGAGATCTAGGCAGTTAATTCAAGCTGTTCGAAAGAGGAAATAAGCTTTTCCTCCCTGATGGCTCTGAGACTTTACCTCATCAACACAAGCTGATAGAAGCTTCTTCACTACTATTGATTTTCTTTCCTCTGTATTTTGGGAAAACATGCATTACATGCCCAGTGGATACGCTTCAACAAAGTGGGATTAGTCCATCTCATAACAACATCACTTAAATGCAGAGGAAGAGGATGATTGACTGTGGGAGTAGAGTTGATTTAAAAAAGTAAAGAAGAGGAAAAAATAACATCTCACAATTATAATGCACAAATGTGAAACTTTTACTTTTGAATTTAAAAACACAAATATTCTCATCAAACTCCTAAGAACTAAGGATGCCCGCGATATGTGGGATTTTTGGCGATATCGATATGCCGATATTTTAAAACTCATGTGGCCGATAACCCGATATGCGATACCGAGAGTGTTTAAAGCTGGACAAAATAAGCAGTCGTTGAAAATAGCAGTTTGTTATCCATTCGACACTTTGAAAAATAATATACTGAAAATATATTTTCATATACTGATATAAGTGATTTTTAAAGCGGGTATCGATCTATTTTTACTTTCAAAATCTGCGTGACATTTCATCGTTCTTCTGTTACAAACTCTTTTGATATTTTGCAAATTCTTGTGAGATTTTTGTTAGTAAAATAGATCGGAGTTATTCTTTATTATATCCAACATATAAAAATACTAAGCAAAATTTTTGTGAATTTTAGGAGTTTAAATAGCATATACGATGACGCATAGCTTAATGGCTGGTAGTAAAAAGAGATTGTTTATGGTGTTTTTAAGTGGCAGCTATATCAGCATATGAATATTGGGATATTTTTAATGTATCCAACTTATTTTTTCCCTCATCTTTAAGTTTTTAAGTCTATGAAAAAGAAGTTTTTTGGGGAAGAAGAAGTAGTATTTTTTTTTTTTTAGACTTTAGAAACTTAGAGAAGCTGATCAAATATCGGGGTTAAATATGGGTGGGGTGGCGACAACCGATATTCAGGTTTTAACACTAGAGTAGATTTTTCTGCCTACCTAGAACTTCCAGAGAGGGGTCAATTGACCCGGCGGCTTTTCCCGAATACACTAATCAGTCATTTTGTCATGGTAATGAGGCTGTTATGGGCCGTGTGTGGGGTGAGGGGGTCACACCTCACAGTGGTAACAGCCAAGACAAACAGGGACAGACAGCTTCTTCCCAGTGTGTTACAGTTTTTCTCCCTTGGTTTTGCTCATTTCTTGAAATTGAGATGTCATTCTCAAAACATGGACAAATCCCAAAACTAATTTGCAGTTCCTCACAACAGAATGGCATTTATCATAACTTTCATCAAATTTCAAATGCTTTTGTATATGTCTCAATCATTTAGTACATCCTTGCAAATGGTTATGTACAAGTAAGAGTAATAAAGGTAATTGTGCAAAGAACATTCTATGAGTTGCAAAAAAAATATACTAGGTCAGTTGAGGCAGACAAGATTAACATGACCAGGAAAGAGTGTTGAATGATACATTTATGATATAATATAGAGATGTATGGTTGGATTAACGTGTGAATCTCCCATGCCATGTGACCATAACGACTCATGTGAATGCAACCTGGCAATTGTTAGATGGATAAATACCAGTGCATGTGGACTACTGCTTCATTTCCCTGCCGATACCGATAGGGGGCCGATTATATCGTGCATCCCTACTAAGAACCAGAAACTGATCTGGAAATCTGTGTTTTTGGATTTCTTCTTATCCAAGCAGGAGGAAATGAAACCAATCCCAGCAACAAGCATTACACTGCAAAAAAAAATCTAAATCTAGATAAGTCATTTTTTCTTAAAAATAAGTGCATTTGTTCTTGAATTGAATTATTGTAAAAAGAGATATTTTGCCACATGGAACAAGCACAATTTTACACTTAAAATAAGTGAAAAACACAATTGCATTGTCTTTATTTCAAGTGCATTTTATCTAATTATGCTTATTTTAAGAGTAAAATTACTCATTCAGTAGCTTGGCTCAACAATCTCATTTACCTACTCCAATTAAGGGTGATTACAGTTAATTTGAGAAATTTTTACTTATTTCTAGATAGTTTTTTGCAGTGTACCTTTGAAATCTCTCTTTAGAAAACAGGTCTGTCCATAACAGAGTCATCTACACAGATGGACTTTATTGTAAGCATGTGTAGGTGTAGACCTATATCACCCTAGAAACTATCCCTGCTCTTATTCAGCAGTCTGGCTATTAGAGAATCTGCAAACATGTTTATGGAACTGCGTATGTATAGGATGTTTATGTGCGTGGGCACATGTGGGTCATTTTTCTCTAAAAACCTCTAATGAGGAAGATAGAATGCCATTCACTTAGTTCCTCCTCTGGAGAGATTAATACTCATCACATTCATGTTTTTAAATGGCCGTACAGCTTTGAGTTATAATGTTGGTCGTCTTTAAAATAGGACGACTGTTTGTTAAGGTTCTGTTAAAGGAAAAGTCAGCTCAGCAAAGAATAACCAATGATCATTATTTATACCTAAAACTAATACGTTTGCAGTGATTTAATTAGTTTAGTGATAATCAGTAGAAAAAATAAAAATAGTTTTTGCTATGCGATCACTGAGTCCGGGAGCGGCCATTTTTGGCCAAATATAGTAAAGGCTGATTTTGACTCAGAAACCATGTCACCTACAGGTGCGTCGCAGTGAACGCAGATATGCCCCTCCCCTTTACGCAGACACTCTGCTGCATTTCTTTTCCAAATTGTAGGTGACCGCAGACAGGAGGCCTCTGATTGGTCAAATCTACATCCGCTCTACACTACGCGTTTTTCTTGTTGGGTACCTTATCGGCTTGTTTTGTTTGTATGCGATCCGCCATTGTGGAAAACAACTGGTGAAGATGAAGCAGCTAGAAGAGCCGAGAAAGCGTGTAGAAATGCTGGGACCCTTTTTCCACCAGGATTCCCCGCTCTTTTGGGCCCTCATGTCCCTCCGTTGTTGCTCACTAACTTGCCCCCACTTCCTCACCACCTTAGCCCTCGGCTTTATCTAGACCCACAGCTAGTTCCTGATTGGCCCCTCTTGGTCACTTGCAACTTGATATTGAAAAATAATCTAAATCTAGATAAGTCATTTTTTTCTTGAAAATAAGTACATTTGTTCTTCACTTGAGGAGGTACACTGGAAAAACGATCTAGAGATAAGTAAAATATTCTAAAAAATTAAGTGTATTTCACCCTTAATTTGAGTAGGTAAATAAGATAAATAAATAAGTTTGCCAGTGGAATGAGTGTTTTTACTCTTAAATTAAGATAATCAGATAATATGCACTTGAAATAAGACAATGCAATTGAGTTTTTTTTATTTTAAGTGTAAATTGTCTTGTTCCATTGGCAAAATGTCTCCGTTACCTCCTCAATCAAAGAAAAAATGCATCTCCTATTTTAAGAAAAAATGAGATCTACATCTAGATTTCGATTTTTTCCAGTGTAAAGAGAGCATTTTGCTAATGGGACAAGACAATTTACATTCAAAAATAAAGAAAACACAATTGCATGGTCTTATTTCCATTTTGCATTTTATGTAAATATCTTGCCGTAAAGCACTAAATATACTAATTCCATTGGCAAATCATCTAATTTACCTACTCTAATTAGAGGTAAAACTACACTTAATTTAGGACATTTTTGGCACCACAGATGCGTTTTCAGTGTATCAGCATGAGGATCGCTCCACTGCAAAAAAATAAAATCAAAAATAATTTTTTCTTAAAATTAGTATTTTTTCTTTAATTAAGGATTGAAGTTCGACACTTTGCCAATGGAACAAGCAAATTTCAACTTTAAACAAGAAAAACACAATTGCATTCTCTTCTTATTTCAAGTGCATAATATCTAGATATCTTATTTTAAGAGTAAAAATACTCATTCCATTGGCAGAATCATCTTATCATACCTGCTCTTTCTTAAGGGTTTTGTACTGGTACATTTAATTTAAGATTTGTACTCATTTTGGGGTATGTTTGCAGTGTCTCTTCAGCCATTGTAACATTCACTGCAAAAATGTACCTTAGAGTTCGGTAGGTTGATAAGATGATTTGCCAATGGGACGAGGATTTTGTACTCTTAAAAATAAGGTGTAATGAGATAATATGCACTTGAAGTAAGACAATGAAATAGTTTTTTCTTATTTTTTAAACCTGTCATAATTGTCTCGTTCCTCCGTTGGCAAAGTGTCTCTCCTACCTCCTCTATTCAAGAAAAATCTAGATAAGTCATTTTTAAGAAAAAATGACTTATCTAGATATCGATTTTTCCCGGTGTGAAGGCTTTTCATCAGAATTATTAACACATATATTTATATTTGTGTATATTTATTCTATTCTTCTGATAAACTTAATTTAAAACCAGCTTTTATTAAGAATTTTGAGGGGCAGCAGCTGCATGAATTAGTAAATACGGTGGCTGGAATGGTGAAAGTGATGGACAGAAAGAGGGAGATGTTAATTATACAGTAGACCTCAGGCTGTCAGAATGAAGAAGCTGATGTCACTAATCACAGAGCAGGGTGACACAGCATGACAACCCCACTATCTCCATTGTAACACACACATGCACGCACAGTTGCACGCGATGATAAGCAACGCGGCTCCCATTGAAATGTTCTATATTTGTAACCTCATTATTATAATAACTATTCCAGCTTCCGGAACGATCTGAAATTAAGTAAAAATTTCTTAAATCAAGTGTATTTAGCCTTAATTTGAGCAGGTAAATAAGATAGTTTGCCAATGGAATGAGTATTTCTACACTTAAAATAAGTAAATTAGATAATATGCACTTGAAATAAGACAATGCAATTGATTTTTCTTAACTCAAATGTAAATCGTCTTGTTCCATTGGCAAAGTGTTTCATTTACCTCCTCAACTTAGCATAAAATGCACTTATTTTAAGAAAAAAATGACTTATTTAGATTTACATTTTTTGCAGTGCACTAAATGTAATATGCTACCTCACGTGCAATAACCGCTGCCTCAGTATCCCCTTTTTTTTTACTTTTTCGTATTTATTTTTCTTTTAAATTTGCACTAATTGCTTGTACTGTTTTTCTTTTTGAGAAATTTGGTTGCACCCCTGTGGAGCAATGACAAATAAAGAATTCTGATTCTGATTCTTCTGATTCTTTATGGCAGCGAGGCTCTGGAATAACTTGCCTTGGCATGTTAGATCAGCAGGCTCCTTTGAGGTTTTTAAATCCTCTTTAAAATCACATTTCTTCTCCCTGGCTTTTAATCATGTCTAAATGGACATTTGGCAAAATTTTATTTTATTCTAAAATGTCTTTTAATTGAAACATTTATCTTATTCTATTTTTATGTGTTTATCTTATGTTCCTTACACTGCAAAAACATTCCACAAATGAGTAAAAACTTCTTCAAATAAGTGTATTTACCCTTAATTTAAGTATGGAAAATAAAATTATCTGCCAATAGAATGAACATTTTTACCATTGAAATAAGATCATTTGACATTATGCACTTGAAATAAGAGACTGCTGTTTTTTTTATTTTAAATGTAAATTGTCTTGTTCCATTGGCATAGTGGCTCACTTACCTGCTTAATTGCAGAAAAAACTTACTTATTTTAAGAAAAGTTGACTTACTTAGATTTACATTTTTTGCAGTGTAACTGTGATTCCTGTACAGCACTTTGGTCAACCCCGGTTGTTTTAAATGTGCTTTATAAATAAAGTTTGAGTTGAGTTTAGTTATTTACATTTCCATTTTTTGCAGTGTATAACCAACTGTTTCTGTATTTATCGATTCTGAATCTATAGTTTTTGGTAGGATTTTTTATTTTTGGCAATCTTAAACAAATAAACATGCATAAACACAACAATGTGATTAAATTTGCACGGTGCACTGTGCAGGAAGTTTTGGTTAACACAAATTCTTTGTGTTTTTTACAGTTTTTTACTTATCTGTGAATGTTTTTTAGGTTTACTTGGTTACAGGTCGGGCGGATTGAACAGAATAATGACTGCAATAAGGACAAAAACAACCAGACTGAAAAGCAGCTTCTTTCCTAGAGCTGTTGTTGCCCTGAACGCCTCATGTACACTGTAACAACTGTAACTATCAATAATGACAGTAACACACTGCAAAAACGATCTGAAATTAAGTAAAAATTTCTTAAATCAAGTGTATTTAGCCTTAATTTGAGCAGGTAAATAAGATAGTTTGCCAATGGAATGAGTATTTCTACACTTAAAATAAGTAAATTAGATAATATGCACTTGAAATAAGACAATGCAATTGATTTTTCCGCTTTATTGCTTCAGAAATCGCAGCATTATGTTCTCATTCTGTTTTATAGCAGCATTTATACACTCTGGGACTTGTCATGTTTTATGATGTTAAAAATCAAATGTTGATGTTCAGGTTTGGGACCAGCTCACACAAAAAAGTGTTTTTACTGTTATACCAGCTTATCACACATAAAGGTGACATTTCTGTTATTATCTTACTTCCTGGCCCTTTTGTTTCTCTCACTATAACTTCAAAATGGACGTTTACCAAAAACTAATCAAACGAATATTAAGTTTTCACACCACTATATTTATATGAATGCCAACAACAACAAAAAAAAAAAATCATAAAAACACTTTATAAAAAATAAAACATAATTTCATGTACAGGCTTATTTTTTGTACATAAATCTTGCCCTTCTGAGGCTTTGTGAAGGTTAACCTGTGTTTCGCGATGGTCCAATAATGTGTCACAAACATATAAAAAATAATGCACCATGTGTTTACACTGGGGAAAACAATCTAGAAATAAAAAGGAACTTTCTTACATTAAGTAGCCTGGCGTTAGTCCGACTCAATTCTAGTCAGAATATGGAGTCTCGATTAACTTGCTCCATAAGAGCTGTATGAGTGTTATGGGGCGTTGTTTTGAACGAACCAGGAAAAAAATGCCTTCTGCACTCAATTGGATAGATCTACAAACCAATAAGAGCAACGTCGCGTGTGACGTTATGTTAAAGCGAGGCATTAGCTTGTTGTCCACACAAAAATCAAAGCGTGCAGTTTCACGCCTAGAATAATTAGAAGATGAGACTTGATCGCGTTTCTCTGTTCCTCTTTTAAAATTAATAACAGACCTAATAGCAGAATCTACTCACCCAAACTCTCCAGCGGCAGCCGTTATTGTTGTCACCCAAGCGCGCTTTGGTCACGTGGTTGATAGCGTTACTCTTGATCATCTGTCCATCATCGTATAAAAAGCCCGCCCACGGACAATTTGATTGGATCGCCTGACAGTGGGCTATAATACTCGCGCTACTATGGAGCAGAGCCAGACCGAACTTCCCCGAACTCAAACCTTGTGGGCGGGACTAAGTTCGGACTGGCACCAAGGTCTTATACATTAAGTGTATTCACCCTTAATTTGAGCAGGTAAATGAGCTAGTTTTGCCAATGGAATTAGTATTTCTACTCTTAAAAATAACATAATTAGATAATATGCACACTTTTTCTTAAAATAAGACAAAGCAATTGTCTTTTCTCTAATTTTAAGTGTAAATTGTCTTGTTTCATTGGAAAAATTACTCTTTTACCTCCTCAATCCAAGAACAAATGCACATATTTTAAGAAAAAAAAATGACTTATCTAGATTTTGATTTTTCCAGTGTATTTAAGAGCAACTAAGCACATTAATAAACTCATTCATCCCCAGCCCTCCTCTAACTGAGTATAGGGGAGAGTGTCTCCTAATTTGGAGAAATATTATGTGAGTGTTGGATCCAAATTGGCAGATGTTCAACTCACTGGGCCTACCACAACTGGAAAAACCAATGACTATTAAATAAGCAGAAATCCTTTAAATTAAGTGTATTTAACCTTAATTTGAGAGAAGGTAAAATTAGAGATAGTTTGCCAATGGAATGAGTATTTTTACTCTTAAAATTAGATATTTAGATAATTTGCACTTTAAATAAGAATAAGACAATGATATTGTGTATTCTGATTTTAAGTGGAAGTTGTCTTGTTCCAGTGGCAAAATGTCTCTTTTTCTTCCTCAATTGCCAAGAATAAATGCACTTATTTTAAGAAAAAATATTACTTATCTAGATTTCAATTTTTCTCTAGTGCAACTGAGCAATGGGAAAACGACCTAGAAATAAGTACAACATTTCTTAAAATAAGTGTATTTAGCTAACAATTTAATTCAATTCAATTCAATTCAGTTTTCTATTTATATGGCCAAATTCACAACACATGTCATCTCAAGGCACTTTTACAGTTCAACCAGATCATACAGTCAAATTGATACAAAGTTTTTCTATCTATCAAAAACCAGTTGATTGCATTGACCGTTTGACTCAAATACAATCCTCACACTAAGCATGCTTGTAGCGTGATTCGTGGAGAGGAAAAACTCCCTTTAATTCAGGAAACCTCCAGCAGAACCACAGGCTCAGTGTGAGCTGCCATCTAAGCTGAGTTTGACTGGGGTTCAAGGAGACACGAAGCAGCAATGGATTAGTGCAGGTAAATAAGACGATTTGCCAACGGAATCAGTAGTCTTCTACTCCTAAAATAAAGACAATTAGGATAATATTCACTTGAAATAAGCCAAGCAGCAGTTTTACTCTTGCAACTACTCTTCCTTCCGCATCTCTGTCTTACACTGGAAAAAAAAGTAAATTTAAATTTAGATCGGTAATTTTTTCAAAATAAGTGCATTTGACAAAATGAAATGAGATGGAACAAGAAACTTTAATTTAAAATAAGAAAAAAACAATTGCATTGTCTTATTTTCAATTGCATTTTCTATCTACATAACTTATTTTAAGTGTTTAAAATACTCATTCCATTAAAAAATCGATATACCACTTTACCTCGGACTCAAATTTAAGGGTCAAATACACTTAATTTACGCAATATTTACTTATTTCTAGATATTTCAGTGTACATGGCCTGGACTAACAGAACACACTGGAAAAAATCTATCACAAATAAGTAAAATAATGTGTAAATTAAGTGTATTTACCCGCTAATTTGGAGCAGGTAAATCAAATAGTTTGCCAATGGAATGATAATTTTAATCTTAAAAATAAGATAATTAGATAAAATGCACTAGAAATAAGACAATGCAATTGTGTTTTCTTATTTTGCAGTGTAAATTGTCTTGTTCCATTGGCAAAATGTCTCTTTTACCTCCTCAATTCAAGAACAAATGCACTAATTTTTTAAGAAAAAATTACTATCTAGATTTTGATTTTTTACAGTGCAGGAAATGTTGTGGCATAGGTCTAATAGTTAATATTCTAAAATATTAAGATACTATTTAATGGCTAAACTCCACTTTATTTTTCATGGTCCTTCTTCTGAATTCATGTTCTCTGACAAGAGAACAGGTTAAGTTGCACAGAAATGGTCATTTTTTTACTAACCAGCTGACTGTTGGAGAAGGAAATATCCTCCAACTTTACAGTTATAAACTTGAATATCATTTTTTCTGCAAGGCCCATTTTCAAACACCCCATCTGTCCCCACTAATCTGCAAAGAGAGGATTTAATTTGAAGTGATCGGTGTAGAAATAACGTGAATGTCTCTGACCCTGAAGAGGAGCAACAAGTCTAGAGAAACCGATCCGGTTTTATTATCTGGCAGACTGATTCAGATTGTTTTTGGATCACTGCACTCCTCGCAGACGACTGCTGCTCTTTATTCTCCTCAGCTTATAATAACTAAAGTCACATTTCATCCATTCAAGCTTCGCTCTGTGATCCACGGAAGTGAAACACTGGACAAAGATCCGTAGTTTATTCCTTTATTCAGTTACAAAAGCATGAAGACTTTGTTCCAGGACACTTTGGTTAGAAAAAATGTTTATTTCTCAAAAATCGGAACCATGATAGTTCTATTATCTTATACACACATTTTAAACTATTTACCAATTTAATCACCACTGTTTTAAATAAGCTCAGTGACAATTTATTTTAAAAGTTTAAGAACAGAAAATAAAACGACAAAACGAATCGACAAAATCATTTCATGTCTGATGAACAAACTGTAGATTCCAGGCGTAAAATACTGAAAAGATAAAAAGCAGGGGAAAAAAAGTCACTTTATTACATTTAAAGCACTTAAAAATATCATCAGAAAGGAAATTATTTGAGACAATAAACTAAAAGCAACGGATCTAGAAAACTGGCTTTAAACATCATTAGCATCTACAGGTTATTCAACAGCAACGTGTGTGTGTGTGTGTGTGTGTGTGTGTGTGTGTGTGTAAGATCTTCATTTTCAAAGTGCCACTTGGGTGGAACCCCAAATCTCCTCACAGTAAAAACACAGAGTCTGTTTTTGTTCATTTGTTTCCACTTTTCTTCTTTTTTAGAAATCTTTTACGCTTTAGAAAACATCCCGTCCCCATAAAGGATCAAGAGAGCTGTGCTGTGTCCTATCAACAACTTAAAAAACAACAATAAGTAGACGTACGGAGATGGAGAGAAGAAGGTACCGGCAAGGCTGTGAGCTAATTCTGGCACGCTGACGTATGACTTCATAGAGAACAAACATGTTTCACCAGTAAAGAGAAAACTCATTTTATATACAGAACACTAGGAGAAACTGACGCCACACTGGAAAAAATCTAAATCTAGATCAGTCATTTTTTTTTCTTAAATTGGGGAGATAAGAGACATTTTGCCAATGGAACAAGACAATTTATATTTAAAATAAGAAAACACAATTGCATTGTCTTAGCCCAAGTGCATATTATCTAATTATCTTATTTTAAGAGTAAAAATATTAATTGCATTGGCAAATTATCTCATTTACCTACTAAATATATTTAATTTAAGACATTTGTACTTATTTCTAGATCGTTTTTCCAGTGCAGGACTGAGTCATACGTTTTGGTACCTTGTTATTTTTTTCTTTTAAGCAGAAACTAAAATAAACCCCACTCCCTCACAGACACACATATAAGGAGTGCTGCCTTTAAACAGGCACCTGGCCCTGGAAATGAGAGGTCAAATTGAATGTGCGGTTCATAAACTAAGGCTCAAATCGGGTTCCCAGCAGCAGATAAATAACCTTCCAGTCGCCTCTTAGGAATAAAAACTCCACATTTCTCTCCTTTAAAATCATGTGACAGTGATGCAATGCTAGCTGCTTTTCTAAATTAATACAAAATCATTTTTTCTCCACCAATTTCCATCATTTCAAGAATTTACTCATGTTTTTATTAATTCTTCACCCCATCCAGATAAGAGTTGCAGTGCTAAGCTTATGTAGAATGAAAAATAGATGTATAAGAAATAACATTAGACTTAATGAGGCTTAAAGGTACATCGTCACACTGCAAAAAATATAAATCTAAAGTAGTCATTTTTTCTTAAAATAAGTGCATTTTGTCTTGAAAATCAGTCACATTGTTTTATATCAAGTGTATTTCATCTAATTATTGTATTTTAGGAGTAAAAACACTCGTTCCATTGGCAGATAATCGTATTTACCTGCTCAAATTAAGGGCAAATACACTTATTCCTTACCCAAATCCTTATGTATTTCTGTGATTGTTTTTGCAGTGCAGGTTATACGATTATACCAAAAAGAGCTCCAATCCACTGGATCATGTCTATAATGAGGCTATATAATCCGCAGCATTCTTCCTAATAAAAATTGCTAAATGTAGCTTTGTTGCTTTATAACACAGAATATTTCAGGCAGGCGCCTGTTCATTATGAGGCTTAAACAGATGTGGCGCCATCTACCGGCAGTACTGCTGAACTACCCAAAAAAACTGAAGATGGTCGCCATTAGAGACTGACACGGAGTGGATTTTCACTCCCGTCCCGTCTCCCACTCCCACAGAAAAATTGTGTCCCGTCCCGATCCCTCGTGGCCAGAGTAGAAATCTAAAATCCCGTCCCGGCCCACTCCTGGTGAAATTACTCCCACCCCATCCCGCTTCTCCCATTCAGAATGAGTCCCGCTCCTGCTTCACTCACATTCTTGTTGTTTTTGAGCCGCCAGGTGAAAACTCAGAGCGAAGCACAGTTGGTTTTGCCTAGCTTTTTGATCAAGATATAGTGTAGGCTTCAAAGCGAAAAACTACAAATGGCTGCACCAGTACTGGATTATTTTTCTTCTATTTGTTTGGATTTCTTTTGGCATCGATCCTAGTTTTTTAGTTACTATTGGTTTTGCTCCCGCTCCCGTCTGCTGCTCCCCAAGTAATGTTAATCCTGTACCGCCCCAATCACGTTATCGTTACTAATCCTGACTCCCATCCCACGGGACCGCGACCCCGGATTCCTAAAAAAAATGTCAGTCTCTAATGGCCATTGATGCAAAAACAATAGGATAGGTCTTTTTTATTAAAAATAAAAATGAAGGCGACCCAGATAATGAGCTGATGGTACGGATCGGGTAGCGACAGGCTGTGCTGTAATGCCTTTGGGAAAACCGACAGCTTAGAAGGAGGATAAAAGCGTTTCTAACACCAGGAGCAACGGTTAGCTAGGACTCTTATGCTGCTGCGCGTTCACACCAAACGCGAGCAGCGGCGCAGGCACAAAAAGGTACCGCAGCGTGTTCACCGGAAGCAGCGCGTCAGGCTGCTACTCGAGATGGAAAAAGACTAACTTTTGCTGCTGGACGCGTCGTGTCAGCCAATCAGAGAAGCTGATCACAGGAGCTGGCATGCGAGACAGGAACCCACATAAGCTGCTGATCAGACCGCTGGTGATCGCTCCTCTGAAACAGTTTATTGACCGCATAAATTAACTTAAAATGCAGAAATCTGCGGCCAGAATATATGTTGGCTTTTATTATCCTGGTGCCCTGCAGATGGGATTATTTAGATGAAAAACATGAACCAGCCGGCCACGGAACTCCACGAGGAGGCTTACCCCGCCCCAGGGCTTGCTATGGAATGGGGATTCCTACTGACAGCGCACCGCTGGTATGTGGGAAGTCTGAGCTGACTCACGACAGAGCAAAATAATATTGGAAGGCAGGATGATAATCTGAATGAACTGACTGCAATGAATTAAGTTTTCACCGAGGTGTATTTTTCTCACTTAAAACACACATTAAAACTACTTTTCTTATTCCCCACGGATCAGTGCAAATATAGCTGCAAGGCAAGAGAAAGGATAGTGAAGCTCTCAAGCGCCAGTCAGACACACTTTTGCACGGCGCTGTTGTGAGCAGCAACACACGTTTGCAGCCACGCGCGTCAGAACTAAACTGGTACAAGCAGCAAAAATGAAGCAGCAGACGCGATTTTTGCTGCTCTTGCTGCGATCCGAGTGTGAACGCAGCACGTAGTGTACTCTAGTCCTCACTTAGAATCAAACATCTTTCCTTTTTTACTTTAGATTTTTTCTTTTAAAAACTAAAATTTGGAGGTCCACAATCGCTTGCTTCCATTACTTCAGTTGCTTGACCAATTGTACGCGTGTGCAGTGACATCATCCTGGTCACATGATGCTGTGATGGTAAATATACACAGAAAGGTTGTATTTATTAAACAAACAGAAGAAAAGCAAACCTTAAAAGACTAAAATAATAAATACGACACCAGCAGCCTTTCTATGCAACCAGAATGAATTACTAGGGTATATATTTAAAAACTGTCAAATATTTTGACAGTTTACCCTTAAACACACCATGATGTTACTCACACAGATGCACATTTGAGGCCATGATGAAGCATCATGAATAATCTCACACTTTGCCAAGTTTTTAAGACACTCTTTTAAAATCTTTCCCTTGTGCCTTTAGGACATGAGGATGAACTTTACATTTTACCCACAGATATCACTAACAGCCACAGACTGGATGCAAAAAGAGCCTTCAAATATAAAGACACACAAAGACTGTATCAGCGCCTGTTTTTAGAATTCGACTGACAGCGATCCGTCAGCACATTTCAGGAGAAATACTGAGGTGTGATCACACCTTTTATTCTTTTCCTCCTGCCAGTAAGAAAAAAGTGCAAAAAGGAAAAAAGGATCAGATCATTCCTGTAAAGTTATCAAAATACGATCCTCTTTATATCATTCTTTTCCCGGGGGATCAGGATGCATCTTGGTAAATGATACACTGCAAAAAATGAACTAAAAATAAGAAAAATAACTTAAAATAAGAGTATTTTTCTTTAATCTCGGCGGGTAGAGGAATATTCCTTTTTAGATTTTTACTTATTTCTAGATCACTTTTTCAGTGCATGTATTCACTTCAAAAAATCTGTATGAGTTATTTTGCTTAAATTGAGTGAATTTTGTCTTGAATTGAGGTGATAAGTGAGACACTTTGCCAACAGAACAAGACAATTTAGATTTAAAATAAGAAAAACAAATTGCTTTGTCTTATTTCAAGTGAATATTATCTAATTGTCTTATTTTAGGAGTAGAAATACTGATTCCATTGGCAAATCGTCTTATTTACCTACTAAAATTAAGGGTAAATACACTTATTTTAAGAAATTTTGTACTTATTTCTAGATGGTTTTTGCAGTGTTCACTGCAAAAAAGGAAAATCTATACAAGTGTAATAAACTTGAATTCAGCATTTTGCTCTTATTACACTTGTTTTTCACTGTATTTTCTTAGTAAGACTAAATATTGTTAAGATTATTTGACTTCATTTAAGAAAATTCATTTCTTTCATGCTAACTAGATAATAAAACTAATTCTGAGCAGCTTTTTTCTTAAAATAGCTCACATTGCGGACTGAGTCGCGTTAACATTTAGACTGTGAGTACATTTTTACTTGTTTCAAGACCATAAGACAATCCATATTAACCTGTTTTAAGAACTGATCCCATCTCATTAAGATATTCCAGCTAATCAACTGTGATTGCATCCAAATTCTTAGCAATAATGACTAATAAATGAGGATAAATTGCTTAAAATAAGAGAAAAAATCTTAACAGTAAAAGAAAAAATAGATTTTTCTACTTGATTTAAGTTTTTTGGATGCTTACTACTTGGATATTATGTTCTTGTTTTAAGAAATCTTACCAAGTCTATTTTGCTCAAAATAAGCAATTATTCACTTAAAAAACTATATTTTTTTCTTATTTTTTAGAAGGCATTTTTTGTTGTGTAATTTAAACTCAGCCTTGCACTGGAAAAGTGATCTAGAAAAAAGTAAAAATGTCTTAAATTAAGTGTATTTACCCTTAACTTAAGTAGGTAAATAAGAGTTTACCAATGGAATTAGTATTTTTACTCTTAAAAAAGGATAATTAGATAATATGCACTTAAAATAAGACAATGCAATTGTGTTTTCTTATTTTAAGTGTAAATTGTTTTGTTCCATTTGTAAAATGTCTGTTTTACCTCCTCAAACCAAGAACAAATGCACCTATTTTAAGAAAAATGACTTTTTTAGATGAATTTTTTTTCTGTGCTGTAAAAGAAGCTAAAACCGAAATGATTCATCCAAAGATGTCAATGGAAAGTTGGTTGGCAGGAAAAAATGTGCAGAAGAATTAGGAGGATTGTGAATCAAAGATCCAGAGAGGCATAGAGTCCAAAAGGAGTCAGAGCTTCAGAGGCCGTCAGATCCAGACATGTTTGGGACATTTCTTTAAATTAGACAACAGAAGAGTTTTACCTGGTTTAGTGAGGAAAACCTCTGGACTATTTAATTTGATCAGAACCATGATGCATTTTAATCTCCTGCCGTCTAAAGATCCTCTGTGATTAAGCATCATATCGTGTTCAGATTTTCTGTTATCTGTGGTCATAAAACGTCTTCGTTAAATCCACAGCAAGCTTTAGAAATACTGAACTACATCTTAGTTTTCGATGTTTTATGTTGAAAGGATGTTGAGCTATAAAATATTCAAGCTGTCGAGATGCGAAAGGTTAGGAGCCACCTGTGAAGACATGCGCTCTTTGTTATCAGAGAACCGAGCGAGAACTGAACCGTGCCGAGCCCTACTGATAGTACCATGTTAGCGCGGTTCGGTTGTGTCTGGCGTGGTAAAGTTTAGTTGTGCGTGCCATTTACACTCAACAGTTATCTCGGTTACGGTGCTCGGACACATCTCAGCACGGTTTCAAAAGGCTAATGTAAATGGGGCTTTTGTCTGTTATTATTGTATTTTATTAACAGCCATTGGTGAGTTCATCATGTTTAGCCACTTAAGTTAAGATCCATTGTATAGGGCATCCACAGAGATTTTTCTTTTCCCTCTCAGCCCTGTTTTCCTTGGTTATCTCTGTAGTTCGGGATTAGGATTGCCAACCGTCCCTCGAAAAACAGATTCGTTCCGTATCTAGAAATAGAAGCAACTGTTCCGTATTTAGTGGAAAAGGAACGCGCTTTGTCCCGTATTACTGTGAGAGTAAAGAATAGTCAGAAAAAAGCTAATGGAAAATGAAGAACAAGGGTACATTAGATACAAAACTTACGGTAAACTTGTTCCCGTCCCTGTCCTGCGTTGCGACCAATGAGCTGACGACATATACGTAACGATCCAGAATCCCCTCATCCCATTGGTCGAGCCAAGTGTTGCTCACGGAGAAGATAGCGGGAGACAACAGAGCATTATGGGGGACGAACGGAGGAATTTAAATGCCGACGCTGCTTTTGGGGGCGGCGCATCTTCGCATAGCGACGCTCCTCCTCCGCAAAAAAAAAAAAAAAGGATGCAGAAATATAGGGAGGAATGCGAAAAAACAAATACCTGGGTGGAAAAAGTCTGCGATAAAGAATATAAAGCATACTGCAAATATGCATCTAATTCAATGCAGATTTGAGTCAAATAGTTAAAAAAAACTCACACACAAAAAACTGCAAAAAATCTAAATCTAGGTAAGTAATTTTTCTTAAAATAAGTGCGTTTGTTCTTGAATTGAGGAGGTAAACTAGACATTTTGCCAATGGAACAAGACAATTTACACTTAAAATAAGGAAACACAATTGCATTGTCTTATTTCAAGTGCATTTTATCTAATTATCTTATTTTAAGAGTAAAATTACTAATTTCATTGGCAAACCATCTCATTTAACTACTCAAATTAAGGGTGAATAAACTTAATTTAAGACATTTTTACTTATTTCTAGAATGTTTTTGCAGTGGGGGGCTAAAAAAAATCACCACGCCAGGAGGGGTAAAGGCGATCGGGTCAGCTGGCACGCGGGTCGGCAACCCTATCCACCATTAGCTAGCAGCAGTAAGCTAGATGAGGCTAACCTTCCCTTTAGCCTAATCTATGGGTCTTTTGCAGTCACGTGACCTCGACACAAGGAGGCGCCATGTTGGGGGGTGACCTGCCTAATAGCAATGAAGTTCATTTGAGTTCAAGTATCGACAGTAAAGCCGCAATGACAGCGCGATAACTTCAGCAACATGGACATCCACCATAAAAACGAGAAGAAGCCTTACAGAGATAAACTCAATAAGGACGCCAGAGACCGGTATTTAGCTAAGCTAACCTCAATTAGCAATATAGATCCGTATGAGCTAGCAGCTAAAGCATGGACAGCCGATCCCTCGCTATTTCCACCAACTACAAATATGGACATAATTTGTTATCTTGTTAATGGTGTTAGTGCATATACACCTGAAGAATTCCGAAACTACAAATCTCTGGACACTCATGGACTGTTTACTAATGGTTGGGTGCAAGATTTATACTCATTTCAGCCAGAAGGATGCACTAACACTGTGGTCACCACAAAGGGAAGATGTTTGTCAAACTTGTACAAGTCTTCATTTCACAGCTTTATCTACGTGTAAATTATGGTGCATCCGAACCTATCAAGCGGCAAAAAGCTTCCAAAATCATTAAACTCAAAGTACATAAAGCTCTTTTACATGCTAAATAAATTTAATCTTGTGACCCCTGGAATATTAAGGTCCATAGCAAATATATGTGTTTTTTTTTGTTGGTTTTGGTAAAAAAAAAATTTATTTACAAAAGAAAAGGTAAATCTCCTTGGGACGCTTGAACAGCAGCTCTAATTTCTCGCACGGTAACCCCCCAATATGGCGCTAATTACCCACAATGCACAGGGCGTGACGTCACGTGCGAAAGACCCATAGGGGAAATGTCTCTCAATAAGATGTATGCTGCCAATTTCACTGGAACTAAACCGAGGAGTGGCCAAACAATATGGCCTCCCATAAAATGGAGGATGTTCTTTAACCTGCCTAATCGCAATGAATTTGATTTGAGTTCAAGTATCGACAGTAAAGCCGCGATGACAGCGCGATAACTTCAGCAACATGGACATCCACAATAAAAACGAGAAGAAGCCTTACAGAGATAAACTCAATAAGGACGCCAGAGACTGGTATTTAGCTAAGCTAACCTCAATTAGCAATATAGATCCGTATGAGCTAGCAGCTAAAGCGTGGACAGCCGATCCCTCGCCATTTCCACCAACTACAAATATGGACATAACGTGCGAAAGACCCATAGGGGAAATGTCACTCAATAAGATGTGCATGCTGCCAATTTCACTGGAACTAAACCCAGGAGTGGCTGAACAATATGGCCTCCCATAAAATGGAGGATGTTCTTTATGAGAAATGCTGTGGATTTTACACAACAGGAGAATACAGTGTAAGGTCCATCATGGCTAAACACAGCCAAAAAAAGAATCTTTAGATTAATGTGGACATTTCTCACTTTGACCATTAACCACCCAAACAAGTATAGAGATTATCTTTGTGCATTTGTAGGGGAAGGACGTATGGCACCAAGACAAGGCATGAAGTGTGAAATGAGGCGTAGCAGCAATGCATGTTCACTGTAGCCGTCTCCGTCAGCAGTAAGCTCAGACCTTTTCTCACCAGGCTCTGCGCGATTACATCATAAACCGTATAGTTTATCATGAACAGATCCATCCGTTCTTTAAAAATGGATTGAAAAAAAAAAAGAACTGGAAGGGCGAATGTCCCCAAAGCAATCACAAGTGTTCATCGTCCTTTGTCAGATCCGTGCAAAGACACGTCCTGCCAGGAGTATTGCACACGCAGGTGAAGGTCAACGCCTCCATCGAAATGGCAGAGCTCTGCCGTCACGCTGAAGAATGAGTCTTTTTTTTTTTATTTCGCACAGATGAACACGGTAAAAAATGTCAAAATCACGCCTCGCTAACAGCTTTTTTATTGCAGCACAAACCCCTTCAGTTTTCTGTATCTTTTATGTTAAAACATCCATTTATTAAAAAAAAGTTGAGTCTGTTCATAGTTTATTTGGGAGCGGTTTGGCGAGTGCATTTTGGCAGTAAATTCAAGTCTTTGTTTTATGTTGTTGTTTTTTGTTTGTTTTAGTCAAGCACATTGACAGCCAGGAGAGTAGATTGGTCTGAAGCAGACAGTGGTGATCTTTAGGTCAGCGGAGTCTCAGCGCTCTCGTTCTGCCCCACCCTGACAGTCTGTCCATCCCAGCAGAACGGGGTGGCGATCACATGCCGGAGGCGCCCAGTCCCATGCTGGCGGTGTGGCTCATACAGGGCAGCGTTTGAACGGTTTTGGGGAAGTCGTGGGTAAGGATTCGTCCGTTCTCTCCTCCGCTCCCGTTCCTGCTCATCCTGGTCAATGTGGAGCAGCGCATGGCGTCGTTGATGGACTGCTGCGGGAAACAAACAGGTTACATTCAACCTTTAAGACTTTATCAACACTTTAATTAAATCTTTGCATGGGCCGGTCTCAGTTATCAAGGTATACAAAGGTTTTTAAAAGGTATTGTTTTTAAAAAAAAAGCCTAAAAGTGTTCAGCAAATCATTGTTTTCTCCATCTGATTGGAGCTTATAAAATAATTAATCTGAGTTCTTATTGCATGGGTGCATTTTTGCTGAGTACGGTGCAACAGCCCCATCGCTCTCTGCCTTGTTTAGGGCAAAACATTTCTAGCCAAGTTGAATCTCTATACCAAAAATGCCCAGAAATCTATTCTTCCCATTAAAACTTGACATATTATATAACCAAAGTGTGATTCTCATACAAGCATTATCCAGAAGATAAATGCAATCAGGCTTCCCCCTCTCCACAATCAATTCTTCCAATCTACAGTTGGGGATACGTTTCAGCCTCATGGTGTGTTCTGCGTCGTGTAGCTATACAGGGGTTAACGAGGGGCGATTAGCCTCTCAAGACTAACCTGACTCCGGCAGATGGATTTGCTCTGCATATCCATCTGGAAACCTTCCGTTGAAGTAATTTTGGGAAAAGGCCGAAAAATACTGGTTAGCTGATTGGCCTATGTTGGTGATAGACGGGCCAAATAAACCAATCAGATCAACGGCATATGGCGCACTAAACAGAGTGATGACGAAAACACAAAGCACAAGCCAAGCTACTTCTTGCGAAACCAGTCGGGAGAAGAGCAAAACATCTTTTCCTCTGAGAAAAGCCTCCAGAGCAGTGTTTTGCTCTTCTTTCAGTGAAGAAATACTCTGTAATTCGATAAAACTTGCTCGATAGCCACGCTAATGCTAGTTTCATTGGCTGAAGCCGCCATGTTCTTTTAGACTGAACTGTCGCTTCGTTCGCGTCACCACACCTCAACCCGCCTCAAAGCCAACGCTGATTGGGCGCTCGTTTGGTGAACGGCTCCAAATTTTCTTCAACAGAGAGTCTCCAGACTGATTCTGCGAAAGTGAAACCTTGAAAGCTCGCTGAGATCAGGATATGGTCTCAACTGCACCACCTCCCAATCAGAAATCGTGAGCGCCAGGAGAAAATCAAACATGTTGGAAATTCAGTCGGCCGTGGTGAGGTGTTGGTGGGTACAGTAGCATCCATTCAAAATGTCCCCACTTTGTTTGTCCCCTAAAATTCCTTTTAAATATTAATATTTGCACTAAAATATTCTGTCATGATTTGTGGACATTAAGATCTAAAGAGAAGCTCCATCTCCTGGTCAAACCCTGTAATTCAGTGAAAGGAGGAGTCAGAGTAAAAATATATGCCCGCCCAGGGGACGGAGGAGTGGGGTCACTACAGTGGCGGGAAGTTGGAGGGGATTTTCTGGGAGTTGCAGGGAAATTAGCTTCCATTCGGCTGGCGTTTGACTGGGAAGGACCATTTTTAATTGGCTGCTACTGTAAATTCTGCTGTTGAAGCAGAATTACGAGACGATTTACTAGAAAAGGGTTTCCGTGGGTCATTAAAAATCATTAAGAATCATTAAATAATTATTTTCTAAATTAAGGCCTTAATTGGCATTATAATTCATTAAATGTGATTATCTAGCATTTAAAATTCCTTATTATTAAAAAAAGTTTATAAAAAGAATTTCGTCAGATATATTATGATATATATATATATATATATATATATATATATATACAATATATTTGTGCAGAACTGGTTCCGGTTGATCGTAAGCCGTATGTTTGGAAAAGAAGCTCGGGCGGAGAGAAAAAGCGAGGAATTTGGGACATTGCTGCAGCCTGTCAACGGTAAATATGACGAAGGATTTTGCCGTGTATATAAGATATAAGTCGTAGGTACATGTTGATGGCATTAAAATGATTTCTAAGAGCATTAAAAGAACATTAAATGAGTTACTTATTCCAGTATAAACCCTGCAGAACTTTGCGCACTTGAACTTTGTGCAAACAAGGTAGTTCTTCTTCTTCAGATTGAAGAGTCCGACCAGCGACATCTCTCGGCACTGAGTCCAACGTGTGGTTTTTGGACATACAGCACGAGCAGTTAGGTGGCATCAGAGCGTCGGGCCGTACGGTAGAAGAAGAACTTCGTTAGCTTTTAACTTTTAAAGCTGTATCTGAGGACAACGATTGAAAATATCTCCCAGTGTATGGCAGGTCTCAACAATACAATTCAAGATATGAAATATCTTTTTGAATTAGAAAGTGTGTAACATCTTGCTGTAAATCAGAAAGACAATATACATAACTTTATCACACCGTAATCGATAAATATTAGATTTAATTGTTGCTTTTCTGTTGCAAACAGAAACCATTACATCACATTTTCCTTTAAACCTTTCTTAGAAGTGCAGTTATACCTTGAAACTGTGATATTTTCGCTGAGACCGGCCCAGGCCTGTCATCTAATAACTAAACACAGAAAGCTAAAGCATTGATTGAGCTTGCAACACATAGATTAAACGGTACGTTAATGTGAAAATGTAAAGCGTTGCGTTCAGTCTTCACTCACTAGAAAAATCGAAATCTAGATTAGTATTTTTTTCTTAAAATAAGTGCATTTGTTCTTGTATTGAGGAAGTAAAAGAGACATTTTGCCAATAGAACGAGACAATTTACATTTGAAATAAGAAAACACAATTGCATTGTCTTGTTTCAAGTGCATTTTATCTAATTATCTTATTTTAAGAGTAAAAATACTAATTCCATTGGCAAACTACCTCATTTACCTATTCAAATGAAGGGTAAATACACTCCATTTAAGAAATTTTTACTGATTTCTAGATCGTTTTTCCAGTGAGAGTGTCTTTATGTTTCTTGCTTGTCAAGGGAAAAAGACTGACCTCATACTGCTTTTATTGCTGTTCACTAGAATCTGAACAATTCTTTCCAGGTTATAATTCCTGGAGCAGGTTGTTGTGCCTCAGACCTACTAATTTGTAAAAGGAGGAGCAGAGCATAGTGGGGGCAGTAAGAGGGTTGCTGAGGCTTCGCTCATTGCCTTAATAGCTTCATTCTCCAATCTAGCGTAATAAAAGCCACAAGGCTGGAAAGCTGAACCTAATGATGTGTGAGGACCGTGTGTGTGTGTGTGGGTGTGTGTGTGTGTGCGTCCGCAGACATGTGCCTCTTTGTCGTCGCACCCTATTCTGTATCTGATTAAATTGGGCAAAGCAAATGTGATCTTGTGAAACCTGTAAGTGCTGCACGGGGATTGGAGAGTCACACCAGCCTCTAATTGGAATAGTGTTGTTGTTCCCTTCAAGGCAAACGCTCACAGAGGCACCGCTGGACTGAAAGGCTTCTCAAAACCTGCATCAGAATACTGATCAGGAGCTTTCTGGTGGGCTGATTAAAATATCACAAGATCCCTCTTTTTCTCAGCCCTGACGTGTTTTTTTCTGTTTTCCTGCACTGGAAAAAAAAAAACACTGGAAATAAGTAAACGTTTCTTAAATTAAGTGTATTTATCCTTAATTTGAGCAGGTAAATGAGAAGATTTGCCAATAGAATGAGTATTTTTACTCTTAAAATAAGATAATTAGATAAAATGCACTTAAAATAAGACAAAATGCAATTGCATTGTCTTATTTTAAATTAAAATTGTCTCGTTCCATTGGCAAAATGACTCTTTCACCTCCTCAATCCAAGAACAAATGCACTTATTTTAAGAAAAAATAACTTATTATCAAGATTTGGATTTTTTCCAGTGTAGAAATCCAGACAAGACATTTTTTCTTAAAATAAGTAAATTTCTCTTGAATTGAGGAAAGTAAGAGAGGAATTTTGCCAATGGAACGAGACAATTTTAATTTAACATTATAAAACACAATTGCATTGTCTTATTTCAAGTGCACATTATCTAATTAACTTATTTTAAGTGTAAAAATACTCATTCCATGTCATTTATCTAAAAAAAAATTGGCGTAAATACAGTTAATTTAAGAAATTTTGACTTATGTCTAGATCGTTTTCCCAGTGTGAAGTCCATACACTGCAAAAACGATCTAGAAATAAGCTCGACATTTCTTAAATTAAGTGTATTTACCCTTAATTTGACGAGGTAAATAAGATTAATTGTCAATGGAATGAGTATTTTTACTCTTAAAATAAGATATTTAGATAAAATGCACTTGAAATAAGACAATGCAATTATTATTTCTTCTTCTTAAATGTAAATTGTCTTGTTCCATTGGCAGTGTCTGACTTACTCTTCAATTCAAGACAATATACACTTATTTTAAGAAAAAAAATACTTATTTAGATTCATATTTTTTTCCAGTGTATGAGTGTGCTTTAAGGGGCTTTGATGTTGGATGAATAAATCAAGTATTTCTGTAAAGTCAAAGAGTCTCAAAAACTAAGAAAGTCTTTTTTTTCTATCTGGACATACAGCAGTTTCAGGTTAATCTGTTTTAAGCTAAAGCAGCGATGGAAGACATGCGAGTTGCACCAGGACCTTCTCATGGTATACATATAAACGATGTTCACCACAATGGGCCCCTGCGATTGCAAGACAGTCAGCAAAAAGAAGAAGGAGCGAGGAAGAGAACTGCTCAGAGCGACAGAAGAAGGTAGATGAACCACTGTGATTTAAATTGCCTTTATATCTGTGCTGGAAGGGAAATTGCTGCAAAAAGCACCAGAAGATTATTGTAATAAGTTCAGTGATGTGGTTTTAACAAGCACCCTGTTAGGAGAATTTCCTTGGCTGATCATTTTGAATTTTTTTAAAAACTTAAACTGCAAAAAAGAGAAAATGAAAACCTGAGAAAAGTTTTTTGAATTTATAGAACCACTAAACAATCTAGGTTTCAAATCATTTTACACTGCAAAAAAATCTAAATCTAGATAAGTCATTTTTTCTTAAAATAATTGCATTTGTTCTTGGATTGAGGAGATAAAAGAGACATTTTGCCAATGGAACAAGACAATTTACACTTAAAATAAGAAAACACAATGCATTGTCTAATTTCAAGTGCATATTATCTAATTATCTTATTTTAAGAGTAAAAATTACTCATTCCATTGGCAAAGTATCTCATTTACCTGCTCAAATTAACGGTGGATACACTTAATTTAAGACATTTTTACTTATTTCTAGATCGTTTTTGCAGTGTATAGTGTTGTGGAAACATTTTTAGACAATCTTATTGTTTCTTTTGTAATCCAACCTGAATGAGACAGACTTTAATGCTGAAAATATTACGTAAAAGTTTATCTTTTCATAAGGAATAATGAAAAATACACGAGTTCTATATATAAATACTGCTCTCCGCATCATCGTCCACCATGGTTTGTTTTTCTTGCCACTTCTGTTTAGCAAGAAGCAAAATAGTGACCTATGTTGGTTACTAATGACGTTCAGGTCGGATGAATGCGACCTGGTCGCGACGGAGGTCGCATTAGAAAAGATCAGATTCGTAACGGATCCAGGACTAAATAGCCAAGTGGCCTGGGTCGGATTGGAAAACATCCGATCTGTGTTGTTCAGACAGTTCTGAAAAGATCAGATCCAGGTTGGCAAAAAAATCGGATTTGGGTCACTTCAGGCTGCGGTGTGAACGTAGCTTTAGATGCACAATTTGGAGGTGTGGGTTACAGTTTTTTTTCTTTTTACCAGCAAAGGTTCTAATGATTTACTCTATGTCAGCTAAAATGATTAAAGCAAGATAAAAAGATAAAAATGATATCTGACACTTAAATCATGAAAATTATTTATTAATTTAAGTACAGGCCATGTATCGAAATTCTACAAATTATATATTAAAAACCTGTAATTCTAACTGCAAGTATAATATGCTGAATGTAGGAATTTGCTGAATATTTTTACAAACTATTTTTACAAACACATATTATATTTTATTTTTATTATATCTCTTTTATTTAGTTTTTTATGCTGATGTAATTTTGTTAACTTTGCTCCAATTTATTGCATCCTTATTACTTTCTTAAATTCTTTTCCTACCAAGATATCTAAAAAAATGACAAAGCAACACAAATAGATTCACCCTCCATTTAAAAAGTAAAAAAAAAGGAATATTTTTTTCGTTCGATGTCAGATAAGCAAAAACACAATTTTTTTTCCTAATATAACAAGTTAGAGTAAAAATTGCACGCTTACTTTTTATAGCCCAAATCAATCTGTCTTGTTGACATCCCTCCAAACCAGCGGGATGAAACTTTAATCTGATAAGCAGTGCTGAAAAGTCAGAGGTCATCTTTGATTTCTTTGTTATTTAAGTTCTTTCTTTTTGTCTTATCAATATAATTAGTATTTTTTTTTCCCTCTAAAGTATTTTGGTAACGCTGTCTTTTACAGTACATCAATAACCATGTAACAACATGGTAATAATACGGCAAGTCACACTATGCTACTTTCTGTCTTACCATGTTTTTACGTTATGTTGTACATGAAAGCTGGAATAACTATTTTTGTACTAAATATAACAATACAGGTTGAACTTAAATTGAAAGTATGGTGAACAGGATTGTTTGCACAACACTATAACGAACAAGTCCTGTCAATGACTCTGTTGTAGGGATTTGCTCTTTTTTTTGTATCTAAGTCACTGTTAAATACGGAAGCCAAGAACGGTCGTGTCCCTTTAATACTTTTTCATGCTTTCTCGAGAAAACGAGTTAATTTTATCATTATCTAAAGATAACAAAAGCCGATTTCTCATCATAACGAGATGATTGGTGTGTGTTAAAACTGATTACATCCTTCAATACCACAACAGCGGGAGAGGATTTATAAGTCATGGCAGTCTATGTGTAATTCTGTGAATAATCCTGTTTTTAACTTTTAGATAACAAGACGACGTTGGTGGTTTGATGATTTGCTTCCACTTCTGATTCATAAGCAAATAGACCTATGTCTCCGGCGCCTTAGTGTCGGGTGTTTTCTGAACAGCCCCGATGTTACGCCTGTAACAGGAAGAAGATATGAGTCTAAATGAGTCTAGATTGAAGACTTCCCTCTCCCCAGCCACTTGGTCCAGCTCCGCCGGGGGAATCCCAAGGCGCCCCAGGCCAGCCCAGAAACATAGTCCCTCCAGCGTGTCCTGGGTCTCCCCCTGGACCTCCTCCCCGGTGGGACGTGCCTGGAACACCAGGGAGACGTCCAGGAAGCATCCTAACCAGATGCCTGAGCCACCTCAACTGGCTCCTCACCCCATTCCTAAGGGAGAATCCAGACACATTACGGAGAAAACTATTTTCAGCCGCTTGTATCCGGGATCTCGTTCTTTAGGTCATGACCCAAAGACCATAGATGAGGTTAGGAACGTAGATCGACCGGTAAATCAGAGAGCTTTGCTTTTTGCTCAGGTCTTTCTGAGATCGAGATCTCCCGCTTCATCTTCCCCTCATTCAGTGAACAAGACCCCAAGATACTTTAACTCCTCCACTAGGGGCAGTACATCCTCCCCAACCCGGAGAAGGCACTATCCTTTTCCGGCTCAAGACCATGGTCTTGGATTTGTTGGCACTGATTCTCATCCCGGCCGCTTCATACTTGGCTGTGAACCGCTCCAGTGAGAGCTGTAGATGGCGCCCTGATGAAGCCAATAGAACCACATCATCTATAAATAACAGACGAAATCCTAAGGCCACCAAAACGGATCCCTTCAACAGCTTGGCTGTGCCTAAAAATTCTGTCCATAAAAGTTCTGAGCAGAAATGTCAACTGTATTTAATGCAATCCAATCAACCACTACGACCTGAAAATGAGATAAAAGAAAGAGGAAACTAAAAAACTGATTATCTGCGCACACACGGTACCACGACTGCACAACTATGGGCCCCGCAGGCATGGATGGACTGGGAATCCAGGGCTGTTGGCCAGCCTCATTCATTACTCATACAGGTTAATTAACTCGCTATCTCAAGAAATCAATAACCGTTTCCTCCTGATAAGATAACGACAAAACAATTCATGGTTTAACCGTGATAACGAGATATTTATATAATTATCTTGAGAAGGCAAAGGAAAAAAAAAAGTTGAGTACGACCGCTCTCGGCTTCCTTAGTTATAAGCTTATTAACAACCAAAAATTACATCACATATCTGTACTGAGTCAGGTCATGGGACGAAGCAGCGTTTTCTCTCTTATTGAGCAGGTACTGAAATAATATGGATTAGCCCAGATGAAACCATGAAATTTTAAGAGAAGACATAAAAATATTTGCAGACCCTAAAGAAAACAGGCATAAAGGCAAATTTGAAATCAAGTGATTGAAAAGCACCGGAAAAAGTCGGTAACAAAGACTGAGCAAGGCAGCGGCAGAGGTAGAGAGAGGTAGAGGACAGCGTTGGCACTGCGGTGGAAGCCGTGAACGGCCCTATTGTGGTCACGGTTAGATGGGCAGGACGGGGTGGAGGCAGACGCATCATCATCATCATCATCATTGTTTGATCGCAGCGTTTCCTACCCCATGGCTGTGCTCTGCCCTTATATCTTAACAGTGTTGTTGGCGTACAGGCCGTAGCCCTGCAGCTCAGTGTAGGGGGCGCTAGCACCACTTTCTAAGGCTGAGCAGTGAAAGGCCTGAGCGGCTGTGGCTGCCGCGGCTCGCGCGGTCGACACCTTCATTCGGCGTGACTCGGTCCGCGATTTGTAGCAGAACTCCACCAGTGCCACGAGCATGGCTAGACCCAGGCCTCCAATCAGGATGTAGAAGACGCCTGCCACGTTGCTGAGGCTAAGAGCACTCGTCTTGTCCTGGAGGGAAGAGGAGCAGGGAGAAGGGCCAGAGCCCAGAGGTGAGAGAGAAAATTGGAACAAAAGTGGTACAATATATGACTCAACATCACACACACACACACATATATTATTTATTATATATATATATATATATATTTTTTTTTTCAATTTACAAAACATGCTGTCTTACTCTTAACAATTATGGAACAAAATTCAATACATTTACATGCAGTCAGAATAATCAGTTAACAGTAAGTGCCTTGCAAATGTATAATTTCCCCTTAATTGATCCAATTTTTTTGGTGTTAAAACCAAAAGCTTTAGTGCATTTTATTGGAATTTACATGATTACTCAAAGTATTGCATAATTCTAAAGGAAAATTAAATGCAACATGATAAATTATAACATGTTTCTAAGACCAAACTCTAAAAGTATGTTTCTCTTTATTCACCCAAAAATACATTATTGTTGTAAGGTATTTTATATAACTACAACTCCCTTCCTCTATACTTGCTAGACAGGAAACCATAAAAATAAAAAACATGTTGCAATGACCATTTTCCAGAAATGGAATTGCTAAATAGATAATATGTCTCTACTATTATAATTCTCCAAGTCCAAATATGGTGACAAGCACAATGAACACCCTCTTCTGTCCCTCATTACACCTGTGCCTCCCTTTGACTACAGACTTGTTTATGCGAAAGTTTGCACCTGACTTTCAAAAATGCTTAACATTTAAAAAAAGAAAGTACAGTAACTGCAAACATCTGTTTTGGGTTGGTTAAATCATATCGTGGCTGGTAAACAAAAAAAAAAGAAGAAAAATCACATTTGCACATTTTACTCCCAGTATTTTACACCATTCTGATGATCAGCATCTTTCCCACATATTTATGAAATCAATCACTGTAAGATTTTATGCAAATATATATGCAGAATCTTAGTAAAACAGGGACCTTATTGGGAAAATTCAAGGGTTATGAATACTTTTGCAAGGCACTGCAGTCAAACAAGTAATTAAATCCACAAAAACACGCATACCAAACAGATAAACTGAACTGAACAGGGAGGCTCTAACATACAAACATAAGAGAACAGGAGCCATATAGGTAATCACCATCCATTTGAACAGGAAGAGGAAGGTCCCATAATGTCGGTATTAACTGTATATCCTGTTTTTGTATCTGTTTTATGTTCTCATAGAAAAAGCAACACTTGATGACTAACCGGGCAGATGGAGTTTTTACTCCAGACTTGGAGCTGAAAAATACATCATTAGGCAGCATCTCAAAACAGCAGGCTGCAGAAAATCTTAGTTATGCTCCCTCAGTGTTTGCCATATTTTACTATCTGCACCAGTAAAAACTTTCCTATAAATTATTTATGCTCCAGCTAATCTGTCGGAAAACAGAGAATAGATGTTAAAAGCCATGAATAAAATGTACTGCTGCCACACTAATCTCAATGAGGGGCTTTCAATGGTTGTTGACATCTATGCTGGCTAATGCATTCCAACACTGCAGGAACAGAGAGAACAAGGGGAGCACATGACACCCCTGTAATAAATATGACGCATCCTGTCTGAGCTTGGCCTGTTGAGGAGATTTTAATTAAAAATAATGGAAGGAATTCATAAATCACCTAGCAGGGATTTATTCCACTTTCCTTTTTAGTCATTTTGTGTATAATATTGAATTACACTTGTGAGCCTTCCATATCTACATGAGCAGAGGCAATATTTATGAATTATTTGGATGTATTACTAGTTTTATCGCAGCTAACAATGTTTATTTCACATTAAAAAGAGCCGACAAAGATTTGACTCTGAAAGGAATCAGGACAGTGATTAATAATCCAGCTGGTGTCACCTATCTTCAACCTCTTGAGCCTGGCGGGCCCGGTACCGGACCCAGCTGACACCAGCTGATGTTTATATTATATGTTTATATGATGTTTATATTTATATATTTACATTGCCTTCGACTGTTCTAGTTAAACAGTTCTACTAAAACATATTTTATTTAATCCAACTGTTTTTATTATTCTTTTTTAGTTTCTGCATTTTTTTATTTTATTTTTATTTATTTATTTATTTTTTATTTATTTATTTTGTTTTTTTTTTTCCTACTTGTGCTTTGATTCTGTTTTATATTCCTGTATTTTAATCATGTAAAACACTTTTGCATTGTCTTTGTACTTCGAATTGTGCTATACAAATAAATTTGCCTTGCCTTGCCTTGCCTTGCCTTGCCTATATATTTATAGAAATGGCCAAAACACAGTCACATGGTCTTTCATCCACACGCCTTTTAAATGGGGCTTTAAAATTTCCGTTTTATAGCTGTGTAAACAAATAAAATTCCACCTAACACGTGTGTCTGCTTGAGTAATGCAACAGCGGGTATTAATTTTTAGCCCCGCCCCCTAATGGCCGGTATCATTGGAAACTAGAAGCTCAAATCTTTCCAAGGAGGGGTCGTAGGTAACTGTTTTGATGATTTCAGGTGATGTCACCACCGGCATGCGTTACATAAGCTTGCTTTTTTATTCTCATTTTCTATGTCTTATGCAGAAGGTGTCCAATAATGTAAATCAGCATATTTGTCTGACCAGATTGCCTTTTATGTGTTGGAAAAAAATTAATTTGGCACATTTTGGCACTGTGCCATAATCCCATTTCCATCTAATAAAACCTTTGTGGAACAAACATGCTTCGAGTTATAGTCAACATGTGGATCTATAAAGTCTCAGGGTTCATCCAGAGGTTTAAATGGGCTTTCATGGTGTTTTGCAGTGTTTATTTTGGAAAAGAAATTTGGCAAGGCTAAATATTTTTCATTTTTTCTTTGTTTAATCACCTATAAATCAAACATGGTGAGATTTAAAATAGTGGTTCCACCTGAAAATGGCTTGCTGTCATAAAAATTCAAACAATTGTTTTTCCAATTTATAGTTTGGTTTAATTCACATTTAATTTCAGGTGGAATTTGCTCCTAAGAACTTAAGGCATGGGTCTTCAACGTTTTCCAGGACAAGGACCCCCAAACTGATGGTGAGATGGAGCAGGGACCCCCTAATTATATATATTGAACGAAATTGTGTTCTATCAAACTGGTTCTATAGTCACTCTATTACAGATGGAGTAATGTAACGGAAGTAATTTCTCCCTGGGATTATTAAAGTATTTCTGATTCTGATTCCTGGTTGATGGGTCAGGTGTTGTGAATGAAACGGTGCCCAGCTTGAAAAGAGCTCCTGTGTGTCTGCTGAATGTGTGCATTGATGACTGAACGACATCTTCTGCCTTCATTTGTCTGTTTAATACAGTGTGTTGAATTCATGTTTAAGTGTATTTAAAGACTTTTCAATTAGTGGAAAAATTGCAGGGGGGAATATTAAAAAAAGAGTGTTATCAAAGAAAACTTTAGCGACCCCCAAAGCAGTACCTCCGTGGACCCTCGTAGGGGTCACGGACCCCCTGTTGAAGACCTACGACTTAAGGGGTTAACTTCTTAATCTGGAGACTGGTGTGTTCACAACTTCACATGATGTGGAGCATCATGTGAAGTTATACTTTAGCATCAGTTTGACAAATCAGGAAATCTTTTAGCAGCAGCATCAAACTGGGCAGGATGTCAAAGTGGACTCTGGTTGCTGATTGGTGGAGCTGGTCGGCCGTCATCTGCTGGGCGGAGCTCCAAGCTTTTTTTCTGAAACGGGTTGTTGGATGATGACTTTATTCTCGTTATAGAAAAAACAAATCTCTAGCCTGGCCCTAATACTCCGTCGTAAATAGTGAATGGTGCAACAGTTCAGGAAAAAAAAAAAACATCAGATGGGCATCAATTAAAAAATAAGTACTCTGATTCTGTCTGTGTTTATTTATTATTTGATAAATAATGGTGCATATGACCACATCCCCACACCCGAACCGTTTGGTTAGGAAATACTTTTTTAAATCATCTAATCTTTGGTTGACATGCACCTTTTGACCAATCATAGTAACATCTAAACACTTAGATTTTAAGTGTAAGAAGTACAGATTAATTTATTTTATGAATCTGACTTTAATTTGTGTAATTTCCACAGTATATGTTAGTAAACATAAACACAACAGCTTGTTTATTGACTTTCCATCGTAGGTCACAGTTTGTGTGACTGATGGTCTGTAAACGTTTCCTGTTCTTCCCTTTCAGACACATTTTCTTTTATCACGCAGCAAAAAATTAAAAGCTTTCTCAAACTGCTCCTCTTCAGAGCACAAATTATGAGAAACACTTTAGAGATGATGTGTGTAAAAGCTTTTCCATTAAGAAGAAGAACAATTAAAAGCAACTAAAGGAGAATAAAGCAGCTAATGAAGAGCTCTTATTTGTCTGGGAGTAAATAACAGCTTTTCCCTTAATTAGAAGGAAAAATGTTAGTTAAAGCAAAGGCTTCGTGATGTGGATTATAAATAGACAGAAACAAACAATAGTTTTTGGACATATTGAAAAAATCAGAGTTTTATTCCCTACAAATGAAATGCTTGAACAAATATTTAGTCTGAAGGAGGAGGTTGCCTAAAGGAAACTCATTCAAAGTCAAGAAAATTAGTTTACGAGGAATTTTATATTAACCTTTGCTGTTAAGTGATTATACTACAGCAAGCATTAAGAAGTCAGAAAATACACTTCTTTAAAATATTAACGTTCATGAAATAGATCATACCAAAGACAATTTATATAGACAGTTTTTTGTTTTTATTTAAATGCCCGTAGTTTTAAACAGAAAAGCAGTAATTTAAGATTGCAATGCAAGTTTAAAAAACCAAATAAACTAATATATTTTTTATCTTGTTAAACATTTAAAGAGGAAAGTGTTAAAAGGATTAATGTTGCTGTCTTTTAAAAACATTCTCCAACGTTTTTTTTTCATTTCTGCATTAAAATCTCTTGTTCAAGTGTGGAATAGGCACTTCCTGTTGCTTGTTGTCATGGTGACTCATTTAATTGGCGCTACACTGATAATGACTTTTCATACTTGTTAAGCATATATTCAACACTGAATGGACCTACTTAGAGTTGATTAAACTAACTCACAGGAGCTTTTATGAAGCTGAAAACTCAAGAGTTTCCAACCTTAAGCTAGATCAATTCAGAGTTAAATGAAAAGTCACTCAAATTCAGAATTCAAACTTCTGAAAGTTCTTAAAATATACAATTATTCCATACTGTTCAATACATTATAAGTGTTTTAATTAAGAGTAATTTAATTTGAATGTTTTTTTACTGGAGGCATCCATATTTGTCAAAGAACACTACTGCCACCTACTGTTTAGTGACGTCACGCGCGGTATCCGCTGTTGATCAAGTCCCAGTGCTGTATCTGGTGTTTGTCACAACGCCGCTATTATCCAAGTCATCTTGAAAACATTCTTCTTCCAAATGTTGGCTACATATTGCGGTTTTTCTCTGGCCAGAAGTTCGATGGCAAATCCTCCTTCAAGTTGGCAATCCAATAACAATTTAAATATAAATGAAATTAGGGGCTGGGCGATAATTCAATAACGATATATATCGATCGATAGACGTGTGGCGCAATAGAAAAAAGAGGGTCGATAAAAGTTCGATAAAAAAGAAACGCAGTTTTCCTTCCTTCTCATTGTAGCCTAGCATGTAGGTTTATGCTAGTCACTGCATCCTCCAAACCAATCGCAATCGCGGACCCAGGCGCCGTCACCAAAGCGCCGCCCTCTCAAACCACAACACAGAGCACATGAAGATGTCGTGAGCAAGGAGAGGCGGAGGAAATTGTTTCAAAGAAGGGTTTTGTAGTTTGGCAGTATTTCGGTCATGGCAAGTCGGACAAAAACAAACCACAGAGTCATCTGGAAATGTGTCGGGAACCAGTGAAAACGAAGTCTGATAACACAACCAACTTTTTTTTTTTTTTTTATCATCTCAGCCCGCTCACACCTGCAGGAGTACGAGCTGTGTAGGCCCGGCCGCTGCTCTCCTCCGAGGAATCTTCGGGAATTTCGGGAAAATATATATGTATTTTCAGTTCTGGGCAGCTTCCCACGTGTAGTTCTAACAATTAAGATAAAAATGTCTGAGGGGCCAGAAACTTCAAAGTAATAACTCAGGTTAAAGCAGGAAACGGGAAGAATGTATGGGGGCATTTATTTATTTGTTATATTTATTTTGGTCACTTTTCTGGTCACTTTAGTTTATTCTTTGTCAGTATTTAATAACATAACCCAGGTCTCTTAAGTTATTTTTCTTTAAAACAATTCTGTTATGGTTAAAAAAGTTGGTTAAATAAAGATTTAATTCAAGTCTGTGTTTGTGTTTTTATTAAAATTAAATCATTTAGCAATATCATAAAAAAGTCCAGGCAGAGCTGCACATAAAATATGGTCTCAGCTCTGCCTCAATAATAATTATCGATATCGCATCAATATGCATTTTTTTTATCGATAAGTTTTTTCTATTTCTATATCCAGCCCTAAGTGAAATAACTCTTTTTTCACTTTTACCCGATGTATTCCAGCATCCAGCTGCCATGCACGTGGGCATTGTCAGTTTCACTATAGCTCTGGTGAATTTCAATGGTGAAGTCCTTCTGGAAATCTTCAATAATTGTTGTTGATTGCAGATGTGTCTAGTAGTTCCCATTGATTTAGCTTGTAATTAGTTTTAGGTATAAACAATGATCCATTGCTTATTCCTTGCTGACCGGACTTCTCCTTTAATTATTTTAGTTGGAGTTTGTTTGCTTACTGAAACAGATCCCTGTTCAGAAGCATGGCACCAGCAAGTTTTTATAACTTCAACCGGTATCCCAGCTGGGGGGGAATGAGCTGCCAGGGTGGGTCCTTATGAAAGACCATTCACGCTAATGGCTGCTTTGCGGAGTGGCGGCCTAGAGGTTAGGGCATAGAGCTTGGAATGCTGAGGTTCTGAGTTTGAGCCCCACCCCCACGTTACTGCCACTCAGGGTCTCTGAGCAAGACCCTTAACCCCCACACTGCTTCCCGGGTGCAGCACAATGGCAGCCCACTGCTCCCCAAGGGGATGGGTTAAATCCAGAGAGCTAATTTCGTTGTGACAGTTTAATGACAATAAAAAGTGGAGCTGAAATAAGTCTTCCTGTGTGAATTATTGTTTAGGCTTCGCTTTTAAAAAAAGATGTTATAAAGATCTTTACAATAACAGGGTTCCTACAGCATAAGGCAAGTTAAATTCAAGACTTATTAAGACGTTTTAATGCCACTTGAACTAAAAATGTAAGACCAAATTCACACGAAACACAAGAAAAACCTGCTTGCGAGAATTTAACCCCAAAGGTTTATTTTAACATAAACCACTGCACTAATGTTTCAAATGTTGAAAAGCTTCCTATACAGGAAGAAAGCTAAAAAACACACAAATGACAGATATATTTTAACAATTATTTAACTGAATTCACAAACTTTTGTTTTAGCAGGGAACAAAAACAAATCAGTTTTAAAGCCCCAACATAACCAGTGCTAAGTCTTTTTTTGCAGCTATTTTTCTTTGTATGGTTTTCTTAGTATGTTTGATTTGGTGATAAGTGGAGGCATTGCAGAGACAAGGGTGGAACTAAACTGAGAAATACCGACTGTTTCTCCATAACTCCATTTTGACGCTTTGTGTTTCAGCTGTTCGCGTATGTGCGACTCCACTGCCTTAATTCCCCATCGTTCTGAGCTTGAATGACTTCTTTGCATAAATCCACTGAGCCTCATGTATGTTCCCTGGTTTTAGCCATGGAGAAAACTCTTGGTTGGAGACAATTTTGGTTACATTTACACTTGCTCATATTTTCCAGACAAAAGTTAATGGCGCATCTCCCAAAATGTCCCGGCCGCAACAACGCTTTATTGGTTCCTTCCTTATCAGACCAGAAACCAATAATAATAATAAAAATGTAAATTTTAATGTTTTAAATTGTAAAATAAAAAATTATCCTATTTATGGTGTTTGTTTTAAAATTTAAGACCTACTGAAAGACCGATTTAAGACATTTTAATAATGAATTAAGGCCTTAGTTTTATTTTTGAAGAATTCAATGCCTTTTAAGACTTTTTAAGGACCCCCGCAGGAACCCTGAATATGAGTCAAAAAACAGACTTTTATCTAAAATCTAAACGTTCAACTGAAACAGTAAACAATACAAAAAATAGAAACCTGGAGCTCCGTTTAACCGTAATAACAGATCACTTACCAGACATGAGTCTCTATTGTAATATTTAATGTAAACAGCTGGAAGTATCTCTATAAGGTTATCTGCTTTGCTGCGAGCCTACAGTATGTATGCCGCTCATTTAGGGCATTATTGGATCTAACTCACATTATAATATCTTTCCTGGAGGCTGCACCCCTCTTGGCACACAGTTTGTCAATCAGCGTTAGGCAGCAAATTTTCTGCAGGATCAAAGGTCCATATGGGGCAACATATGGAAAGAAATCTGAGCTTTACAGTCGGGGAAAACCGCTTCAGTGTGTAAGGAGATAACACAAACCGCTAACGCATGCAAAGTGGACTCGGGCTCTGTGTTTCAAACTGACAACATTTCTAAGCAAACTGTACGGTGAGACAATAGGGATGGGATTATATTAAAGGCCAGACTACAGAGATTACATGTTAATAAACTCAGCGACCGGCCGACATGTTTTCATCCTTCTGCTTCATGTCCTTCTTGTTTTTTCAATAAGAAACACTCTAACTAGGATTATTCTAATACTTTATCTCATATACTTGTGTGTTTAGAAGGTGTGCTATGTCCCTTATCTGTGTACGTCATTATATTGTTTACATACATTACTAAATCCTAAACGATCACCAACCGTTTTCCATTTAGGCTGCAGCAATAAACAGTAAATCCCTCGCTGCAAAATGCGGTTCAGAGAAAATAAAAACACACTAGAGAGCCAGCAGAGTATTAGCCAGATTGTGTCTCATAATGATTTTAAGAAATTGCTTATAAAAAGTATGGGTGATAAAAAAAAAAAGTCTGTTCTTTCTGGTATTGCTTGTAAAACCGGCTGATTGAGATTAACTGAAGCTTTCTCACATACTTTTCCTGCTAGAGATGTAGCATAGGAAGTTTACATTTAGTATATAATTATAAAAACAACTTAATAAAATCAATTTAGCTTAGAGCAGAACGTAATCATTTTAAGAGCCACAGGAGGGATGCGTCTGGAGGCACTTCCTAATGATTTAGCTGATGTGATCCAATAAAACAATTCATGCCATAAAACTAAACCAAACGCTATATTTAGTCATGAAATTCACTGCAGAACAAAGAAGGATCTGTGATGGACAGCTTGGGCTTATTTAGGAGGTGTTATTATTTGAGCTGTGATAAAATCTGTGACAAAAGTTCTTCATTTTTCATGGGAATTAGAAAACAGTCTCATAGAAATTAGTGGCATGTTTTGATATTTTATGTAGGTTTCACCACCGATTTTTTTTTTTATATCAATGTGGAGCGTTAATTATTTAAATAAATATACTCTTGTTCATTTTTGTAAGTTTTTTGATTCAGTGATGCACCACGTTGATTTTATAAACTTGAGTGTTGATGAAATTAACAATTTAAGATTTGTCAGGGACAGCCTGGATGTATTGGTGTTAGTATTTGAGCTGTTACAAATCTGTGACAAAATCTTTTAATTTTTCATGAAAATTAGAAAACAGTCTGATAGAAATGACTTCTCTAACCTTATCCCAATTAGTCTTTAAAGTCCTAGGGAAGTCATATTTAAATGTCAAATCATTCTGGCTTAAATATGTATATAAATGTCCTCTTTATCAGACCATATTGTCCCAAAGTTAGAAAAATTTCTATAAAAATAATCCTGTCTGAAAATCTGTTTTTTTCCGCTATATCTTCTGCAGGCCAGTTAGTTCTACGTCAGCAGCCTGAACACTTAAATTCGGCCAATCATATATCAACGGTCATCTGTCAATCAAATTATTTCGTCATAGCATCTTGATTCATATGTTGCAGCTAATATACGCAACGGTTGAAATCAGAATCCTTTCCTTTTCCCATTGAGTTCCGTCCCAGTGTTCACGGGGATGGACGCTCTGTGTTCTTCGCAGGCTTAGAGCTAACAGAACTGGCAGCGTTATGCGAGGCAAGGGCTCAAACATGTATGGCTGGAAGCCTTCTACACTAAACCAAGCTTCTGCCGCCTCTGGCGTCCCTCTCTTCCACAAATATCTTCGCCCCCCGCCTCCTCTAAATAAAAATTGGATGACGGAGGAGACTCATCCACGGTGCCCGACACTAAACTCTCTCCCTCCTCTTGCATGTTTCCTCTGTCCATAGCGCCTCCTTGACAGCTTCTAGAGTCAATCACCATTTAGTGCTACTTGGTCCCAATGGAATTTCCCATTGGGAACCTGCTAGCACTAAGATGCTAACTGGTTAGCAAGACGCTTCCAACAAACCCGCCACAACCAAACTTGCTTTGCGAACCTTCCGCCACAACAATCCCCGCCCCTTTAATAAACGACCAATCACGTTCACTTTATTCACTCGTGTAAAGTCGGCACCACTCTGGAGAATTTGGGAGAAATTCCTTATTTGTCAAACAGACGTTTCCCTACAACTTTAAAATCTTGTAGCAAGAGGCCAAGATGTTACCAATCAGCAACAGCTACTGATGAGTCCATCAACAAGAGAAATTAACTGCAGTTAATTGACATCAGCCTCCTGAATTCATGATATATTAACCTAACAGCGAACGGCCTTGATGAACTCAAAGTTGTTTTGCTTCAATGTTAAACTGTGAGAAAGTTCTTTATGCAGGGGGTGGGTTGCTTCCTAACTCCACAGTGCAGAAACATGAGCACATTACCCCCCCATTCTCCATTGATTACACTGGCTTCCCAGCAGCAGGGTTGATACAATAAACTTTATGTATTTGAAATAAATACATTAGTATTATTTTTTAGTAAGTATACTTTATTGATGTATGTATCATTTAAAGTTAATTCAATTTGTGTTAAAATTATCTAAAAAAAAGCAAATGGGAGTTTTTAATGTAAAAAGATCACATATATCTTAAAAGTTTAATAAAAGATTTTTGTAGGAGTAAAAATATTAAACTGATTTTCTGAAATAAATTAACTTCTAAATGAATTTAAATGTTAAGAAGTTAGAAAACTCACTTCTTAAGAGTATTAAAATTCATGAAATAGATTCACATATAAAGTGATTTTTTTTGTCTTATTTTTAACCTAATAATGCCAAATGTATCGTTATTTGATACATACTGGGTTTCTGAAATGTTTTAAGGCGTCTGACACCTTTTGCATAATTTTAATGGTAAAACTTTTGCTCAAAATCCTATTGTACACAATCAGGTATACCTGATAACAGGAGGGCAGAAGACTACACAAAAAATAATCTTGACTTATCGCAACTAATAATTATTAATTAAAAAAAAAAATTTTTGTTTTTTCTTTTTACATATTTTGTTAAAAGGCGAAATAAGGACTTCAAACCAAAAAAAGAGTAATTTTCTGTTTTGTTTAATTCTGGGATTGGAATGCTACTAGTCCTTAAAAGAAAACCAGTAAATTTATTATTGCAATGCAAGCATAAACTAATATAAATGCTCTCAGACCTGTAGGACAACCATGCCTCCAAAAATTCAGTTTCAACATTTTTATCAAAATTGACAATATAATGCTTATTTTTATTTTGTAGAGCTGTTAAGACTTCTCTCTGCACCAGATTTTATTATTGCCTCTTTTATGTATTTATTTTTTCCACATTAGTTAATCGACTAAAATCAGTCTTTTCCTAACATTTGCTAATAATGTGAAATCATGCCATTACAGTAAAAGGTTGATTATTTTTAAAGGTTTTTATACATCCTTAGACAGGGGGCCAAGGGATGCTGAAAGTGGCGTGTATGTCGCACTAAAATGATAGTTTGGAAATAATTTGAGGAGCCACTCAAGTGATGACCTTTTCAGAGCTGGAAAAACATAATGTACGCCACATTTGACTGTCTAAGTGCAGTAAGATCTGTGCGATGCGAAAGCATAACAAGTGAGGGGAAACTGTTTCGCACAAATTCCTCTCAGTAGTGGAAAGATTTGAAATGATTTTGATTGGTGCATTTTAAAAAGGGATCCTGCTGATTAAAGATTGCTTCAAACTGAATCAATCAAACTGCTTTTTTAGGGACTAATGCATTGATTTTGCATAATTCTTTGAGTGTATTTTTAAAGCAAATCCTAAAGTGGAAAAAGAGGAGTGTATTTAGACCAGTACAATGAGCGTCACATAGTGGGAATGTGGTGTTTGGTAAAGGCTTAGGGATGGACTGCAGAGGGGAAAGGTGCCGGTTTAGGAGTAAAGTGGGGGGGAGGTGCTGTGAGGTGTCAGATTTGCGTTGCAGACTAACCTTTCTTGCGGCGTCGTTGCTGCCACACTCGCCTTTATCGTACCACCATTTGTTTTTCAGTTTGTCTAAGATGGCTTGCTCATTGAGTTTCAACACCGCTAGGTTTATTGGGATTCTTCCAACAATAGGGAAATAACATAAATAACATATTATACCATGTTATTTTATGTTATTAATTCAGAAATACAGAGCAACAAGTACATTCACACAACAGTCAATACTTGCTCTTGCTTTTTGACAAAGAAAAACACAAACACACAAATTAATACCATAACCTATGGAGTCAGAAAGGGGTCAACATTTTTGTAAACCTCTAATTCTTAGTTGAAACGTAAAAAATAGAAATTGATATTTAATGTCAATTTTTTTACATTATAATGTAAGAAACTAAAAAAGCAAACATAAAATAAGAATTTAATCAAAATTCAGATTAGTATTTGAATTTTTTAAATGTATTTTCTTTATTTCCAGTTTTACATTTTATATTTTCAGATTCAAATCCATTTCTTGCAGTTTTGTCAAATTATTTTTTCAGTATCAGGATTTCTTTTTTTTACCACTTCTCAAATCACTTTTTTTTTTTCACATTCAGATTTTGACCCCAATCTGACGGAAGTGGGCGGGGAAACGAGATTGACAGCTTGCAGTAGCGCTGGAGGGATTTCCTGTTTCATGTTGCGTTCAAATACTGTGGGAACTCCAACTCCAAGGACAAATACATCGCTAGGAGCGTAGTTCCCTTTTTAACATCTTTTAAAGTTTTTAATCTTCATTGCGTTATTTAGGACTTTGAAAATGTAGTTTGTAAAAATTATTTAACTTACCTGATGAGCAGTGTCGCTTGAACCACTCGGTGCAGACGCCATCTTTTCATAAACGGATGCAGAATTTAATTTGCACTCGTGGGAAAATTGTGTGCTTTATACAATGGCTGTTTATTTTTATATATACTGACGCATCCTGGAATGATGATTAGTGATAGTTCCAGTGTAAATGTTCCAGAATAAATGTCTTTAATGTAATATTTTTAACAGGATTTTGCCAAAAAGTCCATAAATGCAACATGGAACGGGACATTTCTCCAGCGCTGGTGCAAGCTGTCAATCACGTTTCCCCGCCCACTCCCTTCAGATTGGGGTCAAAAATTGAATGTGAAAAAAAAAAAAAAAAAACTGATCTGAAAATGTAAAAAAAAAAAAAAAAATCCTAAACTAAAAAGGGAATTTTAAACTTAAAAAAAGAAACGGAAAGAAAGGTATTTGAATCTCATAATCTAAAACTGCAATAAAGAAAATAAATAAAAAAGAAAAAGCGCAATTAAAATACTCAACTGAATGACTTGAGGAGAAGAATTTAGATTCAATTCTTATTATTTAATGTTTACTTATTTAGTTTCTCTGATTATAAGGTAAAAATTTGACCTTCAATATCAACTTATATTTTTTTCTGTTTCAATCAAGATTTATAAGTTTACAAACATTATGATTCCTTTCTGACTCCATACATAACAAGCAGTAGAGTCAAAGTGATATAAATACTCCATGTAGCGTGGCTGGCTCACGCTGTAAGGCGTATTAATATATCACTCCGGGCAACCGGCACACTGATTACCTTCATTTATGCAACACTGTCATATTAAATCACTTTTTTTAGTAAGAAAAAAATTTAAAAGTTGGAAAACTGAATTAATAGACCTGAAAGCATGTGAGGATTTAAATAACAGATGGTGTTGGATTATGCAGCTTTATTAGCTAATAAAGTTTCATGGTGCTCCTGATTCACATCCTTGCTTTGACAGTTACCCTGTCTGGATATTTTTCATTATTCTTTCCTAAATCTTATGAAAAAAAGTGTTGCCAGAGAGGTAATGCGATGTTTAGCTGCCGGTTACCCCCCCTTCTCCGCCCCCGTCACACGCAGGGTTCATCAAACCGGCTCTGACCTTGGAGTCCCCGCCCCCGCTGCCGCACTCTCCCTTGTCGTACCACCACTTGTTTTTCAATTTGTCCAAGAGGCCCTGCTCGTTCAGTTTTAACACTGCCAGGTTTACTGGGTTTCTTGAAAATAATATGACATGATAACCATTAGGAGCACTGCAAAAAATAGTCATTTTTTCCTTCAAATTAAGTGCATTTTTTCTTGAATTGAGCAGGAAAAATAGATACTTTGCCAATGGAACAAGACAATTTACATTTGAAATAAGAAAAAAATTATTATTTTTAAGTGCATATTATCTAATGATTTTATTTTAAGAGTAAAATACTCATTCCATTGACAGATAATCTTATTTACCTGCTCAAATTAAGAGTAAAAAACACTTGATTTAAGACATTTTTTACTCATTTCTAGATGGATTTTGCAGTGAGACAGAAATAAGGAGATGGTGGTGATTGAGGCAACTTTGATTTGATGTCTGGAGAATCTCCTGCATAGAGAAACACTGGTATGAAACAGGAGTCATGGATTTGAGTGTGAAAGATAGTTTTGCAATGCACTGAAATGCTGGAGAGATCGTACAGTTTTACCAAGCAGGAACCTCAGAGAGCGACAGAGCGCTAAAAGGAGATGCCTCGGGTGAGGAAGTTAGTCTGCAGATGGTAATTGCCTTCCAGATGCAGCAGAAAATGTTAATATAAATAAAGGATGTAATAATGTTCACACCGGATAATCTAATATTAGTTGTTTTTTTTCCGATATTTTTTTATCGAGGAGGAATCTTTCTCTCATAGTGCTTTTTAGTTCCTGTACTCTTATAATTTAATTTGATAAAGTTATTCTACATATTGCCAGCCTGTATTAATGTTTAAGAACCTTTTCTTAAGTAAGAAAGGAAATAGTTATTGAGCAGTTAACAGAGTCAGTTTAAAAAAACAAAAAGGAAAAGCCCACCTCTACAATGCTCTAAAGAAAATAAAAAAATAAAGGTACATTTTCATGTAATTTGACATTTTTATTTATTTATACACCAGTAACTGCAGTGATTTAATGACAAATTAAAGCTTCCTGCTGGTGTAGTGTTCGTTTTCTTCTTTAAAGTTTTGTATTTGCTGATTATGTCAGTAAATATAGGCTTTCTGTGTATATCTGCCATAACAACATCATGTGACCAGCATTATATCACTGCATGCATCAGTTAGCGCGTCGAAGCTTAGAGCCAGTGTGAAACTCGAAGCGTAGTTCTGAATAAAAAACGCCAACTTAGTGCCTTTGTTGCTAAATTTAGTGACTTTTTGGACCCCTCTAGCGTCTTTATTTAAAAAAATGTACCTAGCGCTAAACTTAGCGACCTTTTTTGTATTAATGGAGACTTTGACAGCATAAAAGCAACAACCTTGTCCTCCGGAGTGAGGAGCTAGTAACCTGATTTCCAGATGGATATGCAGAGCAAATCCATCTGGAAACCCGTTGAAGTAATTTTGGGAAGGGGCTTAAAATATTGGTTAGCTGATTGGCCTATGTTGGTGATAGACGGGCCAAATAAAAACCAATCAGATAAATGAAGCCAGGCTCTTGCCGAAACCAGTCGGGAGAAGAGCAAAACATCTTTCCTCTGAGAAAAGCCTCCAGAGCAGTGTTTTGCTCTTCTTTCAGTGAAGAAATACTCTGTAATTCCGATAAAACTTGCTCGATATAGCCACGCTAACGCTAGTTTCATCGGCTGAAGCCGCCATGTTCTTTAGACTGAACTGTCGCCGGCTTCGCTAAGCGTCACACCTCAACCTGCTTCCCTCAAAGCTAACGCTGATTGACGCTCGCTTTGGTGAACGTGCTCCGAATTTTCTTAACGGAGAGTCTCCAGACTGATCTGCGCGAGTGAAACCTTGAAAAGCTCGCGAGATCGGGATGGTCTCATGAGGCTAAGGAGCTAAGGTGGATCCAAACCGGGCTGCATTACTGTAATTTCCATTTTTTTGCCCCCTTTCGGCCATTCTCCAGTCGTTAGAGATTTTTTCAATCGGGCAGATGATCGTGAGGCGAATATTACATCTACCACCTCCCGGATCAGGAATCAGAAGGTCGGGAGAAAACGAAGCGTATTTGAAATTCAGTCGCCGTCATGAACATCGCCTCATGAGAGTGTCGGATCGCATCAGTGTGAGAAGATGCATGTCCTGAGCGGTGAACTTTAAAACCCTGTGGTTTCGTTGTACAGTTTGAGCTGTAGCTGCGAGCAACGATTGAAAATATCGCATTTCCCTCATTGGGACAATAAAAGGGATTTACATTTTTACATACATAAAAATTAGCCCCTTATTTCTTTTGATCCCCTTCATGGCAGATAGGGAAAAATCCAAATTAAAACCTTTACCATAATATAAACTGCGTTATTGAAAATGCAGCGGCTTACATTCCGGAAATCCCCGTAATACCAAACAGTAAGCATGAATAACTGCTCTCTGACGCTATTTTTTGTTGTTCTTGCAGATCTCCAAAGTTTAATCCGTTAACAATCTGAAAATAAATTATTTTTTCCATCTGCAGATGAACTAATGGCAGACATCTCCTGTTAGCGCCCTCTTGTGTTCTCTGGATAAAGTGCAGGAGTGTATTTCCTATAGCTGATTGGCTTTGGACAAAGGTTCTCCCCATCACCCCCCCACACAGAAAGGCAGGATATACAACCGAAAGTTAAGAACTTATTTTTATGGTCTGCAGGGTTTGGTTTAATATTCTGCTTTTCTTGCCAGCAGAAACAGAGGAGTCTTTATCCACTGGCCTCCAGTTCAAATCACAGCTGTAGGGAACACACCTCTCTGTTTTTCCTCAGGGCTGGTAAAACCTCTCAATTTTTTCTCCGCCCAGCAAACTCAGATACGAAAAAATAAAAGTCAGAGAGAGTGAACATGGATGGCTCGGCGGGTCGTTTGTTAGTTCGGGTCTGTTGCTTTGAGGTGAGCAGATGTCAGAGAGGCTAGAGTCCATCAGAGGGATGTGGTGAGCTGTGATGGGGATGGATGGATGCTGCACATGTAAGGAACACATTAGAGAGGATTCACCACAAACATTTTCTAGATATTCTTAATAATATAATTGTTTCAATCAAACCTGCAATGCAGCACTGTTAAAAACAAACTCGTTAACAGATCTTTTTTCTAAATAAATAAAATTTGGGATCCACACCTACCCAGGAGTCATCACACAATCCTGTGTGTTTAATGCAGGTTTAATTGACTTTAACTCTTAGGGGTACAGAGAGTGCTTGGTCGTTCAGTCGTGCTTAAAGGAAAAGTCCGGTCATATTCAGAATTCAAACGTCGGAAAGTATTTTAAATATGAAATTATTACATACTGTTCAATAAATTAAGTGACACAGTCTTGGGTCTGTTAAGCTTTCTTTTAAGTTTTACGTCTTATGTTTTTCTTAGTTTTCTAGTTTTTTTGGTTTAACTCCTATTAGGGGCGACCAGTGGCGTTGGATGTTGGAGTTTGCCCTGAAATCCGAAGGGTTGAGCGGTTTCAAGCCCCGGCTCACCAGCTTTCATTGTGGTTGTGTCCTTGGGGTAAGACACTTCACCTGCATTGTCTACTGATGGTGGTGGTCGAGTTGGCCAAAGTATGCGGCAGCCAGGCTTCTGTCCAGTGAGCCCCAGGGCAGCTGTGGCTACAATGTAGCTTGCCACCATCAGGTGTGTGCATGAATGGGTAGTCAGGCATCAAATGTACCAAAGCTTTGGTCAAGTCTCCTGAGCTTGAATAAAACCTCCGCAAATCAGCCCACCATTTACAATTTGGCAAATCTAATTTTCTGGGTCTCACATTCCCGGTGCTCCCGGTTTTCTTCATTTACCCTTCTAGAGCCTCTCTTCACACCTGCTCCCAATCAGCCTCATTAGCGGAGTCCTTTGGGTGGAGTCTCCCCGCCAAACCACTCCCCAGTGCAGTTCTCGGTGCTGATTCCTAGTCCTTTACCACCAAAACCAACTTGAGCTTTTCCCATGAATTCTTCTGGTTTTTGGTTCCATGTATTTTGTACTTAGTTTTTTTATTGCCTCAGTTATTCAATTAAATCTTTAAGAACTCACCTCTGCCTCTTCACCTTTGCATTTGTGTCCTCAAAACCTCCAACTAAACACTGACAATAAATGTTTTTAATTCAGAGTAATTTTCAGGTAGTGTGCTTTACTGGAGGCATCCATGTTTTGTGAAAACACTACTGCACCACCTACTGGTTTTGTGATGTCGCGGTCGCGGTATAAGGCTGTTGATCAAGTCCCAGTGCTGTATCACAATTGTTTTGTCTGGCAGCCTTTATTATCCAAGTCATCGCAGAAAACATTCTTCTTTCCAAATGTTGGCTACATATTACAGGTTTTTCTCTG
>JAGKQL010000006.1:4853820-4868356 GCA_018398635.1 Cyprinodon brontotheroides | reverse complement strand
GCTTGTAAAGCGGGGAGAATGGCGCTAGGCTTACCGCACCGTGACGTCACTGCTGGAAGATGGCAGGAGGGAGGGGTTACTATATTTGGGCAAAAATGGCCGCTCCCAGACTCAGTGATCGCCACAAAAATTTTTTTTTTTACTGATTAACCCTAAATTCATTAAATCACTGCGAACGTATTAGTTTTAGGTATAAATAATGATCCATTGATTCTTTGCTAACCAGACTTTTCCTTTAAAAACAAATGAGAGCACAATGTAACGAAGACTTTAGCTGTTATTGAATCTCAGGGATGAAAATGACAACAAGGAGCATCACTAATGTAGGAATTACCACAGAGAAGCAGATATGCTGGTACATCCTCAGCTGCTGACTTCCAGATGTGGGACTGGAACAGCTGAATTTCACCACCCACCATTTATAGCTTTAAGTGGTGCAACACTTCAATCTGATTTACATATTTTCAAAAAACATTAGAGCAAAGCTCAAGAATCATTTCCTGTCTGCGTTCTGACCTCTGGCTGTCAACCAAGGTCCAAATGAATCCGCAGCAATGATTGAATAAAATCTTCCAGTATGGCTTCCTTCATTAAAATGAATGAGGCCTATTAGAAAGAGATTAAAAGCTTCAGATGCCACCCACCATTTGCTCTCTCCCTGTGGTTGCAGGAGCAGTTTAAATGGGAAGTTGGTTAGAGTGTGAATGCGATGTGAAATGACAGCTGCTGCTCATCGATGGCAGGACTGAACCCAGAAAGATTCATCATTCATTACATCAAACTGGAAAAAAATGGAAGACTGAAGAACATTTAAGGTAAAAACCTTAGCTTAAGTGGAAAAGTAGGGATACGTGATGAAGCGTCCTTTATTACAGTGTCTATTTTTTATGTTTTCATTTATTTTAGCCTCATAAAAAAAGAAAACCCAACATGTTGGCAGGTTAAAAGCCTCAGGGTTAATTAAAGGGAGGCTCAAAAAGGAATCAACATCCTCTTGTCCTACTTTGCACTTTAGCCTGTTTTCAGTCTTTTAAAATAGGTTTACTTTATGACTCAAATAAACAGAGATGGTAGAAATGGTGTGAGCTAACTCTAAAGACATATTTATGTTACGGATAATAACTACGGAAAATAGCGTTAAGGCAGTTTAATGGTTAAAAACTATTTAATACCAAAGAATACTTCAAAATATCACAAACAAGCTTTGTCATGGTTATGAAAAACAAAATGGAAAATGCTTTTAATAAAGTTAACATTTCTCATCCAAGGAGTCTGAGTAGAGATAAAAACGGGTTCTTATGATAGAAGATTTAAAATCAACCATGAGATCAAATCAGGTCTTTCATTTAAAGCCGTATGGAGGTGTTAAAAAACATAACTTCATCAACATACACTACCGCTCAAAAGTTTGGGGTCACATTGAAATGTCCTTATTTTTGAAGGAAAACACTTTTGAAAGTTCTCTTTTTCTGGCCATTTTGAGCGTTTAATTGACCCCACAGATGTGATGCTCCAGAAACTCAATCTGCTCAAAGGAAGGTCAGTTTTGTAGCTTCTGTAACGAGCTAAACTGTTTTCAGATATGTGAACATGATTGCAGAAGGGTTTTCTAATCATCAATTAGCCTTCTGAGCCAATGAGCAAACACATTGAACCATTAGAACTCTGGAGTGATAGTTGCTGGAAATGGGCCTCTATACACCTATGTAGATATTGCACCAAAAACCAGACATTTGCAGCTAGAATCTGAGCCTCTTCCTATCCATTCCTCTTACATCGGTTTCTCCCTCTCCGCCCGGATCGCTATCATCAATATTTCGAAGCATTTCTAAAGCCTGTTTCGCTGCTAGATTTCTCCTGACTGGCCAAAAGAACTCTAGGGTAGGATGTTGGTTGCTAAGCAGCGATTTACCCGAGCGTCAATCAACCACGGGAAGAATTTACAATGCAACTAATGGAGCCGATCATATTTAGTTTTTTATGTTTTTATTTTATTTTAAAAAACTATGTGAAATTGAAGGAAATACAGAAACAGGAAACGTCAGTTAACGTGAAAAACATAAGAATAATGGAAATAAAGTTAACTTTTACTCCGATCACAGATTCTTTAAAAAAAAAAAGGTTTTGATTAATGGAAAGCTTTGTTAATTAGTTAAAATAAATTAACGGCACTTCTTTATTTCTGTAAAAGTACTGACACAATCTCGTTTTGTTTTGTTGAGCAAATATAAAGCGAAATTATTCTTCTCATAGGTCAAATGATTCATTAAATCCCTCAGTCAGAGCTTTTCAAAACTATTATAAGTTACGCTTAAATCAAACTCCTTGGAAGAAAATGATAGAGAAATAAAACAAAATTCAATCTAATTACTGTCAATAAATAAAAATGAATGAATTAGAACATAAAACAGTTTGGTTTCATGGATAAACGTGTTCATGCGTTTCAATACAGGCTTTTATCCAGCGACATTGCAATGGCGGCGTTTTACCTTAGAGGGGAGCCTTTGGGCGTTGCAATTCCGTAACCTTTAGAGTCCAGGTTCCCCCCCACCTTCATTGTGTCACATGGCTTCCTCTGCTCTATGTACTCGTTCATCGTGGACTCCAGCAAGTAGGCGTACTTGCCTTTGGATTTCCTGACCCTCATCACTCCCTCGTCTGTCGTTTTTACGAACACGGAAGGGTCGGCTGCCTTCATGTAGGACCACATCTTCTCAAACACGGCGATTTTTGACCTCTGATGGACGAGAGTTAAAAAACGAGAGCAGAGGATAAAATTCCATTCAGTTTATTTCTATAGCTCCAACTCACATCATGTCATCTCAGGTCACTTTCCAGTTCACCGAGAATCATCCAGTCCAGATTGATTCTCAAAGCTTTCTGTCAAAGGAAAAACCAGCTGATTGCATCAACTAATTTACCGTGCTTCTGTCTCCTTGAACCCCCAGTGAGTGTCCTCAGCAGATGGCCGCTCACACTGAGCCTATGTGGATTTCTGCTGGAGGTTTCTCTCCTGTTCATCTGTTAGTTCTATTTTCATCCCTACTGACCGCCAGAGGCGGTGCTTAAAGCATGGATGACGATTACCAACAGACTCCTAAGGAATCACACAGAAACAACAATCCGAAACATGCCCAGTTAACCCTGTGAAACCTAGCAAAGGTATTTGGGGATGACCAAGAGGCTGCTGAACAAATAGCCCCCAGAGTGACACTAGTCATAGTGGCCCATGACACACTAGCCCCTGCACTAGCCCCTGGTGCCGCCGAATGTACGCTTATTTCACCACATCCACAATCCAACACGCAAGAGTTATCATTCGTGCTTTAAGCTCCACCTCTAGCTGTCATCCGGGATTCCTAGAACCGTAGCTACAGTAATTAAGTAACTTTCGTTTTTCCTCTCTCCACTGTCGCTATTAGGGGTGTAAATAATAATCGTTTTTGTCGTAGATGTATCGATCCAACAGCCGGGCGATCCGATGCATCGACACGCCCGCAAGAGAATCGATTCATGTTTATCCGTTTCCTCCTGGACGTAATTCTCCCTCCCGTGCTGCGGTGGCGCTAAACCTATTTTTTCCCTCCTACCTTGCTTCCTGGTTATACTCTTACAGCAGTGTGTTGCAGTGAGCTTGATGGCAGACATTTTAAATTATACTCAATATTGGGCGTGGTCTGTGCTGCGGCTGCCAGGGTCTGGAGATATGTCGGTGGGCGGCGGTAGGAAGTGGGGATGAAGAGTTTAGTCCGGCTGTGAGGAGGGACATGAGGGCCAAAAAGATGGAGATCCAGGTGGAAAGGGTCCCAGCGTTCTCGCGCACCTCGCCTCTTCTAGCGGGTCAAACTTCACGAGTTGTTTTCCCGCAATTTGGTCATAAAACAAATCAAGCCGGCCTCCTGTCTCGCGGCGCTGTCTGCAGTCATCAACAATCTGGGAGAGGGAGCAGCCCGAGCGTCTCTGTAGAGGGCGGGGCGTCTGGAACCGAGGTATTGAATTGCACTCATTGCACTGATTTATTGCAGTATTTTTGATGCAACTTTTTCTACTTCTGTTATTTGCTGTTGTTTCTAAAAAAAATGCATAACGATATTACAGCTTTAGTTGATTTATTTTCAAACTTGAAACTTTGTTTAGCCTGTAAGATTACCCAAAAACATAAAAAAATAAAAAATAACCAGTTAATCGAGGTCGAGATCTTGGCGTTATTCTTAAGAGTATCGAAAATAATGGAAGCTCTTTTAGGTCAGAAAAATGCGATACTGAATCCGAATCACCATGATGGATGTGATTTACACCTCTAGTAAGCTACAAAAGCATGCTTGGTGTGAGGGATTGCTGAGAAGAGTCAATGAGTCATTGCAATCAGCTGGTAATCTTAGATAGAAAACTTTGTGAATCAATCTGACTGGATGATCTGGTGAACTGGAAAGTGACCTGAGATTGACATGATGATGAATTGGAGCTATAGAGAAATAAGAAGCTAAAAAGAGCAAAAAGGAAAATGAAGTCATGATTGTGACACATGGGGCGCCTCATAACGTTCAATCTGCACATATAAATGTTTGTGGAAACATTGCATTTTAGATAACACAGGTCATATGAGTATTTATTATATGCAGAGGTGGAAGAGTACTAAAAAATTGTAATTGAGTAAAAGTATCTTTACTTTGCCTAAATTCTACTCATAGTAAAAGTAAAATTTCCCATCTCAAAATTTACTAAAAGTAAAAAGTACAAAATTACTTCATTTAAAAATGTAATTTGAGTAAAAGTTACTTAGTTCACGTTAAGGTTATTTAATGCAAAAAAGGCATTCTGAATCGAATAGAGCAAAAGGTGTTTTAATTGATTTCAAGGCATATTTCGGTGGGCATCCACACTTTATCAAAAAGCGATCAGCTGGGCTAAAAGAGGTGAGAAGCTTACTCACGAAAGCACAAGGACAGTCACAACCTGAACCATAAAAGTGCAGATTATTTTCAATCCTACTGTCAAACACAGCACCATGATAGGAATAAAGATATTTAAACTACATTTTAAAATTTTTTTTCCAAAATGTTAAAATTAAAATACTTTAAAAAAACAAGTAAAACTAAAAAGCAGCCTTAACCTTTTGTTAAAAAGTACTTATCCTTAGTTTAATGATTTTAACTGACATTTGTATTACATCATGTGTTTTATATGTTTGAATTGTGAAAATAAAGTGTTGTTCTGTTAGAAAGTCATAAGTCTTCTTCTATTTTTTATATGTAAGCGATTATCACGGCCGAGTATTAGGGCCACACATGAGAAGAAGATATATTCAAACCATCGCGAGATTAAACGTCGACATATGGAAGCTTTAAACTCCCACATGTCGCAGCTTAATCCTCGCCATGGCATAATATTACTTTCATCATGTGTGTACGTTAAATACTGACTCAATGACATTAAGTGTGGGTTCCGTGAAGCGCGGGGGTTTTAAATTTCGACGTCAGATTGAATTTTTTCACCATCAGTATTTTATCTATTTTTTTACTCAGTAACGGCATGAGAGGGTTTTAAATGTAGCAAAAGTAAAAACTACTTGTAAATAAAAATTTACTCGAGTAAAAGTAAAATTACATATTTTGAAAAACTACTAGTACTCACATAAAAAGGAGTACTCAATAAGCAATGCGTGAGTAAATGTAATTTCATTTCGCTTCCACCCTTGATTATATGTTGACAGAGAATAGCCTTGATTATATAGAAAGTCACTGACTGTTTTAAAACTCCTATATATAATACTTTTACTCCTCGTTTGTCGGCTGCATGAAACAGCCAAATAAAAAAGCAGTTTGTTGTTTTAAGGAGTCCAGAAGAATGCTTTGGCAGAGCATAATAGAAGGCAATGTTGCTCACCCTGAAGGAAGAACTCTTTGGTGGGGCGTGCGGAAGGCGATCTCCGTCTGCTTAGCCAGGTCCTCAGCGCTCTCTATAGGAGACACCATCCTCTCCACGGTCAGGAAAGCAGCCAGGTTGGCAGTATAGGACGAGATGATGATAAGGGTGAAGAACCACCAGACGCCACCAACGATACGACCTGAAAGAGACCTAGACACAGAGACACAGGATGCTGTTGGTCCGGCTTAGTGAGCGTGCTGTATATGCAGGTAATCGTGAAGAGGAATCTCAAAAGCCTTGTGATGTTCACACCATCCAAATGACCTACATTGCTTCACACCGTCTCTGCACTCACACACATCCTTCATCCCAGCAGGCTCCTGGAGAGTTTAGCCCAATCTGCTGAGGAAAGATAACCGGTCCCACAAAAGCCCACTCAGCCTCCTGCCTGCCAAATTAATCTCGCTTTAAGAAAGTTGCCAATATGTTTAATGGAAGTGCCCACTTTAATTGTTTGGAATTAATAAGCAAAGGAGAACACTTAACCGCTGCTCTAATTACACTTTTCAAAAAACAAACTGGAATTGAGATGAAGTAAATCCTCTGATTTTATTTCATGCTTTCAGAAAAACAGAATGAGTGTCTGATTTGTTTTTTTCTGGTTGAGGCTTCATATGTGGATTAAAATAGCTGAGAATTGGCATTAGGAAATCTGATTTTATCCTTTATAATATTTTGTTTTTTAGGAGGGCTTTTTTAGTTGTTCCCTTAATCATTTTGGACTCTTTGTAATATGCAACTCTACTTTGGTTCAGCAGGACACTTTATGACTTTATAAAGTGTTGGTTAGCTTTTAGCTAAATTATATCCTGTTTAAAGTTTAAATGAAATGGAAAAAAGGTAACATTATCACTGGAAAAACAATCTAGAAATAAGTGAAAAATCTCTTAAATTTAGTGTATTTACCCTTACTTTGAGTAGTTAAATGAGAGTAAACTCTTAAAATAAGATAATTAGATAATATGCAGTTGAAATAAGATAATCCAATTGTGTTTTCATATTATTATGTGTAAATTGTCTTGTTCAATTGGCAAAATGTCTGTTTTACCTCCTCAATCCAAGAACTAATGCACATATTTAAAGAAAAAATGACTTATCTACAGTAGACTTCGATTTTTTTCCAGTGATAGCATAACGTTACAGAAAGTTATGAGCAGATAAACCGAAAGTAACTGAATTAATTATTTGTTAGAGCTGGTATAAATGCTAATTATTTGATGATTGTTTTTTTTTTCTTTCGTGAAAAGGTACAAAATTACAAAAAGCAGAAAAAGACGAATGATTCAAAAGGATCAAACTGGAAAAAAAACCTAGAGAAGTCATTTTTTTTTCCTTAAAGCCAAGTTTTACATTTGTTCTTGGATTGCTTGAATTAAAAGAGACATTTTTCCAATGGAACACGAAAATTTACACTATATAAAGACACTTGTTGCATTTGTCGCCCATTTCAAGTGCATATTATCTATTCTATCTCATTTTAAGAATAAAAAAAATACTCATTCTATTAGCAAATCTTTTCATTTACCTACTCAAATTAAGGGTAAATACACTTTATTTGAGAAATTTTTACTTATTTCTAGATGGTTTTTCCAGTGCTGCTATAAAAGTATATGTGATTAAATTAGTTAACCTATTTGAAGACCAAAAAGAAAATTGACTGCAATCAAATCATCTACTGCAACTGTGAGTAAAATGCACAGAATACTGATTGTTGAAGCTAGCATTCGCCCTAAAAGTAAAACAAAACAGTAAAAGTAAAAGTCTGCTACAGTAGGAAATAGTTTTATTCAGTTTTTAATGGTCAAACTAATTGATTTAATACTATTTTTCTCTACTGTATTTGGGAAACACTTGAAAAAATCGAAATCTAGATAAGCCATTTTTTTCTTAAAATAAGTGCATTTGTTCTTGGATTGAGGAGATAAAAGAGACATTTTGCCAATGAAACGTGGCAAGACAATTTACACTTTAAATACACTTGAAATAAGACAATGCAGTTTTTTTTTCTTATTTTATCTAAATATCTTATTTTAAGAGTAAAGTACTCATTCCATTGGCAAACTATCTCGTTTATCTACTCAAATTTAGGGTAAATACACTTAATTTAAGAATTTTTTTACTTATTTCTAGAGTGTTTTTCCAGTGAATAATTAGTTTTTGCTCTGCCCTACTAGAGGAAATAAAACCAAAAAACAAATGTTTTAAAAGTAAAAGGCTGATTTGTAAATGAGCCAAAGAATTCATGGTGTTTCTGAAAAAGAAATAATATTCTTTTCTCTAAGCTTTAGGGAGCCAGAATGAGTGACAACAGCAGAACAGATGCAGAGAGCAGCGGCGCTTATGCAACGAAAATAACACAAATCTGAAGCTAAAAGATCTTTCACTGTTCACCTTTGAGCCTTCAAAACAAATATTGGGAACATGAAGGCAAGATTAGGTACAGACAGACAAAGAAAGAGAAGCTTAATCAACCATTTAAGATGCTTTAAAGATGATGAAAGAGCAGCGGCTCATAAGGAGCACTGAGGCAACGCTGAGCGGCTCCACAGCCTTTGAAAGTCATGAAGGACGGCTGTTTGCTGAGCATGTGGACGTTTGCATGAGAGAAAGACTGAATCCTGCACCTCTGACTGTGTGACGAAGGCTGCTGTTTCCCTCTGCGCAGATAAAACAAGGAGGTTGAATTGTTTTGTTTCATAAACGGTGAAAAACAGAAGAACCGATGGTGTAGTTCAGAGGTCATGGATTAAAAGACCGCGGTCCGGATCCGGACCCAACCCTGATTTAAAACATTTTTTATACGCATGTTGTCCGATGACGATGTGTCTAATTTCACCCTAGCATGGCTTCTCCTGTTAATACAGGTAAAGCCACTCCAGCTTTCCAGGCTGCCGCGATGATGATCCAAATGAGCCAATGAGCTGTCAGTCTGGGTTGCTGCTGCTGCTAGCTACTTTGAACATACGGCGAGGCAAACCTGTGGCAAGCGGAGCGATGGGGAAAAAGAAGGAAGAAGACCATGAGAAAAAGAGAGCAGAAAGTGTGTGGACTGCTGGAAAGAACTGCGGTGAACTGGTGAGAAAGAAAAGTGAAATAGCGTGCTCAAAAGATGACCCTACACATTTAGAGGATGTTTGGCGGCTCGGCCTGCTGCTGTGAAGCAGGATTCTCCACCATGAACAGAATCAACAATAAATCTGGATCAGGGCTCAAAATGAGCTCCTTGATATGTGCTTGCGAGAATGGCTTGCAGTCTCCGGGGTTAAACCCAGGTTTGAGAAGCTGCTTGCAGGAGCAGCCTAAAAGCCCACTTGCCAACATTAAGACAGAAAAAAAGGAAGAAAGAATGCAAGAACAGATGCAGGTGTTTTTTTTATTAATATATGTGAATCAGGAAATTGTCCATATACCAAACTGAATGATTGTTGTTCTCTACTTCAAAAAATATAAAATGATTATATTTTTTTAGTTAAAAAGTAAATGTATAATATGAATAAATAAACACCTAATTTAATTTATACTCTTAAAACAAAGTGGGGGTAATTACTGCAGAGTAAAAAATTTTACCAGCAGGTGGAATTTGACCGATAGCGCGCGACTCCAAGCTGACACCAAAAAGAAGTTCCCAAACACGCTGCTTGCAGCTCTGGAGCCGTTACAGCTAGAGGTCTGAAATTTTTCTGCATTTGTGGTTGACATGATGTAGAACAAATATAATACAATAAATGAACCTGCTTTTTCTGAAGCAATATTATTTATTACTGCAACTTGTTAAAAAGACCTATCATTTCGAGAATAAAAAACAACAACTTTTGAAACATGTCTGAACTGATGCAGCAGGTTGGTCTGTGTTCTACTTTTTTATTTATATTCAAAAACTAGAGGGTTTTAGCTTTCAAATAATGTTTTGCACACGTAATTTGGTCTTACAGTTCTAAGTTATTTGCTTTTTTCATTTGGGTATGTAAAATAGGAGAGGATTACCCAAAATGAAATTTGGACGTTAAGAGGTTGTGTTAAAAAATCTGTTTAAAGTAACAGTTTATAATTAAAAATGTCTCCAGACGCTTACTGGTTGATGATTTTCTTTATTCGGACCCTGCTGATTTTTAATTGGTTACCCCTGCTGTAGTTGGTGCGTACGCTAGCCTGGTCTTCAGGGAAAGTTGACTGAAACTCAGAGATGTGTTTTGATTGTCTGGATGCAAAGCAGGCGGGGTTTTGAGGGTGTGACGACAAAGCTGCACAATAAGGAAGATGGCAACAACTATTGAACAGTAGCAGCTTTCAATGGAGCGCTCCATCACAAGTTAAAAGTTCTCTTTCTGTCTCTGATCAATAAAAGTATGTTTTAAGATCATTTGAAGTAAGAATATTATACTTTAAAGCGTCAGTATATGGTCCATTTACCGATTTAATGCGTAATTAAAAAACAATTTCCGAAATTGGGAGGACTGTGGCCAGCGGACCTCCTGAGGCTAACCGCCAGGGCTAACCGTAGCCCGTCTGCAGCGGCTCCCTCTGGCCGGCTTAGTTGTTTTAAGGACTTGCTACTGGCTCTGATGGCTTATTTTTGACTCAGCTTTGGAATCAGTTCTGGAAGGATTAGACTTTAAACGTGTTGAGCAGGAAGAAGCTCTACGCTTTATTCATTTTTGAGAAGGATGTATTCACTCATTTTACCGACGGGCTGTTTGTTTCCTCTCCCTCACCTGCTTCCTGTCGTGCTTCCTACGTCACCGTCAGTTGCGCTCATTGGTCAGAGCGTTGGCCAATAGGCACAGACATGGTTTAAAAACAACGGTTTGTTCTCATCAACGATCTTCCGATGTCTCTTTTATCGGGGCCAGACTAAATTACACCTTTCATCTCCCATTTAGTCTGGTTTATCAGGCTACTAGATCCTGCCTTCAGCTATTATTTCTCTGGGTGTTCTTTGGTGGCGCAGTGGTTAGTGCGTACAACCCATGTATGGCGGCCTTAGTCCTCGAGGTTCGAATCCAACCTGTGGTCCTTTACTGCATGTCTCTCCCCCCCTTTCCTGTCAGCCTACAGTGCTGTAAAAACAAAAAATTATTTGTCGGACGAGTACAAAACCCCCGTATACCGGTGGTGCGCTGTCACTGGGAATCCCCTTCAACAGCAGCCTCAGGCCCGCTCGCCTCTTCAGCGTTTTCCAATACTATTCATAGCAGCTGGAAGGCGTTTTTCAGAAATACGTAATCCAAAACTGCAGGCACCAGAATAATAAAATCGGCCATATATTGACTTGTACTGACTTTTATTGCCAAAGCCCTTATGGGGTAAACTACCTTTATACATTTGTAATTTACTTTCCATTCGAGATAGTACTTACAGGACTAGGTCATCAGAAAAAAATACTTTTACATACTCCATTTACAAGAACTGGAACTAGGAAAAACAGCATTTTCACTCATTCGTGCAATCTCCAAAGTATGGAATGAACTTCAAGCCACTTTAAATCTTGAAGTACTTCCATCCATAAATTCTTTTAAGAAAGACCTGTTAAAATCATCATTCACTGACAGATGCAACTGTTTTTGATTGGATGCCTTGTTTTCTATTTTGCTTTTTGGTTGTATGTGTATGTATGTGTATGCCCAATCTTGTTGTGGTTGTGTTTACTTTTGCCTAGATGATATGTAGCTGTGGTTGTCTTGTCTCCTGTGGTTTCTATGTTAATGTAACTTTTTAAGTCGCCTTCTTGGCCAGGACTCCCTGGAAGAAGAGTTACTTTTAACTCAATGGGACTTTCCCTGGTTAAATAAAGGTTAAATAAAAATAAAAATAAGGATATTCCCACCAAATTTCTGCTAGTTGCTAATTAAGGCGCAAATTAAACCTGTCTTTCAGAGGGAGTGATCATAGCCTGTATCCAGCAGTGCTGCATCTGACCCCCTGCTAGCTTTTGCAAATGATCAGCTTCTCTCCCCATTGGCTGGATGTGGGCGTCCCAAAGCAGCTAAAGTTCAATTTACCCAACTACAGCATCTTGCTGCTGGTGAAGCGCGTCATGCACCTTAAAAGTAAAAAGACATTGTGAATAAATGTCTGCTAAGGTAGGGAAACCCACGGTTTTATTCACTTTTAAATGGTCAAACTAATTGGTTTAATAATATTTTTCCTCTATTGTACTTAGGAAATAAGTTGATACTGCTCTGCCCTACTACAACAAATCCAACTAAAAAAATAAAATGTGTCAAAAGGAAAAGTCCGATTTGTAACTGAGCTAAAGGATTCATGGTGTTTCTTAAAAACAACTAAAAAAATTTTTTTTTTCCAAGCTTCAGGGAGCTTGAATAAAGCCAAAGAACGCCAAGATGGCAGCAAAGACACTCAGCAGCGGACAAATTAGAGGCGTCTACTGCAAAACATTTCTTTATCATTTTGTTTCATTTAAAAAAAACAAAAACTATGTATTATATTATGTATTATTATCAGAATTGTTTGTTAAATTAGTAAAATAAATATATCTATCTATGGTTTTAAATGATCCGTTAGGGTCTTATCAAAGTATAGGACTAACAAACTGTTCTATTTATCTATTATCTATTTCAGTAAAGCCTCCAAACAGACGTGTTTAACCTCAATTCAACAAAAAAAACAGCCTTCAATATGAACAGTTAAAAAGGAAATGGAATTGAACAGTTTTAACCAGAAAACGCTTAAGAAATGTCAATCACCTTCTCTTAATATTATAATTTAAAAAGTAAAATGATCTCATCGTCAAAATGAGTTATCCTAATTCCCATTAGCTCTCCATCAGTCCTAACTGCCTCCTCCTCTCCTGTTAGTCGGCTGGTTGTTCTGACTAAGCAGGGAAAATGCGATAACTAATCAAATGTGCGACTGGGGGAAAACAAAGCAATAATCTTTAGTGTGTGCCGAAGCTACAAGTCAGGCGGAGGCAGGAAGCGGGAGGAAGAGAAATGGCAGAGATGAAAAGTAAACTGGACCGCAGCACCAGAAGCAAACAAATTCCTCAGCTTTGACTGCAGCCGGCCTCCAGGGATGGCAGTAAACAGCTGTTTAATCCTCTCCCTTCACTGCTTCTGTTTTCTTCTCTCTTCCTTTGTCCGAAGTGCATCTCTGCTAACACCCCCCCAACAACAATAGCCTGAACCTTGCAACTGAAGCTGATGCTCCATGTGTGCATGTAAGGCTGCGAGTGTGATTTTATCTGTGCGAGACAACAATGAGGTCACTGTTCACTGTGGAACTGGGGCTAAGTGGGTTGGTGTGCGTGTTGGGGTCTTCTGTTACCTTCCTCAGCAGCTGAACACGGCGCCTGGCAAACATGGACCTGTTTGTCTCAGTTTGTTTCCTTTTGAACTAGTTTCCTGTGAGCTCTTCCTGCATTTCGCAGAAATTCATGCATGGCAGACAGTCTTTATGCGGAACAATAAGTAGGCTGTCAAAACAGTCAGGAAGACCTTCCGAGCAGCTCTTTGATTTCATATCCTAGAAGAGGCAGTGAAGTTTGATTTATTAATTCCTCCTTTTTTTTATTATATTGCAAATGATATAAGTTAGAAAGAATGAATTGAATTCAGTTTATTTCTATAGCGCCAATTCACAACATATGTCATCTCAAGGCTCTTTCCAGTTCAACCAGATCATCCAGTCAGATTGATTGAAAATTTTGTATCTAAGGAAAACCAGCTGATTGCATCGACTCATTGGCTCAAAGGGAATGTCTCACACTAAGCATGCTTGTAGCGACAGTGGAGAGGAAAACCTTACTCAACAGAACCAGGGCTCAGTGTGGCGGCCATCTGCTGAGGGCAGCACTGGGGTTCAAAGGAGACAGAAGCAGAGAGATAGAAAAAGCAACTGTAAAAAGGCATCTGCGTCCAGGAAGCACACACAGCCAGGCAGACGAGCTCGAGAGGCAGCTCCCATGTCAGAGGATGAAGAGAGCACATCCAGTTGGTGGCAGCCAGAGAAACAGGACTACACTGAAAAACAGGTCGTATATCTAACATCCACTAACCCCTAGAACCCTATCACGGACCCACCGGTGGGTCCAGCTGCTACGCGACTCGTAATTTTAACAAACCCCAGTATTGATAAAACACATTTGGCACAGAGTTTCTAGAGCCCTGATTGGATAAATAGCCAAAATACTTTATTTCCACTTAGAAATTTCTCAATAATACCATTCTAAAATAAATATGATTCATCTGATTGAGTCCAAATTTGGTATATTTTTATTATTTTAGATTTAAAAAGTCTGTGCCTACTTTTTGTGCTTATGAATAATATTTTTGTAGTGTTTGCAATGTTTATTTCAAAGAAAATTTTGACGAGGTTCAAAAAAAATGCAAAATATTTTGTATTTTAGTCCCAATATTTCAGGCAGGGTCAAAGCTACAATGGTGCTGTGACACCCGAAAACCATTCTATGACATCTTACCTTTACAGAGGTACAAAAAGTTTCTTCTTAAATTTAATAGCTGTGAGGCTATAAATGATTTACTTTTGTGTGTTTTTGTCAGGCAGAAATGTATTTATACCCCCTGAGGCTGTAAGAGCTTAACAAGCACAGCTGATATTTCTCTCCAGGATGGAGTCACAGCCAAACAGG
>JAGKQL010000006.1:4834053-4848820 GCA_018398635.1 Cyprinodon brontotheroides | reverse complement strand
TCTCCAGACTGATCTGCGAGTGAAACCTTGAAAGCTCGCGAGATCAGGATGGTCTCATGAGGCTAGCAAGCCCCCCCTTCCCTTTGAACATTTGCGATTTCGTTCCACCTTGCTTACTGTCAAAGCTGGTTTATGCTCAGAAACCACCGCTCCAAAATTGCAGTCGACCGCAGACAGTGCTGCAGACACTCATCAGACCAATCAGGAGGCCTCTGATTGGTCAAATCTACATCCGGCCTACACTATGCGTATTTCCTGTTTGGTAGCTAACCGGCTTGTTTTGTTTGTATGACCGCCATTGTGGAAAAACGGCTTGTGAAGATCGACTAGCTAGAAGAGCGAGGTGCACGAGAACGCTGAGACCCTTTTTCCATTGCAGATGTGTCTAGTAGTTCCCATTGATTTAGCTTGGAAAGCGGGGGGAGAATGGCGCTAGGCTTACCGCTTTCCGCGACGCCACTGCCGGGCGTGTAGCTACCAGATCTGCTCGGGTCCTGCTTAATGCCAGTGACGCTACGCTACCTGATTGGCTGAACGCTGCCACATGATGTAAAAGATTTGGTTGCCCTGACAACGATAACAACATCACGCAGCGTCCGTGTGCTGAGTCTGGAGCATCTGTAGCATTAGCGTGTTTAATGACCAATGAAGTTCTACCTGATCGATAACAAAACTGAAAAAAATCTGTTTATGGTGAACAAAGTAACTGTTAGACCATATAAAGGGGGTAGAGCTGGTTAGCGCTGTGGCTAGCTGTGCTCAGTAGCTAACAGGTTAGCCTCTTTTAGCTCGGTCAGTTAGCCATATTAAGCTACATTACTGTTAAATTTGTGTCAACAACAACTGTTCGATTTCTACAAGTAGAATAACGGTTTTATTTGTCTAAAATTTCTACAAAAGTCATTTTTTAAGATGTTCCATTTGTCCTCCTCTGCCCTCAGATCTTAATGAAAAGAATAAAAATAAGCTGAGATTTTTTTTTGTCTTCGAACGCAGTACTTTCCTTCAAGACTGACAATGTTTGTTTTCTACTTTCGGCTCCTTTAGATCAACACTGACATGTAAAATAAAAGCAAATATAGGTAATAATGTGTTGAGACTCCAAAAGAGATTTAATCCTTAAGAAACGGGTGCATTACAGTTTGTCTAAGTGGAGTTGCCATATATTGATGTCATAAAAAGGGGCGGGGCCCCGAGCAGATCTGGTACCTACACGGGAAGATATCAGGAGTGAGGTGTTACTATATTTGGGCTAAAATGGCTGCTCCCAGACTCAGTGATAGCGACAAAAAATATTATTTTGATTATGACTTGCTGACCAGACTTTTCCTTTGATTACAAATAAATACTTTTTTCATACTCTCAGGTAAAACACTTGTCAACAGAGAGGCTTAAGCTAAAATTTAGCTCTGCAGGTGGTGGAATGCTTCCCCAAGGAAAGGCATCTAATTTGTGGAAGACGGTTGGGTAATTTTCATATCTCTGAGCATTCTAGTTATAATATAAAGGTAAAAAGTTTAAAAAAACTTTAACTAACATTTACACAATATTTGTTAAATATAAGCATGACATAAGCCTTTTTTCGAACAGCTGAGCCAGGCTCCCACAGGTGTTTTGGACGAGTTAAAACATCATCTGGCTGAAGCATTGAAACTCTGAGACACAAATGATCCCATGTGTTAGGATCCTCAGATCCACATGACACCATGTATGCTTTAATACAACATAATGGATGCTGATTCTTCTCAAATGTAGCAACAATCCCAATAATTCCATCGCTTCTTTTGCAACAGTGTAGGGTAAAGTTCTTGCATTTCTCATAATATTTGGAGCATTATGCACCTGCTCACTTTTTACCTGCTCTGAAAGTGATTTTCTATAATCATGCTTAATGACACAGTTGGTCCATATTTCTGTAAACTGCTGTTTTTCTTTTTTTATATATATAACTTAACGCATTTTTCCCTTTTATCTGAGTTTGAACCTATGTCAATAACCTATTCTGCTGTTAAGTTTAACTTAAAAAAAAGGTTATCTTTAAGAAGTCTGTAAAAATGACAGAGGCATGAAAAATACTCATACAATCAATTCATTTTAAAGCACATGCAGTTTTTTAATGTTTCATGCCTGCAGATTCAACACGAGGCGGCCGATATGTCAAAACCATGAGTTGATGCTCCTCCTCTGCTTATATTGCCCCTGTAGATTCTCTCCTCCTCACACCTTGACCTCTGCCATGCACTTATGTCACCTTTTGTCCCTTTTAGGGTGAAACCAACCCGTGAAAGTAAACTTCCTGTGATTAGGTACTTTCCAGGAAATGCCTGTTGAGACTCTGCTTTTTTCTTTCTAGTAGCAACTAGAAATATTAGAATATTATCTTGCTTTAGCATTATCACGCCTGTATTTCTAATCTATACTATTTCATTCTATGCTGAGGCAACAAGGACAGATGGAGCAATTTTAACAGAAAAGAGTTTGACATCTTTTGATAAATTCAGCTAATAATTGTTGGACTACGAGAGGGCACTGCTTAGAGCATCCAAGCTTTATCCTCATATCTAAAGTAATGAAAAAAGAAACAAATAGTTTGGAAAATTATGATCCGAAAATTTCATTTAAAGTTTTGCGGGGAATGGTGCATAGAAAGAGATAATGTCCAGAGGCGAGTGTAAATTTCTATAGGAGGACTAAACAGAAACTTTAGCTCAAAACAAACTCACCCAATGCAACCAATCTATGAAACATCGTCTCTGAAACCAGATCAAACCTTCAAGCTTTACTATGAAATACATTTTCCAATGAAAGTTTAGAAAAACTTTCCCTGGTCTCAGGACTCTTGATTTTAGCTCTAACTTTTAACTGTCAGGGTCAGTTTTTCTGTGGACAGCATAAAGGATGGATGCCAAATATATTGTTTAAACAGGTCAGATTGCATTTAGTATAACGATGTGGTGCGTGTTTTTTTTCTAACATTTGCACATTTTTTAAATTCCGGGTATTGTAGCCTCAGTCTTTCCAGTGTGTCGATTCTTCCAGCAAAATAATGCGCTACGTCACAGGGTATAAACTATCTTATAAATTCTCGACTATGAATTTAATGACTCCAGTGGCCTCCAAAATAAACCTAATCAATCCAACAAAGCACCTTTGAGATGTGATAGAATTGGGTATTTCTAACATGGATGTGTAGATGGCAAAAATGCAGAAATGTTGGGATGATATCAGACCAATCTACCAAAAGCTCAGAGGAATGTTTCTGACAGATTCTACCCCAGTAATACCAAGACTTATGTCGTTAAAGTAGGAAGTCTGAATAGAATAATAATGAGGGACAAACGATTATAATCCAGAAGAATTTGTCAAATCATCTCTTTATCGCTCATTCTATTAAAATAGCAAAAGAAAGAAGTTGACTATTTTTAGTCTTACCTACAGTTAAAAGTTCAGTTATTTCGCAAAATAATTAAATGCAGCAACATATAGCCATGATAAACACAAAATATGCAGAACAGTTTGACAAGAAAAACAAAAACTAATAATAATAATTGAACTTTATTTATCTCACATTGGAGAAACTCACTCTCTGCATTTAACCCATCCCCTTAGGGAGCAGTGGTCTGCCATTATGGGGCACCTGGGGAGCAATCAGGGGTTAAGGGTCTTGCTCAGGGGCCCAGAGTGCAGGTTGTGGGGATCGAAGCAGGTACTTCTCAAAGCACAAGTGCACTGTTCTAACCTCTAGGCCAACACTCCCCAAACTTATGCTACTTTCAGATAGCAAGCAGCTAGTTTACATGCAACGTCAATGGTTGACGCGCATCAAGGCGCAGCAAAACGTCCTGCAGGGCGTTTTGAACAGCTAAAGCAGCGCCTCATGAGCTTCTGAGGCTACACAACGCGCTACGAAAGCAGCAGCTGCTGGAGTTGAAAAAATGTAACTTTAGCTGCTGGAAGCGCCACATCAACCAATCAGAGCAGCTGATCTGGGAGCTGGCAGGGAGTCAGACGCAGCACTGCTGATGCAGAGCGCTATGATCACTCCTCTGAAACAGTTTATTAACGCCTAAATTGACTTAAAATGATGAAACCTGCCGAAATAAATATGTCCGATTTTATTATTCTGGTGCCTGCAGTTTGGATTATGTCCATTAAAAATGCTTTCCAGCCGCTGTGAACAGTAGCGGAAAACCGCAAAGAGGCGAGAGGGGCCTGTGTTGCTGCTGAAGGGGATTCCCAGTGACAGCGCACCGCCGGTATGTGGAGGTCTGAGCGGCTCCCACAGAGAAATAATATCTGAAGGCAGGATGGTAATCTGGATGAACTGACTGCACAGACCATGTTTTAAGGTGGACTTTCTCACTTAAAACATATTAAAACGACTTTTTACCCACTGATCACAGCTAATATAGCTGCCATTGTTCCAGGCAGAGAAAGGATAGGGTAGCTCCGCCCAACACGCATCAGACCCACTTTTCGACCGCGCAGCCAGAGCAGCAAAGATGCTTCATCCGCTCGTCAGAACTAAACTACGAGCATCAAAAATGAAGCAGCACGCACGTTTTTGCTGCTTTTACTGTTTGCAGTCTAAACGTAGCATTAGAGAAATGGAAAAAGTCTCTCTGGTTTATGATATTGCACCACATACAGAAATAATTACTGAATGTTTTCTGAGGCCACACAGCATGGACTATAAGTAGCATAGCTGATGTATTTCAGAGTGTCAATGCAGAAGGAGCAACAGAGGCACACAGGAATAGAGACGACCGCACAGGACTATAAAACACCTATATGCACACAGCAGACATCTGCCACATACACATCTGAGAGGCACGACTCGAGGAAAGGTTCAAACTAAGGGCAGAGTCAACACTGCACAGGATCCGTCTGCTATGCTTCCCTAAAGCCAAATTTAACTTTTAAACAAGAGGTTACAGAATTATATAACGTACAGAATATAGAATAAAATATGGTCAGAAATAAAAGTGACAGTTTAAAAAATTGGAATTTTAAATTGTGTAAATGCTGTGCCACAGCCGTGATATTCATTTTGAACATTGGTGGAACAGGATGCAGGTTTCTTTTTGCAAACTCTTAAGCTGTACCTTCTGCAAGGAACTCCCAGAAGGACGGAGCTACAAAGGACATCCTGAAACCTCCAACAGAGTTTTCTATAAAAGCCTTTTTCTCCCGAGACCAACGCCTTTTTCACCTGGAAGCTCCCGAGGCAACCGCATTGGGAGGGGACCGTCGGAATGGGAGGCCTGGAACCGGAGACCACCTGGCTAAACGGATCACATTCTGCAAACTCAGTGGTTGAGAACATCTGGTTCCCTGCCCCATCCTCCTTTTCAGTTTTACTTGGGGAATTTGGCCCAAAGATCCAGGAGAGATCAAAATAGCTCTTTATGAGTCACAAAGCCTACAGAGAACACAGCCTGGATAAACTACACGTTCCTGAGCCGTGGAGACGCCTCGGCATCCCTGAAATGGAGATCAACAGACGTATGAGGCCTGACAGTGGCAGAGGAAAGTGTTTCCAGCAAAACAATTTAAAAAATTATAAAATCTAAGAGTAAATTTATGATTATTTCTGTGTTTTAACCAGTAGAAGGTACTGTAATGGTGACTGCTTGCTAGCTGTAAGCTGTAAGCACCCGATGCTAACATGTTTCTACCTGTTGTTAAGGCTGTGCACTGGGAAAAAAATCAAAATCTAGAAATGTAATTTTTCTTAAAGCTACAGTGTGTAATTTTCAGCTTATTATCTAACGTCCCAGACTGCAGACCGCAGCAACATGAACATCTCCCCCAACAGTACGGCGAAGCACGGGACAAAATGTCTTCCACGACGTCCCCATCACCTACCTTCTAAAGTGATGAGGTTTGTTTACATAGATCATTTTAATACTGCCATCTATTGTTTAGTACCGTCTCAGTTCATCTCTCTCAACTTGCCGTAGTTACTTTCGAAGTAATGGGCGATCTCGCAATCGCTAGTTTGTGGGCTCTGGCGCTGTCAGAAGCAAAAGATGTCTGCCTCCATGGCTGCGAGACCCGCTCCCTATGTAATTATAAATAACTTGAATTCTAAGGCAAACATAAATATTAAGGTTAAGAGGCTGAGCTCGTAGATGATGATAAATAACATAGTTATGTATAATATATTACATTTCTGACTGTATATCCCTGTAATTATTACACACTGTAGCTTTAAAATAGCAGTGAATTTGTTCTTGAACTGAGGAGGTAAAAGATATATTTTGCCAATGGAACCAGACAGTTTACACTTAAAATTAGAAAACACAATTGCATTGTCTTATTTCAAATGCCTTTTATGTAAATATCTAATTTTAAGAGTGAAAATACTGATTTCATTGGCAAATAATCTCATTTACCTACTCAAATTAAGGGTAAATACACTTAATTTAAGAAATGTTTACTTATTTTACTTATGTTTGTCCAGTGTGATAAACTTTATTTCAATATTGTTTCAAACTCTAATATAAGGTTAATGCATATGCGTTTTTTATTTGCTCATAGCAACCATTGCACAAATGAGCTGATAGTACGGATCGTAATACCGGTACAGATCGGGTAGTGACAGATGTTACAGAACATCCCCGCTGCATTATGGGTAATTCTGGTTTTAATTGTTTATTTTCATTCTGTTTAAATATCTACGTCTGAACTGCTCATCTACTGAAATGTGCTGTATAAATAAACTTGCCTAATCTAGAAAGAAAAACAACCCACAATGTTAAGGACATCCTCTGCAGGATTTCAAGGTTTCAAATCAAAGCAATAGCCCCCCCCAAAAAAAAAAAATAACCTAAAAGGCACCAAAAAAGGTCATAAAAAACTAGAGATAACTCTGCAGGAGTTGGCATCAAATTCAGACCCCTGAAAGTGTGTAGAGAGCAGAGGACGGAGAGAAGAGGTGATGGAAATGTGCAGATGAATGGATGGATGGATGGATGGATGGAGTGGTGTGTGTGTGTGAGTTCGGGAAGGCTGGGCTGTCTCTGAGTCCACCTGTTTGCAGAGATAAACACAAGGAGGGCCCGTAAGCACCGAGTGTGGCTTTTGGGAGGGCTTGACTGACAGGTCTGACATTTAGAAAGAGCACAGTAAACAAGGGCTCACAAATAGCATGGGGAAGAATGTGGCTAATACACACTTAGTGACAAACTGTACACATCAGTGCAATATATCAATGTATAAACAAAGGCGCCTTTGCATTTGGATGCGTACACACTTTCAGGCTGAGTTGTGCGTAACGCTTGATGCAGAGGCAACTTAAATTGATAAAAGCAGAGTAGACGATGCAGCAGACAAAGAAAAGGGCAAAGAAAAGCCTTTTTAATAGATTCAAAGTATAAACATAAACACAGACATGGGAAAACAGACAGTAAACACGTCGCCTCTTAATCCAGAACAGATGAAGGGTTCTCTACTTTTCTGTGGCCTTTTGTCTCTGCTTTAATGGCTCGGAAGAGTGAAGCTGCCTATTTTGGATCTAAATGGACCGGATCATTCCGTTCTCACCTGATGCTTAGAAAGCCACACAGACGAGGGGTTTACCAGAACCTTTATTTCATAACGGAAGCATCATTTAAAAGCTATTCACATGTAGATACATTCAAATGACTAAGAATTATTTAGATAATAACACAAAACCAAAATGACAAGAAAAATGGAGAATGTGTTTAAAAGACAGAGAAACAACACTGCTGCAAAATCAGTAACCTGACTCTACCAGATGGATTTGCTCCTCCCATCTGGAAACCTTCCGCTGAAGTAATTTTGGGAAGGGTATTAGCTGATTGGCCTATGTTGGTGATAGACGGCAACAAACCAATCAGATCAACGGCATATGACGCATACGTAATTTACTCTACAATTGATAGATCAAACTCTGCCGAAACCAGTAGAGCAAAACATCTTTTCCTCTGAGAAAAGCTCCAGAGCAGTAAGTGTTTTGCTCTTCTTTTTAGTGAAGAAATACTCTGTAATTCCGAGAAAACTGCTAGCTCGAGCAGCCACGCCTAACGCTAGTTTCATCGCTGAAGCCGCCATGTTCTGTAGACTGAACTGTCGCGCTTCAAGCTGCGCCACACCTCAACCCGCTTCAAAGCCAACGCCTGATTGGATGTTCGTTGGTGAACGGCTCCAAATTTTCTTCAACAGAGAGTCTCCAGACTGATTAGGCGAAAGTGAAACCTTGAAAGCTCGCGAGATCAGGATGGTCTCACGGGGCTATATTCAAAGGAGAGGAACATGGTGAAGAAGATTGCTGCAAAGGTTAATGCGTTTTATATGAACGGACTAAACCTTAAGACCAGGTTAGTGACTCACGCTGCTCCTAATCTTCTCCCCGCCAAATTTTTACGTGGACACTCAACTTTCAGAGTTTTCCTCTCTCCAGAAATTCCTGCCCTAGACATCCCGCAGTTTTAAATTTCCAGAATGTTCCCATTGTGGGACAACAAAGGGATTTTCTATTCTAGCTACTGCTGGTCCTTCGTTTACAGGGTTCCTACACATACAGGCAAGTTAAATTCAAGACTTTTTTAAGACTTTTTAATGCCAATTTGAAATAAAAAAAATTTAAGACCAAATTCACAAAACACAAGAAAACCAGCTTGCAACAACTCTAACCCAAAGGTTTATTCTAACATAAACCACTGCACTAATGTTTCATTTTTTGAAAAGCTTCCCATACAGGAAGAAAGATAAAAACACACAAATGACAGATATATTTTAACAATTATTTAATCACTGAATTTACAAACTTTGTTTTTAGCAGGGAACAAAACAAATCAGTTTTAAAGCCCCAACATAACCAGTGCTAAGTCTTTTTTTGCAGCTATATTTTTCTTTGTATGGTTTTCTTTAGTATGTTTGATTTGGTGGATAAGTGGGAGGCGTTGCAGAGACAAGTGGTGGAACTAAACTGAGAAATACCGCTTCATTTCTCCCAGAATCTATTTTGATCTATTTCTGTTTCGTAAGCAAGCATGTGCACTCCACTGCCTTAATTCTAATGCCTGAGCTCAAATGACTTCTTTTCACTAAATCCACTGAGCCTCATGTATACCCCTGGTTTTAGCTATGGAGAAAAACTCTTGGTTGAGACAATTTTGGCTTACATTTACACTTGCTCATATTTTCCAGACAAAAAAGTTAATGGCGCATCTCCCAATGTCCCGTCCGCAATTAACGCTTTTATTGGTTCCGCTATCGGACGGAACCAATAATGGCTAAGTCATTATTATTTTAAATACAAAAAAAAGGTCAATTTTTACTGTTTTATTTAGATTACACAAATAAATCATAATAAAAATAATCCTATTTATGATGTTTTAAAAAATTAAGACCTACTGAAAGACTGATTTAAGACATTTTTAATACCAATTAAGGCCTTAATTTTTATTCTGAAGAACTTAATGCCTTTTTAAGACTTTTTTTAAAGACCCGCGGGAACCCTGATTTATAATAAACGCTTTTGATAAATCAGTCTGTGTGTTTGCCTTGAATTCTGGGTCCTCTGTTCTGAGCCTTGACAGAATAAGGTTTATTTTTCCTGGATTTGAACCAGTAAGTAAGACCATTTTCCAATGAAATTATGATTTACGCTTAAATGAAGAATTATGCTCCTAATTTAAGAGCATAATATCTGATTCTTTTTATTTTAAGGGGCAACATTACTCGTTCCTGTGGCAGATCATCTTATCAGCCTGCTCAAACGAATGGGAGATACAGTTATTTTAAGAAATGTTCACTTAATTTTAGATCAGTTTTTACAAAAAGTACACAAAGCAACAGCATTTTGAGCTTCATCACATTTCAGTGTGTTCCAAAACACACACCAAAAAAAAAACAAAACAAGGGATAACATCTAAAACTTGCAGAGGGTCTCAGAAGACTTTAAAAAGTGTGCTCAATATGCACATCCCTATGTGTCTGCGAGCAACTAGGTCACCCGGATTTTCAAGGGGAGGAGGTTTTTCTTCAGGGTGAAACATTCACTGTGCTGGTTTTTTAAGACGATGCACAGAGTGGAGCGTGCAAAGGGCTTACAGACGATTTGTCACAATGATCCCAAATAAAACGAGTTCTAAAAAAACAGCTTTTTCTTTCAAACCAGCAATCTTTTGCTCTTATATCACCTTTTTTCTTCTGCGTAGAGAGAGAATCTTAGCCCACTTATTTCAGTGATAACAAAATTACTATTTACAAATGTCAAAAGCGCAGAGCTGATGATTTTGTCCAGACGAGCAGTCAGTAAAATGTCTTATAACATCTGAGACTCCTCACCCCCTAGCAAAATGCAAAAACTAAAAGCTGTGAACACATGCAGTTCTCACATACACCCACACAGAAAAAAAAAAAAGTCTATTCACAAAGACGCTACAGGGAGCAGACTATTTGAGGAAACGCTGTGACATTCTGTTGCTCTGTGTGGCAAACGCAGAAATCAATATTTTTAGCAGATGCATCCCCCCCCGTCTGTAGGATAACATCTGGGCGATGGGCTTTAACCCGGGGGAGGCGCAGTAGAATCCACCGGCGGCAGAATGTCAGGAGGAGGTACATACCAGGAGGGATTCACAAACATGTGCAGCTATTCTCTGCTCGCCGATACTTGAATTAGCCACATGTAGTAAATCAAAATACAGAGTATAAATGTCAAAAAAAGGGAAGTTAGGATAAATTGAGTAATGCTGCACCGTATTGTAATTTCTTATCTGCTCCATTCAGTTTCTCCTGTGTCATGTAAATAAAATTAAGCTGGGTTAGAGGAGGGAATTGCATTTGTCCAACCAATACAGAGACCAGAATAAACGAGACATTTCTTATGCCTCCATTTATTATAAGTGTAACCCTTTAAAATGGAGCGGTTTAAATGCTAAGTGCCTCAAGGCTCCAGCTGTATTTATTGCACCGACGTTAGAATGGGCATTTCTTTATTTCCTAACCCAAATGTAGTAACGTTTTAACTAAATCAGTTCAATAATCAACCGAAACGTAAAAACTCAGGAGTGGTTTGCAAAAGCATTAAATCTACGGAGTGAGCTTTGTTCCATTATTGCTGCAAACTAAGACAATTTTAATTTTTTTTAAATGAAAATAAAAAAAGCAATCCAGTGGTGAAATTAAATAGGAGAAATAGGAAATTTCACCACAATGTGCACTAGTCTCATTTTAATGCAACTTTTCTTCCCTTAACGTATGTGAGGATAACAGTTGGCCGTACATGACGGGATACACGTCCGTTAAGGTAGTTTAAAGTCTATTTTTCGTACAAAACTAAATGGATAAACGGGTATTTACTGTGGGTATGCTCATCTGACGGAGCACCAGTCCAGCTACGTCTTGTGACATCTTACCATAGGCCGTCTGAAAATAAACTTTTAGTTTAAAAAAAAAAAAAAAACTATCTTAACTAAAATATTGAAGTTTTGTTTATTCCTTTAATTAAGAAAAGATTGGGAGATTAATTTGGTTGTTTACTCAGATTTTTTCCTCCACAGTTTTTCTTTTATTATTTATATATTTTGTATTGTTTTTTAAAAAAAGTTTATATTTTTTTCCACTGATTTCTGAATAGCATTTCCTTTAAATATCTTTATTTAAATTTACAAAATGTTTTCTTTGCTTGAAACAATAATGGCACAAAACTCCCTCCATATAATTAACCTTTAACTTTCACCATCTCCTCACTTTACATCCACAAAACTCCGTTCATGTTAGAATATGTGATAGATCAAGATGGCGCAGAACCAAAAAATGGGAAAAAAAAATTATAAAAAGGTTTTTAGTATTTTTTCCACATCAAGCTAACATGTTTGTTAAGAACAATATCCCTTCAAAATTCCCCTGATAAACATTAGGCATGTTTATATTACACCCCTAAATCCTGCTGTGAAAAGGGAAAATCAGATCTATATGTAGATGTCTATGTCTAACACTATAGACCTACAGTATCTGGACATGGCCGTCTATCTAAACTGAGAGGAACCACAACAAAAGCATTATTTAAAACAGACCATGGTCACTAGAGGGGAGCTGCAAACATGAGCAGCTCAGGTGGACGAATCTTTTCACGCAGATCTGTCATTTCCAGAAGAGTAACAAGGAGAAAACAAACAGAAGAAGGACTTAGAAAGTAGGTTTGGCACAGAGCAAACATGAAGGAAAAAAATCTTCTAATCTGATCTTACCTGATCAGACAAAAAACAAATTTTCAGGTTTAAATGTAGAAAACATTGGTGGAGGAGTAAAGCGTGCGACCATGTACTTTGATCCTCAAAGCGGCCGTCAGAGGTTTGAGCTCCGGACTGTGGACCTGTGCCACGTCTTCCACCTTCTCTAATCCAATTTCCTGTATGTCTACTTTCACAAATAACTTAAAAAGGCCTTTATTGCCTAAAATATAGTCTTTACACCTAATATGCAGCAGAATCCCACTACACACCTTTCCCATATGAATGCACGGTAAAGGCTGAATCATACTCTGATAGCTGTGTTACTTTGGCTGGGACAAAGAAGCTAATCTGATAAGAGGAGGCTTGAGTTGGACAAAAAACGAGTGGCCAGAGGTACAGCTAAAAACTTTAGCAGTTTTGGGAAGAAGATTTGGGCAAAATGTGATGATAGAAACGTCCTTCATAGATAAACAAAATGTGGCTGTGCAAGGTACTGACTCATGGGAGGGGAGGGTGGTTTGAAAACCAGCATTATAAACCACTTTGTAGAAAGGATTCATCAAATCCTGATAAAAACACAGCAGTTAAAGAGATATAACCTAACAGTTTGACCATAAACTACGCGCTACAAACTGCATAGAATGTACCTGTGCTTCCAGGAGGCGAGTCAAGCTGACGGACTAACCCGTCTCTGAGGGTTCAGATGGATCTCTCAGGGATAATTCTGACATTTATCTCCTCATCTCCTCTGCCGAATCCCTCTGGAAAGCTCTAAAAGTCGACCTCTGTGTCGCTAATTTCAGACACTTAATGAGATTTTTAATTGATGACCTTTTGAGAACAATTTCATACCACAGCTCATGAGAGCACAATGATGGCAGCCAACTCGTTTAGCACCACACATATGCAACCATACTTCAACATTCTGATCATTTTCCTATTATGATACAAAAAAAACTGAGTTTTAACTTCAGGTGTGAACCAACACTGAATAGGAAGTTGTTTGCGTTGCTTCAAACTAGAAAGGAAAAATATCTAATAGATCTAATGAAATCCAACAGTGAGTGTGCAATGAGCTGATGCCATTTGTTCTCTTACCGTGGTGAGATATCACAACCCTGCTGCATGAAGGCGCCCAGTGAAAACCAAAGCGAATTGAAAATGCCAAACTCGTTGGTCTGTTCTGGGCTCTGCTGGTTGGCGTTCTGCTGCGTCGGCGTCTGGCTCGGCTGCACCCCGTTGGAGGCCGCCGCCTGTGTGGGAGTCTGAGGCTCGGCTCCCTCCTCGTAGTCTTCGGCGTGCCACTCGTAAGGGCTGAAGCGACTGACGAGGAAGAGGACGACGCTGACGCCGATGTAGGCGAACACGATGCACATCCAGATCTCGTAAGCCAGCGGGTCCAGAAAGGAAAACACTCCAGGCTTGGACTTGGTGGGCTTCTTGATCATGATGGAAATGCCCAAAGACATGAAGGGCTTGGAAAAGTCTATCACCTCCTCGCGGACAAGGGTGATAGTAAGAGGAGCGACGGCCAGATCCGCTTTCTGCCGGTGGAACAAAAACACACACAGAAAAAAAGAGAGTTTAAGGTTATATTAAGATATTTTCCATGTAGAACAAAAATGTATGAATGTAGATGAAGTTTACTCTCATATGGAGTGAATTTTGTTCCATTATTGTTACAAAGAGCATGTTTTGTAAATGGAAAGTTGGATTAAATGCAATCCAGAACTGAACTTTAAAAAACCTCTTAATTAAAAAAATATGAGAGTAATTTTGCTGCTTTCTCAGATTTTACTTCTTCAAATTATTTTAATTTGATATTTTTCTGAGTTTTATTAATTGCATTATTTTCAAATAACATTTCCCAGATCAGATGTTTTCACTTCAGGCTTTCTTCCAGAGTGAGGAATGAAGACGCATTCCTAACGGTCTGCATATGGTTTATATTATATATACGTATATCCATCCATCATCACTCTTCATCCATCCATCCATCCATCCATCCATCCATCCATCCATCCATCCATCCATCCATCCATCCATCCATCCGCCTCCTCCATCCAATCCACCCATCATCATCATCATCCACATATCATCATCTTCCTCCGTCCGCATCCCTGTCCATCTATCCATCCATCATCATCTTTCATCCATCCATCCACCGATTCATATCTTCATCCATCCATCCGTCCACCCATCCATCCACCCATCATCATCTTCATCCATCCATCCATCCGTCCGCCCATCCGGCCCACCCATCATCATCTTCATCCATCCATCCATCCATCCATCCCCATCCATCCATCCACCAATCCATACTCATCATCCAATTATCATCATCTTCATCCATCCATCCATCCATCCATCCACCGATTCATCTTCATCCATCCATCCATCCATCCCCATCCATCCATCCACCAATCCATACTCATCATCCAATTATCACCATCTTCATCCATCCATCCATCCATCCATCCATCCATCCATCCATCCATCCATCCATATCCATCCATCCATCCATCCATCCAATCCAAATCCACATATGATCATCT
>JAGKQL010000006.1:4798606-4819063 GCA_018398635.1 Cyprinodon brontotheroides | reverse complement strand
CCGCTCACACTGAGCCTGGTTCTGCTGGAGGTTTCTTCCTGTTTTTCTGTCCACTGTAAGCTACAAGCATGCTTGAGTGTGGAGGATTGCCTTCGAAAGTCAATGAGTCGATGCAGTCGGAGGAAGTGGTTTTCCTTATATAAAGAAACCTTGAACCAATCCTGATTATATGATCTGGTTGAACTGTACAGTGTCTTGAGATGACATGTGATGTGAATTGGCGCTATAGAAATAAACTGAATTGAAAACTCCATATTTCGGAACAAAATCTCAAAAAACTGATAAAAGTATTAGAAAAATGTGAACATTGCTATTTGTAATAAGAGTTTGAAGTATTTTCAATGGACCTTACTGGGTTTATATGTTAAAAAAGTATGTAAGTCTATTAACACCTTAGTGGATAATTGATACTTAACTACCCCAAGCAAAATGGTGATCTCTCGTCACGTTTTTTTCTATATTTCTAATTTCATTATCCTATTTTATAGCAACACCTGCTTTTATTTGAACATTTCAGAAAGTATAACAGAAATGAATAATATCTAATCTTTTAAAATTTTAAGTACTTCATTTATACTGCAGTATTCCAGAGCTTTATTAGGGGAATGTTGACCTAGTGGTTAGATGACAATGGCAGCCAACTGCTCCCCAAGGGGACGGGTTAAATGCAGAGAGTTAAATTCATTGCTCTGTATTTGTGACAGTGTAATGACAATAATAAATGTTGAAAAATATTAAGATTTTATCTGAATTATAAGCTCAACCTAAACCTAATAACTGTATAATTTCCATGGACGGTTTCATGAACCATCTTCAGGTGTTCCTTCATTTTGTGCATGAAAAATATTAGCAGTCCTTTAGTGAAACCAGGGCAAAACTGATTAATTCTGCAGGATAATTTATGAGATTTGAGATTCCTTTTAGGAAAGAAAACTTTTGATAGATGATATGTTGCTTGGAGAGCTTTGGGTGATATTAATGTTCAGAGGTTGTGAGACAAATTATTGGTTTGGTGCCGCAGACATTAAAGTAATGCTTAGAAAATGAGTTCATACTTGATTTAATTCAACTGTAATCCAATACTGTAAGAAGTGTATCATAATAAACAAATTCATTAATGCTACTATGTTTCTCAAAGCCAATACACTAAAACATCCAGCAGAGAAAAAACAAAACAAAAAACATTATGGTAAATCTAAATCAGAGTATCCAAAAAATCTGCATTCAGTAAAAAACGTATGTCACTAAAAATCATAAAGTATTTGGTAAATATGATGATGCAGACAGACTTTATGTGCTATTTCTGGTATTTTAAATACTAAAATGCATGAAAAATAAAATATCATGATTATAAAATAAAACTTCAAGCAGAAGAAATACTGTTTCCAGATCCATATTTTTCATAAAACTTCTAGTAAGGACTATATAAAAGTTAGAACAAGGTAAGAACTTTTACTACAGTGTATTTATGGAGGGGGGGGAGTCAGTGGGCGGGGCTTACCTTAAGGCGACACCCACTCTGTTAGACCACAGCAGGCTCTCTAATTAGCCTATTAGATATATTTCAGACCAAACTAGGGAAGCAGATGCTACAGATGCTCAACAGATCTAACTTTGCTTAGTGAGGCGCAGCCAATCAGACATCAGGGTTTCTAAGGAAGCGGCTCTAGTCCCGCCCACTGAATTTAAAGTGTGAAGTTAACAGTTTGAATGTTTCAAGATGAGTCTGCTCTTCAGATATAAAATAGATCGAAATATTCAAATATGTATGTAAAATAGTCGTTATACATTTCATTTGATGACATATGAAGTTATTTATTTTACATTTCATAATTTAATCATACATGCAGTTATCTAATGATGCATAAAATACTAAAATGCCGCATTATTTCTGTACATTTAATTATTTAATATTTCATTTACATCTATTTATTTATATATTTTATTTCATTTTCCCCCTTATAATGGCCTAATATTGGAATAGAGCAAGTAGCCAGAATTATAGAAGTAGGTGAAGCGATACTTCACAAGATTATGGCAGAAGTGAAAGTAACAAGTATTTTACAGTAAAGCTACTCATAAAAGTACATTTTAAAAAAAGATAAATGTAAGTTACTAATAACCTCTGTCTATAATCACCAATACTGGATTTAAAGGAAAAGTTTGCTCATATTTAGAATTGAAACTTCTGAAAGTACTTTAAATATAAAATTATTCAGAGTAATTTTTCATTTAAGTGAATGTTCTTTACTGGAGGCATCCATGTTTGTCAAGAACACTACTGCCACCTACTGGTTTAGTGACGTCACGGTTTAGCGGTATCGGCTGTTGATCAAGTCCCAGTGCTGTATCTGGTGTTTTGTCACAACGCGCTATTATCCAAGTCATCTTGAAAACATTCTTCTTCCAAATGTTGGCTACATATTACGGGTTTTTCTCTGGCCAGAAGTTAGATGGCAAATCCTCCCTCTTCAAGTTGGCGATCCAACGACCAACCCGTCCGTGGAGGATCAGGAATCAGAAAGGTGGAATAACTCTTTATTTTTCACTTTTTGCCGATGTATTCCAGCATCAGCAGCTGCCATGCACGTGGGCATTGTCAGTTTCACACTGTAGCTCTGGTGAATTTCAATGGTGAAAGTCCTCTGGAATCTTCAATGATTTTTGTTGATTGCAGATGTGTCTAGTAGTTCCCATTGATTTAGCTTGTAAAGCGGGGAGAATATTGTTCGCTAACGCGCTTTCCGTGGCGTCACTGCTGGAAGATGGCAGGAGGGAGGGGCGGCTACTATATTTGAGGCAAAATGGCGGCTCCCAGACTCAGTGATCGCAAGCGGTAAAATTATTGTTTTTATTTTTTTACTGATTAACATTACATTCATTAAATCACTGTAAACATATTGGTTTTAGGTATAAATGATGATCCATTGATTATTCCTTGCTGACGAACTTTTCCTTTAAGAAGGAGAAAAGAAAGCTGAAGCTAAAGTAAGTTTCTTTATAAAAGGTAGAAAAAACAATGAACAATGAATGTAACACAGTGGTTGACTGTTTTTTATAACAATTAAGGACAGACACACTAAAAAAAAAAACAGATGCCATTACTTTTGTACCTTTAAATAAGGACTGAAAATGCAACAATTTTATGGTTTCTGATTGGTTGTTGGACTCGAGGAAAGAAAAATAAATAAGTCTTTCTAAAAAGCTTTCATAATTTGAACGTAAATCAACTGTAATCATCACCTGGGAAAAGGCCAGCGCTGACAGGTCTGTCCAGTGAAATGATTGTTGATAAGCTGTGATAGAACAATCTATGTTTGGTGGACAGTTAGCAGTGATGCTGAGCTCTGTTTTCTTTCAGCAGTCAGGGGTGAACGGGGTGACAATCCAATCACAGAGAAAAATGCCTGTTAAAAATGCAATCAGAATACTTCCTGTTATTGTTGCTGCAGAAGAAAATGTACCCAGACAGATAAAAACCAACTCCTACCTTCCACCTGTCAACATTTTCTTACATTACAATCCTAACATGTTAGGTTTTTATTCAGAGTTTATGTAATTAATGATTAAAAATAAAATAAATCATTTTCAAGCATTTCAGGGAAAACAATGAGGTGTTCATTTATTTACTTTACTCTAATATCCTGTGTGGGAAAGCTGCTTTAAATGTATACTTTGTAAATATGTTAAAAATCACAGTATAAACATAGTTCTTGTTAGAAAGCATCAGTGAAAAAACAGAATCATGAAATTATGGCAGATCTTTAACAAGGCAACTAACAGCTGAACACTTTACAACTATTGCCTTAACAAGCAGAGTAGGGGACACAATAAATGCAATGCAAAAGAAGGTTTTTAATTAATACTACCTCTCTGGCCAACATAGAGCATAATAATCTGAGTTTATTGCATGTATAAAAACTATTGCAAACTGTATAGCCTGAGCAAAGCTGATCTAAAGAACAATTTAAACGGAGAGTAAAATTGCTGCTACTAAGTTGTGTGAACTTTCCATATGGATTTGTGGTCTAAATGACTTGTTAAATTGTTTTATACAAAGAAATGCTGTTTTTTTTATTCTGTTTTTATGTTGTTTCTTCTTCTTCTTTTTATTTTTCTCCACTTAAAAGAAACGACTTTTTGGAGGCTTTAACATGTTCAAAAACTCCGCAAACCTGGCATTAAATTGTCCCCCTCGCGGAAATTTGGGTATTTTTAATGGAATCCAAAATGGGTGTGGCCAAATGGCTCTACAGCGCCCCCTAGCATTATGAAGTTGGGGAAAACCGTAAGTCACAGGGAAATTTGGGATTTGGTAGGTACATAGATCTCACCAAATCATGAAAAAAAGTTACATTGTAGGTATGCTCTAAAACCTACAGGGAGTCGGCCATTTTGGGTCAAGGCTGATTTTTGGCACTTTTTTCAATTTTGTTGGCGTCGAACTTTCGTGAATTATCTTCCTAGTTTGTTTTGTTTTTTTTATACAATATCATATAATGTCTGAAATGGTGAAATATATTATTTGTTTTATGGAGACCGCCACTCATTAAGCCCCCTTGAGGGTTTCTCGGCAGTTGTCCATCACATTTTCTCTTTTAGTGAAACATTATTCTGTTTTATGTTTTTGTTGTGAAAATAAAATAAATAAAACAAATATACTACCAAGGTGCAGCAGGTAGAGGTGGATGATACCGGGGAATTTATAATTGATAAGATACCAAGTAAATATAGGGTCAGTTCCGCCGATATTGATACGATACCGATACCTTTTAACAACCTGTTGACCTTTCAGTGTTTCTGTGATTTTTATTTTATTAATAAAGTTTAATAACTATAGTATTAATAAATGTTCATGGTGTTTCTTTCCTAATCCACCGCATATGTTTCTATTGTGTCCACTCTCCTGTTGCTTTATTCTATACATTTCCACATTGTGGAATAAATAAAGGATTAGTTAATATAAGACCACTTAGATAACACATTTTAATGGGTTTAATGTACTGGGTTTCTTCAAGGTATTAATTACACTTTCTTAGGGCCAGTGTTGGGCACGTTACTTTGAAAAAGTAATTAGTTATATTTAATAGTTACTTATAGTTATAGTTAATAGTTACCATAAAGTAACTGAGTTACTAACTGAGTTACTCCACAATAAAAGTAACTAGTTACAAGTAAAAGTAACTATTGCGTTACTTTTACGTTTCTCGCCCCCGTAACCCTCCCCACCCAGCCCTCACCTTCTCGGTGTGTTTCCAAAACCAGCTGAATAGAGACCGGACGACAAAGACAAGAACCTGCGGTTTAGCATTTATTGCAACTTAACGTAAATGAGAGGGGAACGCCATGGGAAGTTCTTTAACCGGGGCATTCAGATCTGGTGAAATTAATAACTGGGGATGTCTAATTCTGAAATACTGTGTGTTTGGGTTGTTATAGATACTGCAACATCTATCTATCTATCCATCTATCTATCTAGATCTATACTCTGTGTGTGACATAAAACATGGATCTCCATCCCTCCTGCCACAGAGGCCATCAAATAATGTTTAAAATAAAATACAGTGGGTTGAAAAGGCAGGTATCCATCCATCCATCCATCCATCCGGCATCCATCCATCCATCCATCCATCCATCCATCCATCCATCCATCCATCCATCCATCCATCCATCCATCCATCCATCCATCCAGATTTCTCCCTTTCTTCATATAGGCTATCATTTGATGGATCCCGCTCTCCGTAGTTCTCCTGTAAAGCGTGAGCACAGAGGCTTATTCGCAGCGCCTTTAGCGACATGCACGTTTTTCCTGTAAACTGTAGCGATTGAATGCGTGCCGCCCTGCGCAATGCTTGAGGAGATGCAGGGGAAACGGTATGTGATGGGGAAGCGCGGCTTCGGCGTAACACGGTATTTCCATCTGGGAAAGCGGCTGTTTTGCTGCAGAGTCCTCACTCCCTCTCCATCTCTCTGTGTGTGTGCTGTACTGTGCGTTAACACCCGCCAGCAGAAACACCCACCTACCCAACTGACAGGGCTGAATCTCAGTATACATCAGCCATTCTCATCCTCCCTCTCTCTCTCATGACAAAGGCTGGCGCTACAAGTCTATCATGAAAAGAGATTCATTGTGCGACCTGAGTACTTGCATACAGTGGCGGGGTGTCTGCAATGGCCAACTTTCTTGCGTTATAGTTACAGTCAAAGTAATTAGATTACTGCGTTACTAAAACAAGGTAACGCCAGTAGCGGCGTTAATCAGCACGCCGCCACCGATCACTGCTTAGAGGCGCTTGGCCCAACACCAGGTTGACTTATAGCGGATATCTACTCCATGAATGAGTTAATATGTATCAGGAATCCCAATTTGTGTGGTCTGTTTTTGTGTTTCCTTTCCTCCTCCACCAGTTGGGTGCCCGTCCTCATTGGTTCTCCCTGCACACCTGCATCTCATTGTCTCATTACCCGTAAGGTGTTTTAAGCTGCTGACTGCCACTACCTCAACGCCAGAGTGTTTACTAATACAGAGCACTCTGAATAACCCATCTCCAAGCAAGACACTCTCTCAGTCTGGATTCCATAAAGGACACCTAGACTTGGAGAAGTGAGTCTGCAACCTTTTCCTCCAATTCTAAGGTTCAAATTTCCCACGGAGAATGAACTAACCGCAGTCTCTTCCCCTCACCTTTCAGTCCCTGTTGAGCAGTGTTCAGAGCAACACTGGATGTATAACCTTTACTCTTAATAAACCTGTTAAACTTTTACTCTGCGTCTCTCTGTTTGGCTTTCTGCATCTTGGGGTCAGACCTTAGAATTAAATCATGACAATATGAAGGTGATCCCTCTTATCTACCTGGATATTCTCTGGAGGTCTGAAAGGCCTGTCAGTGACGTCTGGTCTGAGGGTCGAGGGTCTGTCGGGGTAATGTGTATACGTTTTGTCTCCTCTCTCTGTCTCTGTAGCTCTACGTATTCCTTCTCATGGTTTTTCATCTGCTTATTTAAACTTTCCAATGCACTGAACCAGATTTTAACAAACGGCATGTAGTTTGCCGATGTTTTCATTTACGGTATTTTCTGCTCCGATGGTCTCGCTCTCCCTCTCAGAGTCTGAGTAGCAGCAGCTTCGTCTTCAAACTTGGAAAAAAAAGCCCAGTGGTTTGTCTTTTAACTTTTTAAAACTTTTCTGGAATGAGCAGCGGGGTTGTTTGTGTGTCATCTGGAGAGAGAGCCGAGTGGGTGGGCCGGGATGAGCCTGTGTGCTGAGCTGGTGGGGAAGGGAGGGGGGGAGAGGCAAATAATGAATCTGCTGCAGTTAGTGCAGCAGGAGAGAATAGAAAGTATCAATCTTGATAAACGAATATTGTTCAATATCAATACCAGCGTTGTTATCAATAGCATCGATCCTAGGATCGATCTGCCCACCTCTAGCAGCAAGGATTATGCCTGTGAAGTCCGTGCCATTTACTTCATGAACATACAGGACATCAGTTCTCATCGAAAGGTACAAAATGTTTGCAGGAGGATACAGAAAAATCATTATTTCCCACCTATAATGTGATTTATCAAAGCTGAAACATATTGCAGGTTGAGCTTCAGCCTCATTATTCAGAACGTTGGAATAGTAAACATATGATAACTTTAAGCTTTTCTAGCTTCAATGGATTAAAACATGTCTAATTAACATTTTCTTCTTTTTTGATATTTTAAAAAATTAGCTAAAATTTCAGATGATGATTGAATGGAAATATGGATATTGGTTTGAGAAGGAGGCATCATTACAGATACAGACAGAAGGGAAATAAACTTCTCTGCTTGTTTCTACCAGATGTGGACTTTCAGAATTAGAAACAGTACAAACAGATAATCCATCAAAAAATGTTATTTCTGGATTTAAGCCCAAATAGAAGCCCTGCCATACTGGATCGCCTGAGGAAAAACTTAACTAACCTGCGTTTAGATGGATAATTCCAGTTCATAACCACAGATACCTGCATCTCTCAGACTAGTTTTTCCGGTGGGCTGTCTAGGTTTGATTTCAGGTTTAAGAAGTATTTGATTGCGTTTTCCATGTCTATTCTTAATCACAACCATCAGATAAAGTGAAGAAGTAGTTTGCAAGAATTCTCTCTACAACCCCTAGTTTATCCTGCTTTTCTTTTTAATGAAGTTATGCATTAGGAATGATGATAATTGGTAAGAGAAAACTAAATAAAAATGTATTCTTCTGTTTTATAATCAAAATAAAATGAAAAAAATGCAACAATTTTTCTATTTATTCCACTGTGTTCTCCTAAAATCTTTATTATAATAGCCAGTAGCAGATGGGGAATACTAATTCAAAAGATATGCAAGCGCCTAGCTGCACCTGTTATCAGTTACACAGTTAATCATGAATGATCACCTGCAACACACCAACTGATTGCAAACTGATATCGTTCTGTTTGCACAAGGAATTTAGTGCATTTTTTGGGGGGAAATCAGGCATTAACTATGGAGAAAATCCGAATCCTTCTAAAACCACAGTTCCCAATTATTACTAATATTCCCTACAAAGCTATTTTCCTGCTAATTTCTAAAGAGGCGTCAATCATAAGCTAATTAACTTTAAAGAAATCCAAGAAAAAAACATTCTTGGCAACATAAAACTTGAAGGGCATAGTCATTTTATATCACATTAGTTGTTATTAATCTATAAATGGGCTGCAACCGAACCCATATATATATATATATATATATATATATATATATATATATATATATATACACATTTTTTTTTATTTATTTATTTTTTTTAGGGATGGAGCAGGTTTGTGTGTTGCGGCTGTAGGTTCATGCTCTGCTCCTTTTTTCTCATGGAAGAAGCGTTTACACTCCAGAGCAGAACTTAACTTACTCTGACCAAAGCCAACCACCAGTAGTAAACAAAGAAGAAGAAGAAGCGAAGCAAGCGTAGCGCCGGGTGTAGCAAGAAAAAATCGAGTTGTTGTGGAGAATTGTGTGGGTATGGCGAGTGGGGAAAGAACAGGAGTTGGAAGGCAGCGCCAGCAGCACTTTATAGGTCTGCTGTATGGGGACCACTTTGCATTTAGAGTGACCTCGATGACGGAAGAGCTGTGGATAAAATTGCAACAGTGTGGCAGAGCATTGTGCAACCGCGTTTTGTTTATGCTAACGCAACATGACCAACATGTCATGCTAACCCCGAAATCCCTCATACTCATCAGCGCTCCGCCCGCTCGCCTCCAGACCGGCTGCCGGCCAGCAAAGCCTACAGCCTCCACTGTGGTTCTTCGCCTCGCCCCGCTTGTGCCAGATGATTAAATTCAAAGTAGCAAAACATGCGGAAATGATCCAGGGTTTCATCGGATCATTAAAAATAATTACAATTCATTATTTTCTTGAACTTTTCATTAATTTCATTTAATTTTTTATGGGATTTCGATTGTAACAATCAACATAAACCGAAACCGAAAACCGTGACCACGAAAACTGTGAACCGAACCGGACCGTGGATTTTGTGAACCGCTCCACCCCTTATATATATATGTATATGAGAGTCATGGGTATTTGATGGCATTAAGTTATTTCTAAGGGCATAAAAGGCCATTAAATTAAATTAAACAAGAGTTACTCATTCATGTATTAACACTGATATCACTTTATTATTGTTTTTTTTTTTTTATTTAATGAACAAACAGTTTTTGGCTTTTAGTCCCTTTACAGGCGAAGATGATGCTTCATCTTCCAGTAGGAGAATGAGCCAAATACGCTGCTACTGAATTATTTAAAACCAAATAATGTATTAAATGTTCAAATTAGATTAGAGATGTGAAAGCTGCTTTTCACAGATGCTCTTCATTATATATACATACCGATGCAACAGATAACAGATGAATTTTGATATATTGTAGTTTGTTGGGCATATTATGTCTGAAATGGCAATCGATACTATTTTCATTTTCAATTATTTCACTGGACACATCACTGCCCTCCTTATTCATGTAAATTCCAGGATGCAGAGATTGTTTATAAGGTGATCTAATGACACTTTTAGGGACAGCACTGCAAAAACATTCAGAAAATGAGTAAACATATCTTAAAATAAGTGTATTTACCCTTAATATGAGTAGGAAAATAAGATGCTCTGCCAATGGAATAAGCATTTTTACCCTTAAAATAGGATAATTAGATTTTATGCAATTGAAATAAGAGACTGCAGTTGTTTTTTTTCCTATTTTAAATGTACATTGTCTTCCATTGGCAAAGTGTCTCACTTACCTGCTCAATTCAAGAAAAAAATGCACTTATTGTAAGAAAAAATGACTTATTTAGATGTACATTTTTTGCAGTGCATCAATGCTCACATACAGTGTGAAGGGATGAATAGATTAAAGAGAAAACAGCTGTGGATGAAGAGCAACAATGAGGTTGAGATATTAAACCAGACCTTAAACCAGCAATGAGTTAATAAGGACTAGAGATTTCAGCACACCTCCATCAAAACCGTGTTTATAACTAATAAACTGAGAAAAGGATAATGAACTTTATTATGAGCGCCATCACTGGAGGGGGAGTCATTTGGATGTAGCGGTTGTGAGTAATTTGCTTATTCATGTGAAACAGCTTTAACCCCTTAAGCCCAGAGGGTCTTAGGAGCAAATTCTGCCTGAAGTTACATTTGCACTGCAAAAACGTTCTGAAGATTAGTAAAAATGTCTTTAAACAGGTGTATTTACCCTAAATTTGAGCAGGAAAATAAGATGATCTGCCAATGGAATGAGCATTTTTACCATTAAAATAAGATAAATTAGATATTATGCACTTGAAGTAAGAGAATATAGTTGTTTTTTCTTATTTTAAATGGAAACTGTCTTATTCCATTGGCAAAGAGTCTTACTTACCTGCTCAATTCAAGAAGAAATGCACTTGTTTTAGGAAAAAATTTACTTACTTAGATTTACATTTTTTGCAGTGTGTGAATTAAAGCAAGTTCAGCTCCCAAACTATAAATTGGAAATACAATTGTTTATATCTGTATGACAGAAAAGCATTGAGGAATGTCACCATGTCTGATTTATAGGTGATTAAACTAAGAAAAAATGGAAAATATCTAGCCAAATTTATTTCCAAAATAAAAACTGCAAAACACCACGAAAGCCCATTTGAAACTCTAGATGCACTGGAAAAACTATCTAGAAATTATTAAACGTTTCTTAAATTAAGTGTATTTACCCTTATTTTGAGTGGATAGTTTGCCAATGGAATGAGTATTTTTTACTCTTAAAATACAAGATATTTAGATAAAATGCACTTTCAGAAATAGACAATGCAATTGTGTTTTCTTATTTTAAATGTAAATTGTCTTGTTCCATTGGCAAAATGTGTCTTTATCTCCTCAATCTGAGAACAAATGCACTCATTTTTAAGAAAAATTACTCATCTAAATTTTGGATTTTTTCCAGTGTAAACCCTCAGACTTTATAGATCCACATCTTGATTATAACTCAAGCAATTTTGGACTGAGGGGGGGACTCCATTTTTAAGAAGTATGCAGGTGATCAAAAACGCTAACTTGCCCTGAAAGGGTATGTCAATTTTCAGGAAAACTGGAAATGATGTTTTATAATTAAAAAAAGGGAAACAATTCCAGATTCTAAATGTCTGAAACAGAAAACTTAAATAACCCTGAAAAGGAGTTTACTGAAATATAGTTTAAATTTGAACATTTGTGTCATTTTCTTCACTTCACATCCGACTTCACCTCAGTGTTTTATTTAAAGCGGCTGAATTATGTGAATTATTTTACCTCTTTGAGAATCCCAGTGAGTCTCTCAGTCTCACAGTCTATGATGATCTGTCCCTCCTTCCGCTTGTCCAAATCCTGGAACACTTTCAAGAAAGACGCCCCCGTCATGCTCTCCACGTTGACCGAGGTCACCAGCCAGTTCTTCTCTGCTGCCGTGTCCAGAACCTTCTGCAGCACTGAGAGACCTGAGGAGGACAAGACAAGGTCAAACCTTAAAGCAGCTGCAGAAGAAGAAGAAATTAACTTTAGAGGCAAGTTTGGACAAAAGTTCTGCATGAAAAACGGATAGGGATAACACTGCAAAAAATCTAAATCTAGATAAGTCATTTGTTCTTGAATTGAGGAGTTAAAAGAGACATTTTGCCAATGGAACAAGACAATTTACACTTAAAATAAGAAAACACAATTGCATTGTCTTATTTCAAGTGCATATTATCTAAATATCCTATTTTAAGTGTAAAAATACTCATTCCATTGGCAAACTATCTCATTTACCCACTCAAATTAAGGGTGAATACAGTTACTTTAAGAATTTTTTTAGGCAAGCACGATATCGGGATTTTGGCCGATATCCGATATGCCGATATTTTAAAACTCATGTAGCCGATAACCGATATCGATACCGATGTTAAAGCTGGAAGAAAATAAGTAGTCATTGAAAATAGCAGTTTTGTTATCCATTTCTGACACTTTGAAAAATAATATACTCAAATATATTTTCATATGCTGATATCAAATTGATTTTTAAAAACGCGGTATCGATCTATTTTACTTTCAAAATCTCGTGAAATTTCATCGTTCTGTTACAAACTTTCGTGATATTTTGCAAATTCTTGTGAGATTTTGTTAGTAAAATAGATCGATACCGCGTCAATATATCAACATATAAAAATATGGCAACATTCTGTGAATTTTCGGGGGATTTCGTAGCATAACGATGACATATCGCATTATTTCATTAGTAAAAGAGAGATTGATATGGTGTTTTAAGTGGCAATATATCAGCATATGAAGATATTGGGATATTTTAATGTATCAATATTTTTTCCCCTTGTCTTTAAGTTTTAAGTCTGTAAAAATAAGTTTCGAGGAAGAAGAAGAAGTAGTATTTATTTTTTCTTTTTTGAGACTTTAGAAACTCAAGAAGCTGATCAAATGTCTCGGGTTAAATATGATTGGGAATTGGCGATGTCGATGTTCAGTTTTAAGGCGATACTATGGGGGCCGATTATATCCTGCATCAATAGAATAATAAAATAGATTTTTCTTGAAATAAAGTGCATTTGTCTTGGATTGAGGAGGTAAAGAGATATTTTACCAATGGAACAAGACAACTTCCACTTAAAATAAGAAACACAATTACATTGTCTTATTTCAAGTGCATATTATCTAATTATCTTATTTTAAGGTATAAATACTTTCATTCCATTGTCAAACTATCTGATTTGGCTACTCCAAAATTAAGAATAATATGTCGGCTAGATTTTAAGAAACTTTACTTATTTCTAGATTGTTTTCCAGTGAACATGCAGGCTGGGGAAACAAATCAAGGCATGTTGTGGACCAATCAGAAGCTGCGCTCAGACCCATATTTCTTCTTATAAGCTTCTCCATCAGAATCTCCCCAGTAGCTTTGGTGATAAAGTGCAACGAGCGGGACAGTCCATTAAGCACTCTGACACTTGCAGGTGTGCGTCTCCAGCTTGTGCGCCGCCAGCCTAAGTAATCACCACTTTCATGCTAACAAATAATCGTCCCAGGCTTCATCTCGGTCTGCGGACACACTAACATCCAGACATGCCTCCTTTAAGCAGCAATTACAGGTGGTGATACTCAATTACCCTGTCTGTGATATGCTGCTGAGCATCACGGAGAGGCAGGGCGGCCAATGAGCTGAGGGCTTACGGTAAGACAGGAAATAAAAGGAGATTAGGGAACACATTGATCTTGAGCTGTGATTTACAGCCTGACTCACTGTTGTACTTGTGCTGCTGGCAGAGGACCGATCCGATTCCTCTCAAGCTGGCACTCGCAGCCGTTCCTCTGAGTAAATAAAGTCATTTCACCCACACTCTACGGGCTGCTGTAATCTAAATGAACTGCAGCAATTAGAACATTGAGATACAAACCAGCATTTCATTTGGTTGTTTTTTTTTTATTTTACTATCCCAACATTAATTTCTATTGTTCTACATTTACAATGATTTCAATTCAGTACATAAATATTTTTGGATCCCAAAGAGAAAGTAAAAGTTGTAACTTTGCTTTTTGTTTTTCCAACTGGTTTTTCAATTCAATTCATTATTACTTTATTAATCCCAACGAGAAATAGGCAGGAAGAATCATCTGTAGAGGTCTGTCTTGTACCTGATATGGAGACGCCTCTGACTAAAGACACACACTGCAAAAAAATAGAAATCTAAATAACTTATTTTTTCTGAAAATAAGCGCATTTTTTCTTGGATTGTGGAGGTAAGTGAGACACTTTGCCAACGGAACAAGATAATTTACATTTAAAATAAGAATAAAAAACATTGCATTGTCTTATTTCCAGTGCATATTATATAATTATATTATTTGAGTAGAAATGCTCATTGCACTGGAAAAAATCAAAATCTACATACATATTTTTTTCTTAAAATTAGGGAATTTTTCTTGGATTGAGGAGGCAAAAGAGACATTTTGCCAATGGAACAAGACAACTTACACTTAAAATAAGAAAACATAATTTCATTGTCTTATTTCACAAGTGCATATTATCTAATTATCTTCATTTCATTGGCAAACTATCTAATATACCTACTCAAATTAAGGGTAAATACAGTTAATTTAATACATTTTTACCTATTTCTAGATCTTTTTCCAGTGTGGGAGATCATCTTATTTAACTCCTCAAATTAAGGGTAAATACACTTCATTAAAAAACGTTTAGTTACTTCTAGATTATTTTTGCAGTGGTCTGTTGGTTTATTTCAGCCTGATAAAGACGATGCTCATTGTTCTCCATGATATTTTCACTAAAAATTCTTCTTTGTGACATAATCTCCAGATGTTCCAGAGGAGTTCCTACAAAAGAGCTGCCCTTCTTTACATGTTTGTAAAGCTTTTTTTTTTTTTTAAGGTAATCTGCTGTTGTTTCCCAGCAGCAGATGTTGGAGGAAGAAATCATATCCCCACAACAGACTATAGAACATATGCAACATCTTGCTGCAAAGCGTAGAAGGACCTAATCTTCCGCAATGGAAGCACAATCTGCTCTGTAAAACACTGGGAGACGGCTTCACGGACATGTCTCCAGTCTGGATTTGTTGTCCAGGTGAACACCAACATGTTTAGAGTCCTCCACCAACTCCACTTCTTCTACAGTAGCAGCCATTCAAAATGGCCTTTCTCCCAGTTAAATGCCAGCCCGAAGAGGCAGCCAACTTCCCTCCAACTCTCAGGCGAAACTCCCCTCCAACTTCCCCTCCTAGAATACTTTTTTTTTACTCCACGAGCTCACCCTCTCTTTACACAGAATCTCTCAGGTAGTCTCAACCAGAGAGCAGCACGCTGCTTCTAGATAACCCCAAAGGAATAGTACGAAACATGAGTTAGCCTTCATTTCTTCTCACCCCATGCTGAACAACACTCCTGGAGTACTTTTTTTTTGATATCTCAAAAGATGCATCCCGGAGATCTGGGGAGGCTTCTTGCTGTCTGCTGATTATTCAAATAATGAGAGGTCTAGTGGTGCTCTCGCGAGCAGAAAGCAGTCTCATAAAGTCCACAAAAGCGTTCCGCAGGCAGTCTACGGAAACAGCGGCAGACCAAAACAGGATGAAAGTCGCGCATTCAGCTTCCCGCAAAGAACTCAATGCTCTTCCTCAACACTGAAGTCCTCAGACATTTTCTTTTTGTTGTTTCTTTCTTTGCACAGGAAAACAGCACATTTCTTCTTCGCTTTGCATTATCGGCAGAGCAGACGCTGAATGCGAGACTTTCATCTGGTTTGGTCTGCCCGCTTCCTCGTCTTGCCGTAGATCAGCGCAGGTGCAGCGCTGCCAGGAAATCCTATACACTACTGTTTATGCTCTAAAACATTCTAAATTACTTTGTTTCGAAAGGTAAATTCTGGATGCTACCCACTCAGGACACTTGGAATACATTGGACGAGCAGTATGGAGGAATATTGACACGTGTTTTTGTGGACTTTTTGGACCTTTCTGCCTCGGGGGCCATAGACCTCCATTATTTGAATGTCAGCAGACAGCAAGAAGCCTCCCAGATCTCCAGATGCATTTGAGATATCAAAAAGTACTCCAGAGTCTTGTTCAGCATGGGGGTGAGTAGAAAATGAAGGCTAATCATGTTTTGGGTGTACTATTCCTTTAATGTTAAAAAAAATCATGACAGAAATTATATTTTAGTGCAAAGGTTGATGTTTAAAAAGGAATTGTAGGGGACCGGCCAAAGGCCCATAAAGGAAAGTGGGGACATTTTGGATGGCTTCTACTGTACCAGGATGTTAACAGGAGTCAACTTGTTAAGGATCAGATGATTGTTTCCATACCATGTTTACCAGCTCTCTCTACTGAGCTTCTGGTCCATCTCTGATGCACCCAATGCTTGCAGAGTCATCCCAGTATTTCTGCAGATGACAGGACTCTGTCTGGGACTGGAGGTGAACAGAGTGAAAAGGAATGGAGCGAATACCGTACCCTGTGGTGCTCCTGTGCTGCTGACTACTGGGTCAGACAACTGAGCCTTCAGGCTAACAAACTGAGGTCCGTTTGTCAGGTAGTCTGTGATCCTGGAGATTGTTGATGAGTTTCTAGTCAAGTTTGTCCTGCTTAATAGTGTTAAATGCATAAGAGAAATCAAAGAACATAATCCTTACAGTCCTGTCTGCCTTGTCTTGGTTTTTCTTTCTTAACATAGATGGCTTCCTTCACGTCCATCTCAAACCACCTATTTTCTTTGTCCAAAATGTGTGACGGTTTGAAAGAGGCGTGAACGAAGCAATGTTAAGAAAAACCAACCTTAAACAGAGGGGGTGAACTCAGATTTCAGCTTTCAAAAACCTAAAATGTAGCGATAGTGTTTTGCAACCATAACACCTTTGCAGGATGACAAAAGAAGCCAAACGAGCTCCATTCCAAACAGCTGGACTTGTTCGTCCGTTTCAATTTGCATGTTTTCTAAACAAAAACAAGTCTTCAAACTTGGAAACAAAGTTCAGTGGATTGTTGTACTTTTTTGGAATGACTATGACCGGGATGACTGAGAATATTCACCATCAAGATGCTAAACATTAGCTACGACCAGCTAACTTTTCTTAACCTGACTCCGCCTAGAGCTTGGATTTGCTCTGCATATCCATCTGGAAACCTTCTGTTGAAGTAATTTTGGGAAGGCTTAAAATACTGGTTAGCTGATTGGCCTATGTTGGTGATAGACGGGCCAAATAAACCAATCAGATCAATGAAGCATATGGCGTACTAACAGAGCGGCGATGAAAACACAAGCCAGGCTACTCTTGCGAAACCAGTGCGGGAGAAGAGCAAAACATCTTTCCTCTGAGAAAAGCCTCCAGAGCAGTGTTTTGCTCTTCTTTCAGTGAAAGAAATACTCTGGTAATTCCGATAAGACTTGCTCGATAGCCACGCTAACGCTAGTTTCATCGGGCTGAAAACGCCATGTTCTTTAGACTGAACTGTGGCGCTTCTGCGTTGCGTCAAAGCCACCTCAACCCGCCTCAAAGCCAAGCGCTGCCGATTGGACGTTCGTTTGGTGACCCGGCTCCAAATTTTCTTTAACGAGAAAAGTAGCCACACTGATTAGCGAGTGAAATCTTGAAAGCCCTTGAGATCAGGATGGTCCTATCCACGAGAGCTAAACTTTTCTGACGTTAAAAAAAGGACATTATGTGGCGATTTTCTAATCATGGAATGTTTTTATTATGAATATTCTGGATTACTTTTTAATCTGTGAACCCTTATGGACAAATTGAGTATAAAAAATTGAAAATTAGATTTATAAAATGGCTTCTAGACGTCTTCAAAAGTATGTTGTTGTGGCTTTTTGTCATGTTTACATTTTGAGATGCTGCTATATCTGTGTTAATTATGCTTTGGTGCCCACTGTGTCCATAAAAAGAACTTGGTGGTTGAATTTTGAAGAATCTAAGCTTTCTAATGATGTCTATTTCTATGTTGGTAGAAATGTTACAGTTGTAAATTTCATGTTTTCTGAGTTGTTAGTTGTAAACACTTTAAGAAAGATTTTGAGAAGCTAAATTAATACATGTTTGCTGAAGTTCAGTTTCTAGTTCATTTCCTGGTTTATCAAAAAAAGCAGAAATACACGTCTCATTAATATAAGGGGGAAAAAAAGCAAGCAGAAAGCACATAATGCGGCGGCTTTGCTTATTAAAATGCATAGCAGCTGCTCTGCAGAAAACTCCTGCTGCCTGTTTGACACCAGGTCATTAACAAAAAAAAAGACAAATGTTGTTCCAACACCATATATGACAGCAAAGCGTTAATGAATGAGACGGCAAAGGAAAATATGAGGATGCTGAGAGGAAATCAGAGGAGGCAATCCTGCAAAGCAGCGCAGAGATAAACCGCTGCAGTTTTTTAGCAGCTGTTTATAATGAGTGAATAATTAAAACTCTTGGCGATGACATTTTTAACAGTAGCTGCATAACTGATGACAGGCATGAGAAAAAGATAATTAATCACTGTTGTGAAAATGATCAGAGGGTCAGCTTTCACTGAATGGGGGTCATTTCAGGTGTCTAAAGCTTTCAACATCCAACATTCACAGTTTTAAAAGGACAGTTCATTTATTTTTTTGTATATTTTCAGTTTTCTTTCAGGAGTTTTAATTATTTCATCCATCTTCTATCAGAGTCAGAGGGGCTGCTGCCTGTTTTCAGGAGTCTATGGGAGAAAGGAAGGATTCAACCTGCCAGGTAGCGAGTCTATTGCAGAGCAAAATTATGTCCTAAAATCCATAAACCTATTTATTAATTCTAGGTCTCGTTGAATGTTGTGTAAATTATCTTCAAGTACTTTTAAAAAACCCAATTTCAAAGCACTCAAGATGTTCTAAATCTAGCAAGCGATTTACGCTCTGCCCTAAATTACAGGTTAGGAAGCAGGAGGCAGAGGCAACAATCTAAAAAGCAAACCTTTTACCCAAAATAAAAATAAGTACAAGAATATTCTACAAATACCAAAGAGGCAATGAATACTTATTGAAATATTATTTTAGTTAGTATTTGGAAACACAGCTGATTACACTGACTTTGAAATAATAATTCAAACTGTTTAAGGATAAATCCATGAAAAGGTTTGATGCATCATAACTCCACTAACCTGAGCTGATTATGGGAAATACAGAACTCTCTGAGGTTTATTAATAGATTGAACTAAATCATACGGACTCAGATTTCAGCTTTAAGAAACCTACAACGCAGCGACAGAGTTGATTCCTTCCCACTATCATCGCAACCACAACCCCTTTAAAAGGGAGAAGAGGACCTCGCCTATTCAGGCGCAATGCATCGCAATATTTCAAGTATCGTGATGCATCGTGATTCGAATCGAATCATGACTTCTTTGCCAATACCCACCCCTAATTCCAAAGGTGTGGCTTTGTTGGGCTGCTGGATAAAACCTGGAACTCAGCGTTATTTCTGACATTTTGAATTGAAAAGCTTCCCTGGTCAGGAGAAACGTCTACAAACTTGGAAACAAAGTCCAGTGGATTGTTTTAACTTTTTTTGGAATAACTATGACCTGGATGACTGAGAATCTTCAGCTGCTTAAGCTTCTCAAAAAAATGTTTTAATGTGTATTTGATTAACGCAGAGATTATATATAGATCATTTTATATTTTCAAATAAAGGGTCAAATCTCTTTGTTTTAATTCTCCTTAGATTTTCATTTTCTTTTTTTTTTTTCAGGCTGTCCTGGACGGTAAAAGAGGTGTAAAAAGAGTCTGGATTAGCATCATAATAATATCTATTACTTTATTTATTCTACCCGATCAGATATTCACGCCTCTTTTCTTTTTGAATTGCTGTATTTGCATCAAACACAATCTCTTCCTTCTAAATGTGCCTCATGCATCCATATAAATCAGAGGCAGCCTGACAGGGGGCCTCTCAGGAGAAGCAGAGGCAAAGACGCTCCTTCAAAGGCATCCTGGAAGAGAATAATATCATAATGGAATCTGGCTGTGATGATAAGCACCTTTTTAGCCGGAGGCGCTACATGGAGACCTGGGCATCTGGCAATTGGAAGAAGAGAAAATAACAGCTTGGGAATCCGTTTCCTGAATGTTGTTCATGATAGGGTTAATGGGTTATCAACTCTTTTATTTCTATGTTGGAATTTTGAAAACAAAAATAGAAAAACGATGAACTGCTCAAACATCAAGCAACAACAGATGTTTGATGAATAATGAAAGAAAAAAACGAAGGACAAGAAACAAATAACCTTTTTGATCATTTTTTACTTTTCTTTTTAAATTTCAAGGGAGTTTATTTCTATGTTCTGAATGTCTACAACCTTTTTCAACGTAAGTTTATCTTAGGTGAAAAAAACAAAACATAAAACTACTAGGGATGCACGATATTGGGATTTTGGCCGATATCC
>JAGKQL010000006.1:4753596-4789092 GCA_018398635.1 Cyprinodon brontotheroides | reverse complement strand
GATAAAGTAACAGTGTGCAAGCATTGTGCAACACGCTTTGTTTATGCTAACAGCAACACGCACTAAATATGTCATGCTAAACTCTCAAATCCCTCATACTCATTAGCCCGCCTCGCTTCAAGCAGGCCCAGACCGCTTCTGCACAAAGCAAAGCCTACAGCCTCCACTGGTTCTCAGTCTGCTCCGCTTCTGAGTTCCTTGAGATCGTGAGAGGGCATGCGCCAGGACAATTAAATTCAAAGCAGCAAAATGCGGAAATGATCCAGGGTTTCCGCGGATCATTAAAAATAATTACAATTCATTATTTTGGGGATTTTTTCATTAATTTATTAATTTTTATGGGATTTCGGAGTAACAATCAACATAAACCACGAACCGAACCGAACCGTGGATTTTGTGAACCGTTCCACCTATTAGAGATAGCTCAGGATAACCTGAGCCACTCTAACTATAAGCTTTATCATCAAACAGGAAAGTTTTAAGCTTCAGCCTTAAAAGGTTTGACCAATCAGAGGCCTCCTGTCTGCGTCACCTACAATATGCGGGGGGAATATCCGCGTTAACTGCTTACACACACACAGACGAATCTGGTTTTTGAGTATAAATCAGCCTTTAGATATAAAAATATCTGCACAGTAGAGAGCTAAGAAAAGAAAACACAGATGACTTGGATTATTGCACCTGCACTGCAGAGATGTGACCTGAAGTGAAAATTATACAGACGACACAGTAGTTGATTTGAAACAGCAGTTAACAGTGATTTCTTTGGTGAGGTGTTGGTGACACCGTGATTAAATAAAAAAAATGATCATTTAACTACAGCGCTAGACCACATTGCTGATTAGATGTTACAGAGTTCAACTTTAATGCCAAAACTATCAATTAGCCTGTCATTTTCAGACAAGTGTAGATTTACTGCCATGCAAAAAAAACCTCCAAAACATCTACAGATCAAGTTAATATGAGACTGAGGGAGTCCACAAAGCTGAAGCTTGATTACATTAAACTGAGCTGAAAAATCAAGCAAAGCGAAAAGGGAAAAAAAGATGGAATATAAGAGAGAGAAAGGAGATTCTGATCATTGTCAGAGCATTTTAAAATCTTCCAATTATAATCATGTTTATGCACCACTAGTGTGGCTCTTGGCTTCAGTGAAGGAGGTGAGGAGCAGAGAGGTTAATCAATGCATCCCCAGGGTTCCACTGACATTTTCTTAGCTGCAGGAGGTGGTTTCCATCTCTCATTTGCTTTCCCCCTCCATCTCCTTTTTTTTCCTCCAAATCTTTCTCTATAAGCCACATCTTGCTTTCTTCACTCCCTACTATATTTTAAAACAGCAAAGTGATGCTAAAAGCCTCCTTTTTCTTGCATATTCTGTCTGTAGAGCGTAATCTCTTTACAATTGTGTGGTCTAGCCTGGACTATTTTCAGCTAAGGTGATGGGTGGGCCTCACTTATCGCAGTATTTACCAAACAGATTGGGATTTCTGCGTGGACCCGAGCAAAGGCCAGCCTGCTGCTCGGAGCTGCAGCGACGACAGAGAGAGCGAGAGAGGAGGAGAGGAAGGATGGCCAAGACCCAAAACGCCTAACCTGTCACAGACCTGCCCCCTCCGGGCAAGCACGTGTGTCTGACTGAGATACAGGGAGGGAGGGAGAAAGATAATCAGCGCTACCGCATACAAACACATACCCCAACACAAACACACACACATATGCAGCCTGAAGTGCTCCAAAAGCTTGGTGAGTCACCCTACTTAAAGCAGCCCTGAAATAGACATTTTGCGCCTCGCCACACTGACTCAGTAACAGAACTATCTTCCCTTCATGGCCTGCACATGCTCGCGCTCGTAAATGGATGCTTTTTGATCCACTGCTTTCCACAAGCATGCATTACAATTTTCCAAGACCAATTTCAGAGGTGTCCTCTGCGTTCTGCCTGGATGAAAGGTAATAGGAGCTTGTTTGACTTCTTTTTTTTTTTTATAGTGAAGTGTCCCATTACCTGCCGTGGAGCAGGTTAGCTTAAGTCGTTTATCATACCTGTAATAAAAAAAGGAAAGCCATGTGGCCCCGGCCTCCTGCTCCGAGCTGGCAGGACAAACACGCGTTTGTCCAATCGGAGATGAGAATGACACAGGCCATTAGTGAAGCCCGGCAGACGAACAGATCAGCCACACAGTGCTAGGGGCTTGTTAGCGCCTCTCCACATGTGTGACGACATTCGAGTTGAGGCTGAAACAACTCGAGTGATCTGGAAGACCCCAGCAACACCTGTCTGCCCTGGCGCTCTGAATGTCCTCACCACGGTTACAGCTGCCACGGTAGCGGAGCGGAGGCTGCCTGGGCAACGGGCGGTTACTCTGGCAGGGGTTACAGGGGCTCAGAGCTGCTGGAAGGACTTCTGGAAGATGGGAAGTGTGACTGTTTGGACATTTTGTCATTATTACCCCCCTCCCCAAAGGAATTAGCGAATTCACAGAAAAAAACAGCTTTACAAATCCAGATAGAATCTGGAAATAATAGCGAATCCCAGGTTCAGTTCTGCTGCACCAAATTAGCATTTATAGTCAAAACAAGTTGGTGATAATACCCATTTAGCATCCATCATCACCATGATGACGGGTGGATATGAATCACAGGAAAAGTTATGGTGGCTCTAATACAAAGATTTTTTAAGCTAATTTTTATGGCTTCGTTTTACAAATATTCCCTGGCTTAGGAAAAGATTTTACAAGCATTTATTAAAACAAAAATATCACAGAGATCAAGAGATAAATTAGGATCTTTGTAAATCTTCAGAAGAGAACAAGGAAGATAAATGAGAATTCAAATATACAGTGAAGATCAGAGAGAAGTCTGTAATTAATAAAGTTCCAGGTTAAAAGGAGAAAAGTGTTTGGATGCTTAATGCAGGATCAGCTTAGAAATAACATTCCTGACTATTAAAATGGTCAGAGCAAAATAAACAACACATTTTTATCAACAGTTCAGCTGGAAGGAACAAATGACAGAATAACTGTTAGCCATCTGCGAAGGAGTATTAGGGCCGCGCTAGAGATAAAAAAAAAATATATATATATAAGGGCTGTCAGTTTTAAAGCGTTAACGCGTTAACTGCTTTAAACTATAACGCCGACATTTTTTTAAACGCACGTTAATCGCGCATCAAAACAAACGCACCGTGCGCTTGTGTTCTTTATTTTTCCGCAGCGCTCGCTGTACTGTTTGTTTTACCCTCGGCGCTTTCCGTAGCTTCAGGAACGCTAAGTTTTGGGAGAGACCGCAGTGTAACAGACCCGTGCTTTGAATGAGCAAAAATGGCCGACAGACAAGGTATCCTGAATGATACGTTTCATTTTAAAGTTATCCCAGAAGGCTGTCTTGACAAAACCTGAGTCCTATGTCTATGTTGTCCAGAAAAAGCGAAGTCTCACTGGCAGGTGCCGGCAGAATAAAAGAAATTAAGTCAATGTGGAATGCACTGCTGCTGCGTTGCCGTTGGGCCAAAAGGAATATTCGGCATTTTGAAAATGTTCTACATGTAAAATGTTATGTTTGGTGAATGACTGCAAAACCCAGTTATTGTAAATTAGGTTTGATTTATTTATTATTTTGTAGTGTATTTTTATTTGAATTAAGTCCTATAAATTCTGGCAGTCTTTGTGCAGTACATCTTTATTTTTGTCCTATGTTTGAGAAAAAACTTAATTTTATGGAATTCTTTGAAGTATTGTTTACTGTTCTGTAGTTTTGTAAAATTTTTTTACAATTTTGAATAATTATTGGCGAATTTAAACCATGATATTTTTATTCTAGTTTTTTAAAGTGCTTTAAAAATAATTAAAACTTATTGTATAAGCAAGTTTTTTTTTACATTTATTGCACATTTGCATTTTTTTAAAACGCCAAATAAAATAAAAAAAATAAAATAAATATGCGATTAATTTCGATTAATCTTGAGTTAACTGTTGATATAATCTGCGATTAATTAGATTAAAATTTTTAATAGTTTGACAGCACTAATATATATATTACTATGATAAAATTATAGCGAGAATAGTCATAACAATATGACAATAAAGTCATAGAAGTATAGAATAAGTTGTAAAATCACAAGAATAAAGTGGTGAAAATATTTTGGGAATAAGTAACAATGAGAATAGTCATGAAATTACACGAGGGAATAAAGTTATATTTTATGACAGCTCTTTAAAGGAGCACTTTCTTCCTAGCTGGTGGAAAAAGGTCATCTGCTGGGCTGAGACTTCAAAACTTTCCTTCTGAAAGAAGAAGTCATATTATGATGACTTCATTCTCATAACTGTCTGAATTTATTCTGGGAATATTGCAACTTTATTCTCAAAATAAAAATTTTTAAAGATCTCTATCCTGGCCCTAATACTCCGACGTAGCCATGTGCTCCCTATGCAGTGCTTTTGTTATTATCTTTGCAAGAATAGAACGCATTTAAATGATTCTTAAAAAACATTTTAAACAGAAAGTAACAGAAATTTTAAGAGTACATTTCTTAGATTAATTTCAAATAATTTTTTGTTTTTATGTTTTAATTTTTTCAATCCCTAGATTATATATATACATATATAAATAATCTCATCTGTAAAACCTAATCTGGAAAGAGTTCATATTGCTTGAAAATAGGGGAGTAAGAAAATAATTATTCCGTCAAATGTAGTGACATGTTTATCGATTGAAAATATCAATATCATATTAATTCATTAGACGACATTCGTACTGATTCAAAATAAAGATGAATGGATCTTAGATAATAAAAATATTTATAGGGAAATATCCGCTAATCAGCAGCACCCCAGAAACACGTTATTATTAATTTACACACCCCTAATAAAAAGTAATCTTTTTTTTTTATGTTCATATTTTATAACCATTTGAAGAATGTTAATATTAACACATATTAAGTTTAAGCTTGTTTTTGTTTTATTCATATAAATAACTATACATTAATTTATAGTGTCTTTACTTATTTTCCCCACCACATAAAATAAAAAGGTGAAGAAAAGTGCAGATATTTTTCTCCAGAACTTTGTCATTTCATAACTTTATTAATACATTTTGAACATCTTAAAATAAGCATTAGATTCTAAGCGAATCTAAACTCCATAAACAATTAAGATCATAAATAACATACTTTTGCAAAGTAACTAATTACTTTAAAAGTGCAGTAACTAGGCTACTAAATCATTAATATTTGGCAGACGTAAACATGAATGGGAATTTAGGACTGTAAAAACTGGAATGGAAGGTGACTTCTAGATTTCCATGGCCAACAAAGACTCTGAAGCTGAAATAGTAAAAAAAAAGGATACTCATTTTTAGAGATACGTAGTGAGATTATATGTTTATACCAAAAACACCAAATTCCAGTTGATTATGATGAAAAACGGCTATGCTCAAAGCGTCCACCCTGATAGTGTTCTAATCGTCCTTTTTGAGCCTAAATAGAAACCCAGCACTGGGTGCCATCTACTGGCAGTTCTACGAAATTACCAGAAAACCAGATGGCGGCCATTAAAGCAGCTACTAAATAAATTCTCTCCATTCTGATGGTGCTGTATTGCCTCAAGGAAAACTGACAGCTGTGAGGAAAGGGCTGAAAAGCATTGCTAACACTAGTAGCAATGTAAGCTAGGTCATGAACTCACGTGTCTATCAACTTCCCAACGACATCGGAGCCTCCCGAGGTTTACTTCATGTAAAAGTGTTTGACTCGAAGATCAAATTTCGAGCCCTTTATGCAACTTTCCAAATTAAGTAACACTAGAATTCCTACAAGCGTTAAAAAATTTAAGACCCAAAATATTGGGGCCACTGAAAAAAAAAAAGTTAACTGATTTTTTTTATTTCATTTCAGTATAGTATTGGAAAAAAGTCAAGAATTCTGACTTTAATCTCAGAATTCTGACTTTTTTTCTCAGAATTCTGACTTTTTCTCAGAATTCTGACTTTTTTCTCAGAATTCTGACTTTTTTCTCAGAATTCTGACTTTAATCTCAGAATTCTGACTTTTTCTCAGAATTCTGACTTTTTCTCCAGAATTCTGACATTTTTAGACAGAATTCAGTCAGAATTCTGAGAAAAAAGAATCAGAATTCTGACTTTTTCCCCATGTTAAACTGAAATAAAATTTCAAAATCAGTTTACTTTTTTTTTTTCTTTTTTTTTTCCAGTGGCCCTAATCCTCTTCTGTTACAATGTGATCAAGGTAACAAAATGGAAATAAACTCCAAATACCAACAATGAACAAATGTGAAAAAAACGCCATCTCCTAATGAAGTCAGAGCAGCTCTCTGGGATCAGTTCTAACATTTTCTAAACTTTTATGATCCGAATGAACAAGAAGTAAATTTACATTCGTTGCGGACAAAGTGTTTTCAGCAGCAGCTTAAAAAAAATCCCACAGGGAGCGATTCTCACACGACAGGAGGAGCTGTCAGAAACAACTCATGCAACTCAAGTCTTCCCTGTTCTCCGTTTCCTGCAGCCGGCAGCTGTTCCTCTGCTTAGCATGAGCCAAATATCCAATGACAGACGCGTCTGTGCCGTCTGCACAAAGAGGGCATGTTTGTGACAGTTCCTCCTGCATTTACATTTCTGGATGATGGGATGGCAAACAACAGGGAGCTGTAGAATGATGCTAGATCCCTTTTATCTATTATCAAAAACATTTAGTCACAAATACAAGTTGAATTGGAAGCAAAAAGTCACCAGAGTATTTTGTTTATGATGAATAGAAAGCAAAGAGTCTGATGTTGGGCATTTAGGAAAAAGTTAATCCAAATACTTTGTTAGTTCATAAGTATTTTATATTTATTGAAAGACAGTCCAATATTTACCAAACATCTTGGCAAACAGATGAGGATGTCTGTTTCAAGGTGTCCTTGAATAAGGTATCTGCCTTCCAGCTGCTTCACTGGAGCTGCTAACCAATCTGTGCATCACACAGAGCTGCTCACTCGGATTAGAGCTTTCAGCTCAGTAACCGAGCTCCGGTCAACTTTTCCATAAGATAAAAACTAAAGGTGTCACACAGCAAACCTTTTCTTTAAACATTGAAAAAAACTAAATGTCATGCTTTATTGTCAAAGCATAATCTCAAGGTTTCTCAAAGGTTTAGTTGAAAATGCTTTTAATTCTCCGTTAAATACCTCTAACACAGGAAAATAAACATGATGCGAAATGCTGGTCTTTTGCCGCGTTCACAATAAACGGGTTTTAGGCGTCAGGGTCAGTCGGTTTAAGGACCATGGAGAGGTCCAGTTGGCGTAGCATCAGACTGCGAAATACAGGGGGGGGCCGGGGGGGTTCGACGCCCCCGATTAACCCATGAGACCCCCTGAAAGCCTCAAAAGCAAAATTTAAAGGGGGTCTTAAAAAATTGTGTGTTAAAATTTTTTAAAATAAAATATTTTTTGTCACTAATGGTCACTATAATGTTTTTAAGCTCAACATGTCCAGTATTTGAAATTCAAAACCTTTATTCAAAAATATGTTCTGTTTTTTGCCAAGTGGAGCCAGCCAATCCTGTTCGCGTATGCAAATTATCCATCTGCTTTTGCGCAGTTAGGTTAGATTAGATGAGCTTTATTGATCTCACAGCAGAGAAATTCACTGGTCACATATTGGCATAGTAATTAAAGAAGGTGCAAACAAGGAGGGAAAAGGTGCATTAGGAATAAAAAAAAATTAAAAAATAATAATAAATAAAAAAATAATACGGGCAACCAGACGCGGAACAGATTGCGAGGAAGACAGCAGGTCTTCACTTTCCTGTTTGTTGGACCTCAAGCGGGACCTCCTCTGGACAAATTCGACCCAGTTCCATTCGTCAGAAACTGGATTAAAGCAGGACATGTGCGTGCATGAAAGAGAGAGACAGACAGAGAAAGAGACAGACAGACAGTCTGAAAAGACACAAGAGGTTTGTTCAGGCTCTTGACCGCTCACAGTAAACTTCACCCCCCATTGCGCAACAATTGGGAGACGGAGACCCCCCAAAATATTGACAGGTGTTTCGCACACTGCGTAGCATGTCTTGAAATTCTTTGACCATCGCACTCAAGTATTTTGAGATTGAAAGCGTTGATGCACCCCATCTAACTCCAACTTGAAACTATATTTTTTTCATGTACAAAAACAGTGACTGCCAATCGAGCAAATATTGGTTGAAAAGTGACTGAAAGGACGACATGATTTACGTCCACATGACGTCTAGATTCGGTTGAAAAGTGAAAGATTAAAACCTGTAATTTTCAGATCATTGAAAATTGGGTTTGTAATGTTTTTCAATGTCTATTATTGGACTAAAGTGGGACAAAATCAGGCCGAAAAAACAAAGTGTTATTTTTAGCTATATCTGGAGGATGTTCTTATCATTTCACTAACATATATTGTTACTGGGCTATGGTGAATACCTACTATATAAAATATCTAAACTTTCTACCACAATTTGTTCGATTTCAATATTCTTGTACTTTTAATTTTTACCAAGTAAAAAACTCTTATATTCATTTTCAGCTGCTATAAACAGCTGCAGTCCACAAAGGACAGAATCAGGACACCCTTATAATATTCACTACTTTTCTGCACCAGCAGCCGGCGTGCTTGGACTCACAATAAATGATGGGATACCCAAGGCTACGTAGGATACAGCAGACTTATCCTTTAAAATGGGTAAAAAGAAGGATAGAATAGAATAGAAAATCATTTTATTCTCTTTTATTCTTCTTTCCGCTGTTTTAAAGGACGCATTTGTCGGTCGTATAAGAAGTTGTCTTCCAATCCAAACAGGCCTCGCGCCACGCTATGATGTAATCGGGCCTTCGGAGGACGCAGCCGCTGAATTCTAACTCATCAATGGACATCCAGTGAATGCAGCATTTATTGAGCTTGTTTTCATGGATCCTCTCTAGTTTCATAGACTGACAGCCAGTGAATTAATCGTGTTTGTTTTGTTTTGCATATTTGCTGTACACTGAGCAGCTCATTAGCTTAGCATCGCCATAAATAACTTAACTAATCTCTTGCGAAACAGTCTCCCTATAAGCACCAGTTTTCAACCCACTTTCTCTTCGCTCTAGTGGCTGTAGATCCTTGCTCCCTATCTTGCTCCCCATCATCGACATGTTGTCTTTTAGAAGGCTTGGTTGCCCCAACCATTTACTGCCTAGCGACAGAGTTGTTAAATAATGGGGTGTCGGGGGTGTCCTCTCTCTACGCGCCTCTGTCTATTGCCGTGTGAGGAGCAAAGGAATAGATGGGAGACTTACCAAAATAAAAGAAAGGATGTGACTGAAGCACAACCGTGGTTAAAATGTTTACTCTCCTTGTGGCGAATAGTGCTCTGGCATTCACTCGCCCGATGAAATATTTAGTAGCCATGGGCAAGTGGAGTATGTTAATTTTGGACCCTGGGTCTACCTCTCAGAATAGCTGCAGAATATTTAAAACTAGGATCATAATCCTAATTAACTGACTGCATGGGTAATCTTTGACGAGAACATAAAGTGAAGCCACTCTCTTCATTGCATCTTCTATTGTATACTACAGACTGACGGATAATGTTAGAGGCGTCTGCACACACTTTCCTTGAAGCACATCAAGGGCGTCAAAAATGCTCTCTACACACGTCTGACTTCAATTCACACAAGCATCCAAGATGAGGTGTCGGACGTCTTTTTGATGCTGAAAACACATTCAGTCTGAATGCAGCATTAAGCCCGGTTTATGCCTGACACGTCCATAAAGCCAAAACATCTTTTTATGCTATAATTTTCATGTCATTTTAGTACCCTGCTGCTCCGCGCACCGACAAATTTTCTACAAGAAAACCTACAAGAAAATTATAACTTCAAAGATGGTTCCACATGGTGGACGAGCCACAGCTGGAAAAAATCGAAATCTAGATGAGTCATTTTTTCTTGAAATAAGTGCATTTTGTCTTGAATTGAGGGGGTAAAAGACACATTTTGCCAATGGAAGAAGACAACTTCCACTTAAAATAAGAAAACACAATTGCATTGTCTTATTTCAAGTGTATATTATCTAATTATCTTATTTTAAGAGTATAAATACTCATTCCATTGTCAAACTATCTGATTTAGCTACTCAAATTAAGGGTAAATACGCTTAATTTAGGACATTTTTACTTATTTCTAGATTGTTTTTCCAGTGCTACAGGGAAAGGTTTGCAAATTAACATCCAGAGACATGGTGTGGATTAGGCCGTAAATATCATGATGAACAGGAAAATGTGAAAAATTTTTTTCGAAATTCCTGGATGACTAGAAGAGCCTTTGCAAATGTTGGAAACAACTTTTAGATTCTACTTATAGCATGTAGTCTGCAAAACCCAGCAAAACCCCGTTCTATGCATCTCTATTTCTATAGAAAACGTATGTCTGTAAACTAAACCCAGCCACTCTTCAAGATAGGAAAAACAACATCCTATTTAACCAACTCAGAAAATGTGTAAAAATTTGCTTTCTTAAATTCAGTATCTGCGGCATAAACGTAGTTCAGAAAACCTGTTATTACAGTTTAGAGAGCCGAGTGCTTTTAATAAAAATAAAAACATTCTGTCAGGGTTTATATGAAGTAGACTTCATACAAACCTACACATTAACTCCAGACAATAAATCTTCTCCTTCGCCATCTTCCTCTACTTTGCAGCTGTGGCACTGTTTCTCTGTCTTTTAAACATATTCTTCTTTTTTTTCATTTCTGCATTAAAATCTCTTGTTCCAGTGGGGTGAAATAAAGTAGCAGCCATTCAAAATGTGATGGTGACAGGGTCTGACCAGGAAACAACGCTTGTTCTTTAGATCCTAATGTCCACAAATCATGACAGAAAGAATATTTTAGATGTTTAAAATGAATTGTAGGGGACCATGCAGCCAAGGAAAGTGGGGGGGGAAATTTTGAATGACTGCTACTGCATTTGTTGTCATGGTGACTGGTCGAATCAGAGCGCCACTAATAATGGCTTTTCATACCCTGCTTAAACCCATTTGCATTAACCAACTAAGGCTACGCTCACACTGCAGGCCTTATCGCTCAATTCGGATTTTTCAGGAATCGGATTTTTTTGCGTGTCCGCTCACACTTCCAAGTATATGCCACTTGTAACTGTGTTCTACTGTGTGAACTGAAAGCTTTCAACCGATGTGTCCCGCGATGCGACTCGAGGACGCCGATGACGTTACATGTAGCAAACGCCCTCAGTGTTTGCGGAACATGACCTCGCAATACCGCAGCCGTATTCGATTCCGCTGGCATTGGATCCAGGACCGCGAAACTCGGGACGTGGGCTATCTCTTCGGGAAATGTTTTTCAAATATCCCCGGTTCGGTAAGACAGCCCCGCCGAAGTTTGGTCTGAATCAAGCTATCTTTTCCAAACATGAATTAAGTCAGCAACCTTACTTTCCATTGACTGTTTCCTGTGTTATCTTCCGCCATGGTTGTTAGTTTTTCCTCACCGCTTAGTAGGACGCATTAGTAACGCTAGTAACATTTTTGCATCACGACGCAGGTCGGATGAATGCTAATTCCGGCCGCATTGGCATGGCTGTCGATTGAAAAGATCAGATACGTATCGGATTCAGGACCACATATTCAAGTGGCCTGGGTCGCATTGGAAAACCGATCTGTGTCGTTCAGACCGTCATAAAAAGATCAGATAAGGTCACATATGGGCAAAACCGAATTGGGTCACTTCAGCTTGCAGTGTGAACGTAGCCAACTCAGAGCAAACTATTGTGAAACTGAAAACTCAAAGTTTCTAAACTTAGACTAGATTAATTCAGAGTTGAGAATTTATTTGTGAGTTTGTTAAACCTACTTTGTGAAATGAACCCCTGGAAATCTGATCAACATGCTTTAAAACATAAAGCATTTGAAACATCCGATTTTTTTACGTAGAAATCTGTTGGTCTCTGGCAGAAAGTAAAAAATTGATGGAGGTTTGGTTTTTCAGGAGGAGATGGTTCTAAGCTATTTGGCCAAACATAAAAAAAAAAAAAAAACGTCCAATGGGACAACTTTCTAATTTATATAAAACCTGATTTATTAAGATACAGAGAACAGTGCAAAAAAAAAGAAAAAGAACTGACTTAGGACAACCTAGTAAGGAAGAGTCTTTTTTTCTCAGTTAATGTTCTCCTTGGTAAGCACAGCAGGATATTCATCTTAAGGGAGCATACTTGTTGATGTGTGCTAAAGCTCAATCATCCTGAAAATCCTGTCTCTCAAACAAGGTCTGACATGCTTAGTGACAAGGACAAACAATTCAGGAAGTTTATGTTGCTCCACCATCCGTGTTGAATCCTGCATGATTCTATGATAAAGTACAAGAAGCTGTGTTTACCCATATTATTCGCAATATTTTCACCTCTGCCCTATTCAGCTGAATCAGACAGAACATTTACCCATTTAACCTCGATTTAAAGTACCAATCTCTGTCCTGATTATGCCAGAAGATCACATCCCTCAGCAGCTTCTAACAAGGAATATAGAGCTCCAGATGTTGCTCTACCAATTAGCCATCGAGAATCAATTGAAATTGGTTCTGACCTTTTATAGACTTAGAGACTTAGATTTTATTTTGTCATTTTGTACACACAAGTGTAAACAAAAAGACATTTTGTTAAGTACAGACTAGACTATGTCATTCCTTAAAATGCAGCCTTGATAAATTAGGCAGCAGTGATGAAAAACAGTAATGTGAACAAATGACTGTATAGTTAAAGTTCCAACATTCAGTTATTTGTTTTTTTTTATAACCCATTTTACATAACCTTCAGCAACAAGCCCTTGCAGGGCCCTTCGGGCAAGTGGCTTTTACATTTCATTTGCCCAGAAACAATTTTTACTTGCCCAGTATAATGTTTGATAAATATAGTTCCTAATATTCATTTTTGTATATATATCAATGAAACATGTTTGTTTTTTAAATGTTTTTGTGTAATTCAGTATTTTTTAAGTTTCCAGGTTCCTGGTGTGTATCTGCATGCGTCAGATAATGAACTCCAGCCTACATTACCGTGTTAACATGCTTTTCAATCCTTCCTGCAAATTTTTCTTTCAAACTAAACTTTCCTTTACTTTATTTGTGCTTGGAAAATATAAATTGTAATGTTAAATCAAAAACTTGACAGGTTAGAAACAGATAAATGAACAGAAGTCGATATGCAGAAATGAATAACTTATTTTTAGAGTCACATGTTTTATACAAGATAATACTATTAACATAATGTTTTCTATAGAATCATTATACATAGTTATTTTATTCAGGGTTTCCACAGTCTGACATCATTTCATAATTAACTGACTCGGATTAGTTTTCCTGACAAAATAAACAAGACAATAATAATAATAACGGAGTCTATCTCTGTCTATAACATTTAAATGCACCTCCTAATGTCAAGAATGTCTGAAAATATGTTTTAATGTATGACGCATCACTGTACAGAGACTGCCATATGATAGAAATATTTACACTGCATGGCATACAATTATTATTATTATTTTCCTTTCATCCCTGACTGATCATTTTAATCTAGCATGTATTATAGTATAGATTAAATCCATCATCCGAGCTGCTGCTCTGCAGAATTCTCTCCCAAGAACTGAATCCACGCCATCACAAGCCCGAGGAAAATCACTTGTAGTGTGGCACTAAACAGGCACAAAAGATAGGCGCCGACAAGCTTGTGGGTACGTTCAGCGAATGTCAGCTTTAAAGTAATTTTGAGTGATACTCGATCATTGCACTTACCCGGCGGGCAAATGCAATGAAATTTAAACTCTCTCAACAATAAAAACTACTTGCCGCGGGAGATCGGCGTGGTTAACATCAAGCCCTGCCTTGTTTGGCGGGCTGGACCGTTCATCAGTTTCAATGTGAATGTTTTCTAACGGCTTTGTTGGGCTGCTGTATAAAAACCTTGAACTCAACGCTATTTCTGTCTTTTTGAATTGAAAAAGCTTCCTGGATGGGAAGCGAAACGTCTTCAAACTTGGAAACAAAGTCCAGCTGATTGTTTTTTTTTTTTACTTTTTTGGAATGACTCTGACCTGGATGACTGAGCATCTTCACCAGCATAACCTTTTACTTCTCCTGGATATTTTATTTTCCATTCCTAGTTTTGATATCTGAAATATAAGCCAGCTAATACAAGCTAATAAGAATCTGCAGCAGTGTATGTGCAGCCATCTGTTTTTGTGGCGGCATTAAAAACTGTGACTTAAACTTAATTCCAGAAATGACGAGTCGTCTTTCTGCGACACGATGCTGTTTATATATAATGCAAAAATCGGTGCGCAGCCGACATGGTTTAGCACCACTGAACTCAGAAAGAGAGCCTCGTCTTTGGGGGAGCGGAACCTGAGTAAAGTTGCCCCCCCCCCATCTTATTCAAATCAGACAAATTTGGTGTCAAACGTTTGTGCTACTTTTGTGCAGCAAAATTTTTCGTTTGTGCCGCTTTCATTTTAAAGTTATAAAGAAATATTTGTAGAGGTCAACCTTTGATGACCTCTAGAAACATCTCTTTATATCTTTAAAATGAAAGCGGCACAAACGAAAATTTTTGCTGCACAAACCAGCACAAACGTAGCACAAACGTTTGACATTAGGGCCGTTTCTCAATTCAAGAACGGACTTGAGGAGAACGTGAGTACGTACTCGCGTTCTCCTCAAGTCCGTTCTTGGCGAGAACTCAGGAAGATCGGACTGAACGAGAACGCGAGCACGTATGTGTATTGGAACAGTAGCGTACTCGTGACGTCATCACAGGCAACCTTGTTTAGCATTTCTTTAAAAGTCAAAACTATTTATTCCCTACACAAAATATTTTGAAAACAATATTTTTAATTTCTAAAGCTTAAAAAACATTAAAAAAAATTACCGAACCGCAAAAAAACGCCATCAGAACGAGCGGTAGTTCACACATAACTAGACCGAGAGAAGTGCACTACAGACTGGGTAACGTTAGCCCTGGCTGCGGTTACCCTCGGAGGTCTGCTGGTCACTCTGGTCCGCTCAACGTCGGACTTTTTTTAAAAATTTCGCACTAACTCTGTAAACAGACCACACAGGGAGGCTTCAATGTATAATGTTATCGCCTCAAACGATTTCAAAACGTACTTTTGAAGAACAACAGCAGCAGAAAAGGGGATGTTTAACTTAACACTGCGTTCTCGATCTGGCGTTCTCGAGAATAGGAACGGTACTCGGGCTGAGGCTGATGACGTGTCACGAGAACGCTCAAGAACGCATATTGAGAAACGGCCCAACTTTTTCTAATTTGAAGAAGGTTGGGGGGGCTGGTTGACCTTTTGATCTTTACATTTTCATTAATATCTTCAAAGCCAAAGCAGCACAAACGACATTTTTTGCTGCACAAACGATACTGAGTTAATTGACACCCATTTCGTCTGATTTGAAGAAGGTGGGGGGGCTGATTGACCTTTGATGACCTCTAGAAATATTTCTTTATATCTTTAAAGCGATAGCGGCACAAACAAACATTTTTGCTGCACAAACTTTGACATTAATTTTGTCTGATTTGAAGAAGGTGGGGGGGCCACCTTCACTCAGGTGGGAGCGGAGCCTTTTTCATACTTTCTTCCTCTTACGTCTTAACGGATAAAAAACTTTTTTCCTGCACGTATTTAATACAATAAAAAGCACATTAATCCAGATCTGCCATATATCTAAACAACTGAAGCATAACTTCATCCACTGTTTGTTTTATTTTTATGTATATTTTATATATATATATTAATTTAGGATCTTTTCCATAGGATTCAACCCAAGAACGGAGAATAAAATCTGATTCTCCTCTTAAAAGAATTGGAATCGAGATTCGATAGGAACCCGCATCAAAACGACAAATCAAAATTGAACAGGAATCAAATTCAATCAATGTCAAACTGTTGCTATAAAAATATTTTCATCATGGTTATGTTAGGGCAGTGGTTCCCAAAGATTTTCTTCTGGGCCCCCCTTTGGAATTACAATAAAAAAAAAAATTTTCTTCATTCATCCAAACCGCTTCCCGCGCCCCCCCTGCAATGGCATTGCGCCCCCCCTAGGGGGCGCGCCCCACACTTTGGGAACCGCTGTGTTAGGGTAAAATAAAGGGTTATAATGTAATCAAGATAAAACTAGAACAAAACCTTAAGTCTGGTAAAATATAAGGTTTGTGGTCTAATAGAAATAGTCTAAGAATTTAGGATTCTTTCACTGAACTACTTAAATACATGATTATTACATAAGATTAGGGCTGAAACAATTAATCAGATTAATTAATTCAATCATTAACTGGAGTATAGACTCTAAAACATGCCTTTAAGTCGACAGAGCGACTCATTTAGAGCAGTAATTATACAAAGATCGCAAAAAATATAAACATCTTGCATTAAAGATAAAAATATTTTTTATCTGCCAATATGCTCTATCCAAAACTCCTCATTAATCGTTAGTTGCAGCCCGACATAAGATGATTAAAGAAATACAAATAACACGAGAAGCAGATGTTACATCTATAAACAGCACAGTGATGGACGTGGTAGACAGAGTCTAGATGTCTATCTAGATATTTCAATCTGAAGGGGATCACAGCTGATAAAGAACTCATAATAAAATCAGATTGTATATTGCTTCTTTTAAAATGCATGAATAGTTTTCAAGTATTGAAGCAATTTAATAATAAATGTCTCCAGATGCAATTTTTTTTCAGAGCCAGCTAATGTACGGAGATCCCGCCATCATTGGAAAAGAGTCCAGCACCGTCACCATGGCATCAGAGGGAGAAATTTGGATATCATGGTTCATCTTGAAGGCAGCAAACCCATTCATCCATTTTCTCTAATCGCTTAATCCTGTTCAGCATTACAGGGGGGCTGGAACCCATCCCAGTAGCCGACCAGCAAAAGGCAGGATACTCCATGAACAGGTCGCCCATCCGCTGCAGGGCTGAAGTCAGCATATGTTGCTCTAAAATCACAATATGTTGCTCAGTATTGATGCTTTTACTATATTAGTATTAGTTATATTTGCCAAGGACACATGAAGGAATCAATACTTTTCCTACTGTTGATGTTTTTTTTGTTTGTTTCTGGTTTAATGCAGAGCGAAAAAGGATTTTTTTTACAAAATCAATATTTCCATCACGTGATGGTTAAACTCTTCTACATTAAAGTCTGACAAATCCGTGTGATACTAAACAATGAATATAAAGGTTCAATGCTGCACAGCCAGGTCTGTGGTACGACTGTTTAATGTAGCTTTTTGTGTGTTAACAGAGTTTTAAATGACTATCATTTCCAAAGCGCAGTGCCATTTGCTGCTGATATTCAGATTCTATTCATTATATATTTTATCATTTGTCATTATGGGTATAGTTGTGTTTACTTATATGCATGTTTGACATAAAAATATAACCTAAAATAAACATGATTGATTCATTTTCTTTTACGTTTTTGACTAAACTGGATTTCCAGATGCATTGTCTGCTAAAATCCCAAATATGATTGAGTTCCCAGTAATGAAAAGCGGAATGTTCTTCAAAATTCACAAAACATAATGACCAAGGCGTGGGAGTTTTAATCGTGAGTTGATGCAAATGTTCCTGTTACGCTGTCAAAGGTAATTCTCAGCAGTTTATTCAACGATAAAGAGAAGGATGAAGAAGAGAAGTAAAGTGGTGGTTCTTTGGATTTAATAAATTCATAAAATATCCACAGTAGTTGCTGAAATATTTCTGGGAGCAATAAAATTTTTGAACTGATTGAAGAGGTAACCATATATATATATATATTTACAAATATACATACATACATGTGTATATATACACATACATATATATATATATATATATATATATATATATATACAAATATACACAAATATATGTATACACACACACACGTGTGTGTGTATATAAAACTATATATATATATATAAATATACAACATAACTTGGAATACGACATAAGTGTTGCACAAGTTTATAGCAATACACATTTATTTATATATATATATATATACTTATATATATATATATATATATATACATACATCCACTGAAGTCTCTTATTGAACAGGATTATTAAATGGGTATTTATATAAATGGATATTTATATATATTGTTATTGCAGTGGGTATCATTATTATGATGAAGCCATTAAGAGAAGCACCAAGTACTAAAATAGCAATAGTTCATGCTTCTGTTTGCTAAAATAACGTTTTAGTTATATGTTATGATCAATTTAAACAGCCACTCACTGTAATATTTATATATAAAGCACTGAGGTTCTTTAAGGTTTGCATCTAATTTTCCAAGTAAAAATGTAGCATTAGTTCTCTTTCTCGCTCGTAACAAGATCAACAACTTTTTGAACCATTCTGCGAGTTTCATCCCTACAATAAGCAGCAACATTCAGTTAGTCGCGTCAAAATGAAAACCACTCAACAACCATTAAAAGAAGCTTTAATAGATACTGAAGACATGGTGAAGTAATGACCTTGAATTATTATACAGTTGGTGTTTTCTACCGTTCAGCCTGTAATTAAAAAGAATATGTAATTATTATTTCTCTTATTGAATTACATAAATTGCATAAATCACAAACTCTAAAAACTATTTAATCAAATGTGAATTCAAAAAATCAAAATGAAGTAAATATCCTCAACAAATCATCACCTAGACATGATTTTTAATGATGGTGGCAGCAGCAGAGCCTCTTCTGTCGCATCAAACAGCAAAGTACACAACCTGACAAAGGGTGAAAGGTCACTCAATCAACCGCAGAGCACATTGATGGGAGATAAACACAAGTGACAACAGACACTGGAAGATGGTCCTGGTATCCTCCACTCAGCCACCCATGGCTAATAACTGCCAGATACATGCTTGTAATAAAAAACAGAGAGCATGTTGTGGTCCCACTGGCCCCATTTATCTTCTGCAGAGCTAATCAGCATTGGTAATGAAAGGCTGAGCAAAAGAAGTCAATAACTGATTCACTCGCACACATACGGACGCAAGCGGCGCTAGGTCTCTCTGTCGGGGTAGAGATACTTCATGCACCCACCTCAGCATGCACGCACACCCACTGCCGTGGCTTGTGCTTGTAAAGAATCCCCCAGGTGAAGGGGGGGGTCCCAGTCCGTGGGCCCGCCAACACAGCATGACTCATGCAGTGCAATCAATCTCCCTCTGTGCGGAGAACAGAGAAACTGGGACCGGAACGCAGCTCCGACCAGGATCTCCAGACATGCCTGAGTAGGAGGGTTTCACCATATGAGCAGTTTTCTCTGGGATCTCCTGCAAAGATTGGGAATAGTTTATTCTGTGAATAAAAAAAAGGAACGATTTGAGCCAATCAGCACCTCCAGGGATAATGTGACGACGAATCGAATGATGCCGACTCCTTTGAGCGAGTCTGGGTGTTTAGTCTGGAAACTTTATTGAAGAGTTTTAGATTTTGGCCTCAAAACACTTTCCAATTCAACCAGATAATCCAGTCAATTTGATTTAAAGTTTTCTACCTAAGGAAAAGCAGTTGATTGCATCGATTCATTGACTTCGAGGTGTAGCCTCCAAACTTCAAAGCACTTGAAAGTTTGTAAGTGACAGTGGAGAGGAAAAACTCGCTTTTAACAGGAAGAAACCTCCAGCAGAATTAGGCTGAGTGTGAGACGACCTCCAATTCAGCCCCCACATCATACACTATATTGCCAAAAGTATTTGCTGCACCTGCCTTGACTCACATATGAGGCTTTGAAGTGACATCCGTTCCTAATCCATAGGGTTTCCAACCATGGCGTCGGGTCCACCCTTTGCAGCTAGAGGCAGCTTCAACTCTTCTGGGAAGGCTGTCCACAAAGGTTTAGGAGTGTGTTTATGGGAGTACACGACCATTGCTTCCAGAAGCGCATTTGTGAGGTCGCACACTGATGTGTGGGCGAGAAGGCCTGGCTCTCAGTCTCCGCGGCATAATTCATCCCAAAGAATTGTTCCACCGCCAGGGTTGAGGTCAGGACTCTGTGCAGGCCAGAAGTCAAGTTCATCCACACCCAGAACTCTGTCCATCCATGTGCTTTATGGGACTGCCTGCTTTTGATGCACTGGTGCACAGATCATGATATGGAAGAGGAAGGGCTTCCAGCTCCAAACTGTTCCCACAAAGTTGGGGAGCATGGAATTGTCCAGAAATGTACTTGGTATGCTTTGAAGCATTCAGGGGAGTTCCTTTCACTGGAACTAGGGGGCCAAGCCCAGCTCCTGAAAAACAACCCCACACCATAATCCCTCCTCCACCAAACTTTACACTTGGCACAATGCAGTCAAAGACAAGTACCGTTACTCACTGGCAAACGCCAAACCCAGACCCGTCCATCAGATTGCCAAGATGGAAAGCGCGATTAGATCACTCCAGAGAGCAAGATCTCCACTGCTCCCTAGAGACCGAGTGGCGTTAAGCTTTTACACCACCGCACATCCGGCGCTTTTTGCAGGCCCGCACCCACGGTGATGTATGGCTTGAATGCAGCTGCTCTCGTTTCATGAAACCCATTCCATGAAGCTCTCTGCGCACTGTTCTTGGCGAGCTAATCTGAAGGCCACATGAAGTTTTGGAGGTCTGTAGTGATTTGACTCTGCGCAGAAAGTTGGCGACCTCTTCGCCGCTATCGCAGCGTCAGCATCCGCTGACCCAGCTTCCGTCAGTTTCACGTGGCCTACCATATGCGTGGCTGAGGTTATACTGTCGTTCCCAAACACTTCCATTTTGCTTATAATACAGCCCGACAGTTGACTGGCTGGAATATTTAGGCGCGAGGAAATTTCAGCGACTGGATTTCCGTTGCACAGGGCGGCATACTATCACAGTTCCGCGCTGGAATTCCACTGAGCTCCTGACCGCGACCCATTCTTTCACAAATGTTTACGTAAAAACAGTCTGCATGCCTAGGTGCTTGAATTTATACACCTGTAGCCCATGGAGTGATTGGAACACCTGATTCCAATAATTTGGATGGGTGAGCAAATACTTTTGGCAATACTGTTACATGTAAGAGCGAAAGAGAGCACATCCGGTTAAGTCACGAGAAGCAGGACTACACTGAAAAATGATCTCAAACTTCAACATCTATAAACAAAGGTGTTGATGGCAGCTTGCACGGCTGATATTTCTCTCAGGATTTCTGTCACAGCCAAACAGGGACACAGACCAGAATGAAGCTACTATGAGAAAAAGCAGAGAGAGCGAGCGTTAGAGATTGAGAACTAACAGATTCATGCAAGAGTGGGAGAATAGAAATAGAATGAAGCAGAATGATGAAAAAAGGGGCCCCTATGTCCTCAGCACTCCTAAGCCTATAGCAGCATAACTATAAAGAGCATAGCTCAGGCTATCTATCTAAACAAGAAGGTCTTCAACAGAGGTCCAGCGACCCCTAGGGGTCATGGGCGTGCACTGCATGGGTCATGAAAGTGCTTGGTTGATTACTTGTTTTTATTTACCTCCTGCAATTTTTTCCACTAATTAAAATGTCTTTAAATACACATTAACATGAATTCAACACACTGTAGTAAACAGATAAATGAAAGCAGAAGATGTCTTTCGGTCATCAATGCTCACATTCAGCGACACACAGGAGCTCTTTCAAAGCTGGGCACCGTTTCATTCACAACACCTGTCCCATCAACCAGGGATCAGATTCAGAAATACTTTAATAATCCCAGGGAGAAATTACTTTCGTTACATGACTCCATATGTAATAGAGTGACTAATGGACCAGTTTGATATAACACAATTTCATACAATATATATAATTAGGGGTCCCCGCTCCATCTCGTAATCAGTTTGGGGGTCCTTGGCTTTGAAAACGTTGAAGACCCCTGATCTAAGCTTTATCAAAAAGGTAAAGTCCTAAGTCATATTAAAAGTAGACAGGGTGTCTGCCTCATGGATTAAAACTGGCGGTTGGTTCCACAGGAGAGGAGTCTGATAACTAAACTTTCTACCTCTGTGACCCTTAGACTGCTGCGCTTCAGCGGAGGGAGCTTGCCGTTCCCTGCTACTAACAGCTTAAGTAAGATTTATGGCCTGGCATGCTTTGTTGTGTTTTGTTAAATCGTATTGGAGGAGCAGGAAGAACATCATAACAGATAAGCCAGAAAACAAACATTTCTTTACAAAATAGAGAATGAAGTCAGAAGAAAAGATCAGATGGGTTCAAACTGGCTGTCAAACAAACTTCTGAATCCTTAAACGATTCCATCGAAAAGAGGCTAAAAGAGAGACAATAATGAAATAAAATGCGAGTGAGCTGTTGCAGATGTAGTTGATGGTAAACAGAATGTGGACGAACTGTAGCATTAGTGCCAGCGAGAGAAGATGATGGAGAGAATGCTGTGAAGGAAGAGAACAGATGCCAGCCTAGCAGTAGGAAACATAGGAACCACACCGTGAAATCTAGATCTCTCCCATTTCCTCCAAGTAATAAAACAATGGCACCGAGTCGCCTCATTTAATGGGTAATCGAGGGTGTTAGAGCGCTCCCCTCCGCTCCGAACATCTCTCTCCTTCTCCTGTTCAATCTCTTGCCCTGTCATTGTCTCTCCTCCTCAGCGCTTCCCAATCAGCGGGCCCCGGCCACCTACTGCATAAATGCTTACCTGGGCAGCGGGTCAGAAACGAAGCCCAGACCAGCTCCTGTCAGGGGGTATGGAAACTCCAATTATCTGCTTAACCATCATCCCTCCGCAATTATCTCCCCATCTGCGTATCAGAGTCGACAGGTGCATGGGGACGGTCCCACGCGCTCACGTTCATTTGTCTGACAGAGGGACCAACGGAGGAGGAGACATGGAGCAAGAGGAGCCAAACACACGAGCTACATGCTAATTCCTTTGGAGCCTCGGTTTAAATTAGTAACGGTCTTTACCAATTTCCAGCCAAGCTACTGGGAAATGAAAGCATTCATTGTAGACCTGAGCAGAATTCCTGATCACTCTAATCCTTAAAGCAATTTCAAACATATTTTCTTTTCTTTTTTTACATAGGTGAAGCTCATACACAGGAAGACAGTAACCAGATAGTCTAAAAACTTGCCTATAAATATGTTGCAATGAATTTTATCCTGTTTAAAATCAACCGTTGAAAGAAAAAATAAAACACATCCTGGTATTCACAGTGAGTTGTTAAATTATTAAATTATTGTCACATTAAAACCATAAGAAATGTATTTATTTTATCCGGATTGAATATGATAGTGTGCAACTATTAAGTTGCAAAAAAAAAATACATTCGTAGTTTGAACATTTTTTCCAAACAATAACAAAAATGTTGTATACATTAATTTCACCGTTTCTACCTTTGCAACCCATTAATAAAATCCAATACAACTGAAAGGAAAGTATGTGAAAGACGTATTATTAGAGAGATTTGACAAACATTTTAGGCTAAAGCGAAACTAACAAGTAGGTATTTAAACAAATCGGTGTTCATTAGCGGTGTATTAGATTAAGATTTGTTCCAAGCTTGAAACTCAAAGCTAATTCTGACATTTTGAATTGAAGAAGCTTCCTGGATGGGAAGCAAAACATCTTCAAACTTGGAAACAAAGCCCAGCATATTGTTTTTCAACTTTTCTGGAATGACTATAACCTGGATGACTGAGAATCTTCACCAGTCCGCTTAGAAAGAACTTCTTTCAGTGAAATAAGTTTCCCCCAAAACACAAGAGGGCTCCACTGTTCATTCTTAAGCACAGCCTCACTGGTATAAGGAATAGAACTAATTCTGCGTCTTGCTATGCAAAAGCGGCAAGAAAAACAACAGACACGGCAGATGATGATGCAGAGAGCAGTATTTATGTTTAACCGTATTGAAAAGATAGAGATTTTTTGGTTGGAAAAGATCGCTAGATGCGCGGACTACCGTCTACGTTTACTTCCGTAAACACAGAGCACGCTGGCCTGTGACGTCATTGCGTCCTCTACTGCGCATGCGGAAAACACATGCGCTGTATGACTGCAGTTCATAACGGAGATCACATACAGGTCGCATATATTTGGAAATATGAACGGCAACGCAAAAAAAAAAAATCGGATTTCACAAAAAAAAAATCAGTGTAAACGTAGCCTAATTCATCTCTCAATGCAGACGCCACAGTTCATGGAACCACCTCACACTCCTGAAGGAACCCCAAACTGTCTGTTTTTCATTGTTTGGTCAATAAATAATTCCTATCTTAACTGAGTTGATCTGCATGTGGGTCAGAAGATTAAACCCGAACATGACAAAAATATCATCACAGCTACCATCCACTTCACTGAAATAAGGCGGCAGATAGTCTGACAGTATATCAGAGCGACATATCCTGTCTTTTAATGTTAGTTTTACATTTGTAGACATTGGAAATCAGAAACGTTTCACGTATTTGGTTCTTTTTTTCATTTAGAAGCCTAGGTTTCTATTTTTTTTATATTGTTAAAATATTTGTCATTTAATAATGTGTAAGAAAACATTTTGTTTGCTAATTTAGTTAGTATTTAATACAGCTGGCATAATTAATTGTTAAAATATAATAATTTACTACTAATATGTTTTATAATTCAGGAAAGATGCTTTTGATACAGGAATTTAGTAGTTTTTTAAGTTGATCCATAAGATCAATCACCTTTAGTTTAATTAATAACTAGCAATCTTCCTCTCAAGTTTTTGAAATCTCAATATCCAATTTAAATCTGTCTTCTTCACAATAAAAAAAAACAAAACAAAAAAACTAACATCCATTAGTGATGGTGTTTCTTGAAAACTTGGTTAAATATTTAAGAAAAGTCAATAATCCTTGTTAGACTGATTATGAAAGAGGAGGGAATTAAACAGAATGTCTTCAAGAAATAAAAATGGTGGAAAATTTTAAGAAATGTATATTTTTAGAGCAACATCTATGTAAAATCGATGGTTGCTACAAAAACAGTCTGCTATGATGAGGAGAGGTGTGACACAAACGTTCATTAGAGTCTGTTTTCCTCTGTGGATGCTGACTGGCAGTTCTCATTTACATAACTTCCTGTTTTTCTTAGGGAAAAAAAAAAGGTAATGGGTATGAAATAGTGAAATATTGCCAACCATTATTGCATTGTTAACCTGCCATCACAATCAGGTCACATCAAAGATGCCGCTCGGCTCTTTGGCGTGCTCATTTTATATCTTCAGCGTTTCCCATTAAATTCTCATAAATCAAAAGGAAGAAATATCAAAGAAAATGTTGTGGAATCATAAACTTAATCTTACTTTTTCCAGCTGGTCTGCTGGAAGTTTGTGCAAAAAACAGCAAGATTTGAAACAAGCTTTTTCTTTGAATTAAAAAAGAAAAGCAAGAAAGAAAGACGCTTGGTTGGGCAGAGCAGCATTTCTTTGTAGGAGGGAGGTTGCTGCCTGGTGCAGAGACGGTTCACACGACAATCTCAGTGATAAATTTCTTCGCTGCAGTGGTCTGAACGACTTTACCATCACCTTTCATTATCAGCTCCGCTGGCTTTGTAAATGTAGAGCAACAATAGAAAAAAAAAAGCAAAGCTGTGCTAAAACCTTGTAGTAAAAACAGAGTCAATTATTTCCCCCGTATTGGAAACACTGTAGTTTACTTCAAATAAATGCAACACACATAAAATTAAGAAAAATATATAAATGGCGATGGGAATTACCCAAAAAAGTATCCCATTTAAAATGGTCTTTTTTATATAAACAATTGAAATTAATTGAGTCTGACCATCACAGCAAGACATAAAATTAAACATGAATATGTCAAACTTTGCTGGAAGGCTTGAATGAACTATAAAGGCACAATTAGGACATGAAGAGTTGTGCCACCAGGACTCTTAAAGGGCCAGTATCATGTAAAATCAACTTTATTGAGCTTTATATGGTGTCATCTATCATTTAAGGTCCTGTGGCTGGACTTATAGCTCCACCTTTTAGGTGTAGCTTCTGTGAGGAAACAGCCTTGAAGCTTCGCCATCACGTAACACCCCTCCCCTACAGCTATCGGCTTCAGGACAATGGCCTTCCCAAAGGATGGCGCTAACTGAGCTTACCGCCAGAGCAGTGTTTTGCAGCTCTTCTTTCAGTGAAGAAATACTCTGTAATTCTGATAAAACTTTGCTTTCGATAGCCACGGCAATGCTAGTTTAATGGGCTGAAGCGCCATGTTCTTTAGACTGAACTTTATGCGGCTGCTTGCACACGTCACCTCGGCAGCCACGCCTCAAAGCCAGCGCTGATTGGGCGTTAAGTTTGGTGAGCGGCTCCAAATTTTTCTTTAGCGAGAGGAGTCTCCAGACTGATTAGCGAGGTGAAACCTTGGCTGGCGAGATCAGGATGGTCTCCACAGGCTTCAGGCCGATACGGCTTAAAAATCAGATTTTCTAACCTACCAATTCACATTCGTTTTTATCTCACTGAAGTTTCATAATAAAAATGACGAATGATGCCTTTATTTCAATCATGGGGGGTGACCTTATTAGAGGGAGAGGGGTATGAAAAATAAGTTTTACTTCTTCATACCCCTTTTTTCAGACAATTTCCATTAATCAATGTCATTTCTCTGGCTGTATATACAGAGAGGTTTACTTGTTTATGTTCAGGTGAATTTTGCTAGTTTGGAAATTGGTGTTTGGTTGATATTAACTCGTCTCTTTTGTGTGTATTTGGTTGATTTATTTATTGTTGTTTATCAAAATTGTCTGAAATAAATTTCTATTCATTCATTCACCTTCGTTTTAAAGGGCAACAAGATTCAAGCTGTGAAAAATACTGTTAAACGCTGATATTTCACTAAAAGCAATGAAATGATAAAACTCTAAAGGTTAGCAGTTATTGGGAGGGTGACCAGACGTCCTCTTTTTCCTGGACATGTCCTACTTTTCATACCTAAAAAAATGCCCGCTGGAAATTTCAAATTCTTCCTGGATTTTGGGCGACTACAGTGCAGCAGAACCGACACCGGCAGCCCCGTGCTTATTCAGTAAAATCATTAAATCACCGCAAACGTATTAGTTTTATGTATAAATAATGATCCATTGGTTATTCCTTGCTGACCGCACTTTTTCTTTAAATAATGTCTGTGATGCGAAACCCATTTTTTTTTATTATAAACAACATTTTCTTAACAACGGAAAGCGACAGATTTCTTATTTAGGTATAGAACTGAAGTATATGCCTGAGGAAAACTATAATACTGGCCCTTTAAATGTAAGCAAGAATATGTTAAAATGCAAAGTGATGATATGTGGGACAGCGATGGTGTGATGTCATCAAGCACAAAGTGTTAATAAAGCCAAAACATATAAAGAATCTCAGCTGTATAGAGAATAATGTCCTCCATCAACATGTGAGCCTCAGCCTTATAATGGAGCTGAGGCAAACTGGGATCATCTCGAGCACTGAGATAAGCCGTCCCTTTTATGGGGCAATTAAGAGAAAAATAAAACCTCAACCCATTAGAAGATTAGATCAACCAAATCAAGCAGTTTCTGTTTGGCTGATTTTCAGGTCTGTTTATCTCTGTGCCTGTTTGTTCATTTCAAAGGCAGTTCATTGAAATCTGATAAGCTGGTATTGTCAGAAAAAACTGGGATGTCATGAACCTACTTCTTCTGCTATAATAAAAAGCAAGTAACTGTTAAGTAAGGTTGTCCCATGCTGTGAATTATTTATTAATATTGTTTAGATTCTCCAGACTCTTCTCTTCCTGTTACATCATCATCATGTCTGCAAAAGTTTAAGTATCTCTGTCATATCAATCTTTTAATCCTTTAAAGGAAAAGTCCAGTCAGCAAGGAACAATCAATGGATCATTATCTATACATAAAACTATATGGCATTAATCAGTAAAAAAAGTTAGAATAATAATTTGTTGCGATCACTGAGTCTGGGAGCGAAGCCATTTTTGCCCAAATATAGTAGCCCCTCCCTCCTGCTTATCGGCTCTCCGCGCAGTGACGCTTGTTTGGTGCGCCTAAGCGCCATTCTCCCGCTTTCAAGCTAAATCAATGGGAACTACTAGACACATCTGCAATCAACAACAATTATTGAAGATTTCCAGAGGACTTCCACCATTGAAATTCACCAGAGCTATGAAGCTGTGGAAACTGACAATGCCGCGTGCGCTGGCGGCTGGATGCTGGAATACATGGGGTAAAAGTGAAAAAAAGAGTTATTCCACCTTTTCTGATTCCTGATCCTCCACGGACGGGTTGGTCGTTTGGATCGCCAACTTGAAGAGGGAGGATTTGCCATCAACTTCTGGCCAGAGAAAAACCCGTAATATGTAGCCAACATTTGGAAGAAGAATGTTTTCAAGATGACTTGGATAATAGCGCGTTGAGAAAAACACCAGATACAGCACTGGGACTTGATCAACAGCCGATACCGCACCGTGACGTCACTAACCAGTAGGTGGCAGTAGTGTTCTTTGACAAACATGGATGCCTCCAGTAAAGCACATTTATATAAAAATTACTAATAATTAATAAAAATAGTAATAATTTCATATTCAAAGTACTTTCAGAAGTTTGAATTCTAATTATAACCGGACTTTTCCTTTACAGCCTGTTGTATCATATTTGATACATGATTTTTGAGGCCTCTGCATCATCAGTGACCCTGACTTGAACAATCAGACACACGTAGGGAACAGAAAAAAGATTATACAGAAATACCTGATGTGTCAAAATAGATGCAAATAAATGATCTATTTCAACATTTATGGTTTTTTTATTTTGTCAGAAATTTCAATGAAAGCTCTAATAAAAAAAATAAAAAACGAATTTGCTATCAATGATTTCACTGTCCAAACCTTAAAGGGTTAAAAATGCAATCCAGAAATGAAACAATATCTTTTACTCCATAAACCTTTTGGAGTAACGTTGTTAGCTCAGATTCAGTTTTTATCTATTTATGTATTTATTTATATTTCGCGTATTGTTTTTGTTCAAGTTACATTTTTTCAAAATGTTTGTTTTCAAATATGATTTTTCCAAATGTTATTTCTTAAAGTCGTAGGGAAGCGGCTGTTCCAACCGTTGCATTTCCAAATTCTCCCCAGTGGTGCTCGACTTTACACGAGTGAATGAAGTGAATGTGATTGGTCGATTATCAAGAGGGCGGGATTGTTGTGTTGGAAGGTTCGCAAGCAAGTTTGGTTGTGGCCGGTTTGTCGGGAAACATCTTGCTAACCAGTTAGCAACTTAGTGCTAGCAGGTTCCCAATGGGAAATTCCATTGGGACCAAGTAGCACTAAGTGACATGACTTAGAAACGGCGCTGTCAAGGAACGCTATGGAACACTTAGTGGGCAAAAGTTACACAGTGTGCCTTTAAAAAGATTTTAACAGATCGTGTATTTTACATGTTTTTTTTAGATGTAGATTTATGAATTGTGTTCTTTACATTTTTTTTTATTTTTCCAGATCTCACCATCTTCACTTCTGAAGGCGGGCTTTCTGTTGGAAGAAAGAGTGAAGATGCGTTTCTATTGGTCTGCATCGACGTTATTGGTCAATGAGCAAATCAAGAGAGTTTGTTTTGTGGTTAAGGTGAAGAGAAGGGGATCTTTAAAATGCAGTTAATAAAAATGCAATTTGCTAAACTTTACAGATTTAGTGAGAATAATAAATCTGTAAAAAAAAAAAAAAGTCAAATATAATAAGAAAAAATAATCTGAAGATATAGAATCTGTAAAAAAAGATGTGCACTACTTCTCTCCATCTTTTTGTCTGGCTCTGCTTAAGGATAACCAGTAGCGCCCTCTACTGGACAGCAGCAACACTACAACACTAGATGTTTCTAATCAAACAATATCAGATAATTGATGGGACAAATTTTAATCTAATAAACATTAGTTATCAATGAATTATGACTATCATTTTTGGCATCTCGCTGTATTTTCAGAAGGGAGAGGCTTTTCTTTCTTTCTACTCATCTCCTCTATTTATCGAGTAAATTTCTCCACTGTGAGATCAATAAAGTCAATCACTCAATCAATCAATCTCTCCGTTCTTTTAGCATCTTAGCTTATCTAGCTCACTACTGTTTCTTTTTTTACTTGTTTTTCTCTTCTTTGTTATATCGGCTGCAGTCGTTCATATCTCCACTCAATGTGGCAAAAATCAAAATGACTCGGTGGGATGTTGGGCTAAAGCCACCTGCAGCTACGCACCATTGCAGCAATGATGCCACACTTTTATGCAGTGGAAAAATCATACTTTGAAGCTCTGCTTTTGCAGCCTAACAGATCCGTCTGAACGCCAAGCGCACAAGATTCAGTGCAATTCGACAACAGAGTATTACGTGTGCTGCAGATAATGGATAATTGTAGAGGAAAATCTAAACTTAATTACACACACCTTAACAAGCACACGCCTGTAATTGACTGATTAGCATGTTTCCACGCCGCTGATTTAAAGTCTTTAAACAGTTTCTCATTTTTATCTGCAAATAAGTAGAAGAATGTGTTTAAAAACATAGTTTGAGCTTGTATACTCATAAAAATTTGCTTTAAAAGTCTGATTTATGTATAATTTTGTTGACTGTCAAAATAAAGCTACTTGCAAGAAGCATGGTAAGCTGAAGTTCCCCTTATTTATCCAACCTTCTATCCATTCATCTGCTGATCTAAGATCAGAAGACAGGGATGATAGAATAGGTATACGAAGAGTAACAGACAAGCCTTCCTCAGTGATACACCCAGCACACTCTGGTTATTCCCAAGGCAATTTCTACTGCAACTCTTTGAATATATATCATCTTTTTTTACTAGCTTGAAAGATGTTTTTTGCATGAAAATCGCATTAGATCAGCAGTTTCTGAAACATTCAGACCAGCTCATTCTGGCAACAACAACCAGGCCCGCCTTCAAGGACGGTCATATCCTCTTTCTTCCCCATTCTGATGCTCGATTTGGAGTTCAGCGAGTTCGTCTCCACTTCTTCATTCCTAAATGCACACGGTTGACAGTCAGCTGTTCACAAAAACATATGGGTTCTTATTTACTTTCATTTTTTAATGAATATAAATTGGCTTCAAGGAATATTTCCAATACCGGTTGCTGCTAGTTGTGTTTTATTTTCCTTTCCAACTTTAAGTTCAACGTAGAAGGTGTAGCATCAAAGCAAGACAGTCATTTAGTACAAGCATCTGTGCAAGCGTGCCGACAACAACAACAGACTCATGCTGTCACCATCAGAGCAGTTGCACGATGTCACACTGTTTTAGATGCTCGTAGGCTCTGCTCCTCATTAAAGTACACAGAAGCTCCCAAGATGTACTGGCTGACAAAAGAGGGACAAAAACATGACAGCTGCCATCGTCAGAAGCAGCCAACACACCCCCCCCCACACACACACACACACACAACGCCAACTCAGCCCACAGCGAGAACCTCGGCCCTCGTTTTTGAACACGTTGTCGTTCTAATTGCCGTGTCGCGGCTCAGACCTCCCCATCCCAGCTTCCATTGCCTCCACGGACGACAGATTTGTCTTAAATACCTGCATGAAGACAGAGGAGGACACGCACAGAGGCGTAGCCGGAACATTTTCAAAAGGCTGGCCAGGCAATAACCAATGTACACCGAGCAGGGGCCGAAAGTGGATAGGTGCCCGGATCTCAGGGTCAATAAACACTATTGCAACATGAAAATCAACAAGCACAACATCCATATTTTCTAAATAAAGACAAACTATACTTTCCTACAGCCTTTGCTAACAAATAGAAGTATATATTTAAAAAACTGGGCTTTCTAGATAAAAGGGATTCAGGTTTTCCATTTTCATTACTTACCTAGTTTTATCAACAATCATTCTGCATAAAATTGATACTAGTACTAATATCCACATCAATTTATTATTTTATAAATGAAGACTCCAAGATGACTTGGAGATACACATCATTTCCCTTTACCCCATGTGACGCAAAATCTAGTTCTGAAAAGGGCATGGAATGTGTACTTATCTTTAGTTCCTAAAAAAGTAACAAAAAAGAATCAACTGGACTTTGTTTCCAAGTTTGAAGACGTTTCTCTTCCCATCCAGCAAGCTTTTGCAATTCAAAATGACAGGAATAGCATTGAGTTTGAGGCTCTTATACAGCAAGCCCTTATTTTTGTTTAGAAAACATGCAAATTAAAACAGAAAAATGGGTCCACCCCTTGGAATGGAGGTCATTTGGCCGCTTTGGTTAGCCTGCACAGCCCCATACCTAAGTCTCTGAAAGGGGGGTTCATTAAAGGGAATTGTTGGCCTGGATGAATAGGCCAACAATTCCTACTGCAGACCTTGCCTATTTCTGACATTCTGAATTGTAAAAGCTTTTAGATGGGAGTTTCGAAACATCCTCAAACTTGGAAAGAAATAGGGTGTAAATCACATCCATCATGGCGCTATTCGATTGAGTATCGATTTCCTGACCCAACGATTCGATTATTTTCGATACTCAAGATTCGATTCCACCACGCATACGATTTGATTAATCAATTAATTTGTTAATTTTTTTTTTTTTTTTACACCTTACAAGCAAACCGAAAGTTTCAGAGTTTGAAATCAATGAAAGCTGTAATATCGCTATGCATATTTTTTTTTTAGAAACAGCAGCAAAATAACAGAAGTAGAAAAGTTGCATTAAAAAAAATACTGCAAGCAGTAATCAGTGCAATGAGTGCAATGCAAGTGCAATCACGGAAAACAACTTCGTGAAAGTTTCAATCGGCTAGAAGAGAGATGCGTGAAGCGCTGGGATCCTTTCTCCAACTGGATCCCCGCTCTTTTTGGCCCTCATGTCCCTCCGTCGTCTGACTAAACTTGCGCCCCCACTTCCTGCGCCCGCCTCGGCCGCATCTAGACTCACAGCGCGTAGCACAGACCACGCTTCAATACTGAGCATAAATCTAAAATGTCTGCATCAAGCTTCACTGCAACACACACTGCTGTAAGAGTATAACCAGGAAGCGAGGTAGGAGGGCAAAATAGGTTTAGCGGCACCGCAGCACGGGAGGAGAATTACACCTAGGAGCAAATGGATAAAAATAGACCGGAGGAAAAAAAAACATGAATCGATTCTCTTTTGCGGACGTGTCGAAGCATCGGATCGCCGGCTGTTGGGTCAATGCATCGATACAAAACCATTATTATTTACACCCTAGAAACAAAGTCCAGTGGAGTCTTCTTTTTTTGTTTTTGGAATGACTACGACCGGTATGACCTAGAATCCTCACCAGCATATCATCGTTAATGTTAGTATGGTGAAGTGCATTATTGACCACAGTGTTTTTGTTGTCAACTAATTTAAATGTTTTGAATATTCCACTTGAAAGTATTACTGCTGCCACCATCTGTATTAGACGGGGAAAAAATGGTAGCCAATAGGTGGCCAATGATTGGTTAAGGGTGGCCCCCCATCTAGCTCCGCCCCTGGATATACCTATCAAATGCAAACCGGACTGGACTCAGGCATCAGTAATACACGTGACTGTGTGTTTTGGTTGAAGCTAAGTAAGACGGGTGATTAACGCAGAGATTTTCTAAAGCTTCAGGCGCTGCTCAGCCACTGGGTTTGCTTTTTATAGCGGTTCTTCTTAGAAAAATGTCTGTGTGAGGAGATCAGATGACAGGTTGCTTATTTTCTTCACCGCAGACATTTCTCTCTCCCTTTCCACCTGGCCCAAGTGCACATCTCCTCCGCTGCCATTATTTTTCAGAGCAATGCACACACACACATAGAAGACACAGAAACAATCTCCATTTCTCTTCTGCTCCACACTCTATCACTGTGCAGCACGGGGAGCCGTTTTGGCTGATCTACATTGATTGCTGAGGGCCATTCCCTTTTCCTGGCTCCGTGTGGGAGAGGAAAAAAATAAAAATAAAAGCTTTCTCATTCATCAAACCAACACCTGCCAGAGTCTAGCCCAGGAGAACTTCCTTTTTTCCTGCCACTTTGCTTTCCTACTTTCTCTTTCTGTCTGCCTTATTTTCTTTGTTATCTCCTTAACAAATGTAGCTGTATCCCAAACAGCCAGGAGGAACTGGTAATCTCATATTTGTCTGTCCTGTTTTTTACACATAAACTCTTTCAAACATGTATTCCTTGTGGGACAAACTTGAAATTGATGGCTACAAAGCAAATATAACCCCACAGAGAGTTGATGATGCTAACCGACGGGGGCTAAAACGGCAGCTTAGCTTCCAAACCTTCAGAGCCTCTCTGCTTAGTACAATCACCCTCAACCTAGATGCGTCGTTCTGTTAGCTTCCCAATGGGGGTGGAACAAAGAAAAAAAAACTAGAAAACAACCAAAATAAACTCCAGAGAGCAATTTCTCCTCTCAGATCTGACGGAAAGCAGCACATTTTCATTGAAGCGCTACAGAGTTTAACACAGTCAATTGGATTCTCTTTTTTCTGCCCGGTTGTTATAACATATTTATGCTTCTGGTGGTAGCTTCTGATGTGCTGCATTGAATAATACATTAAATGCATTTGCTCAAGCGCCATCTATTGTGTGTGTGCATACCAGCATGCACCCACAAATCTCACAACGGAGTCAAAAAAGTGTAAAACATCTCTGTTTTGGAGTCAAACCGCTGATGAGGAAAACCTGCAGAAGAAGACAGCGACAAGTGTCACAGAGAGTTTGCATAGACGCATGGCCCAACAATGGAGAGCAATCTCCTCCAGACAAGACTCAGTGGTACATTTACACCTTATGGACAAAGGACATTCTTTGGGGGACCAGAATTTTCACATTTTGGGCAAAGAAGACAGGTGGTTTGAGAGGGGCATGTTAGGGTTAGGGTTTCAGCTTTCAAAAACCTACAAAGCAGCAATTGAGTTGATTCCTTCCCGCTATCATTGCAATCCCCCAAACTCATACCTGTTCAGCCAGACAAAAAATTCCTTCTAACGCACCCCCCTTTCAGAGACACAGACCAGTATCGGGTATTGCAGGCTAACAATGTAACAATCTCAGAATGTTGGACCCAGAATTCAAGGCAAGACAGGCAGTGGGAAAGTTCAAAGCGTTTATTTACTAACAGGTGCGTGGGGCTGCTCGTCTGCTGCGGGGCGGATCTCCGCAGAGATGGGAGAATACAGGTAAGTGACTGGATGTGGAGCTGAATACGACTTGGAGCTAAGTCACTGATCTGATTCAAAGTTCCCCCCAGAGTTCCTAGAGAGCGAGCGGAGCGGGCGCCAGAAGGGAAATCCAAGGCCGAAGTCAGAAGACAATTCCAGGTTCAGAAGCCGGTAGAATCCAAGATCAGATACGACAAAACAGAGCAGACAGGGGCAAGGCAAAACTCGAAATCCACAGGGCAGAAAACTGGTCAATGGGTTTGATCGTGCTCTATTAATGTAAAGTACCAGTTAATTCAGTTCA
>JAGKQL010000006.1:4676079-4728651 GCA_018398635.1 Cyprinodon brontotheroides | reverse complement strand
AACAGCCGATACCGCACCGTGACGTCACTAACCAGTAGGTGGCAGTAAAAAATTAGTAATTTCTCTTTTTCGATTTCATAATCCTCCACGGACGGGTTGGTCGTTGGATTGCCAACTTGAAGATTTACCATCGAACTTCTGGCCAGACAAAAAACCCGTAATATGTAGCAAACATTTGGAAGAAAAATGTTTTTAAGAGGACCGCGTTGTGACAAACACCAGATACAGCACTGGGACTTGATCAACAGCCGATAAGCCGAACAGTATTTAATTTCATATTTAAAGTTCTTTCAGAAGTTTGAATTCTGAATATGACCAAACTTTTTCTTTAAGGTGCCAGCTGATGATCCATACTTCCATCTATCTAATCTAATCTATCTAATCTAACCAGAGCAACTTCTTCTGCATGTTTGCTTAAATGTGTTAAAGCTTTTTTTTTTTAATCATAGCTTTAATTTTGATGTATTGTTTTGACCAGATCTGTCTCTTGCTGATAAATGTTCTGTAACTATCACCATCTTAGCTGCTTCTCTGAATGCTTTGCTTTCTCCGTCAGATGTTTAGATCTTAGGGTCCGGTTCTAATGCTTGATCCTGCTTCCAACTTTCTTCAAATCTTTCCGTCCTCTTTTTTTCTTCCCATAGTTCATTAAAATAGAGTTTAGAAATGCTTTATAAATAACAGCAAAGTAGATGAGATGATGTCGAGATAGTTTGCTAAAAACTTGGACCAGACAAGTTTAGAAAGACAGAAATAAGCATTTTTTCCCACAAAGTTGTCTGCATTATGGATCATAATGTAAGAGACTGTCTTTGGGTTTTTAATAGAAGTTCATGTGAGGACCGTAATGAGGGCAATCTGTCACAATCAGCTCTTTCCACTCCTGTTTGAGTAGCCAAGACACAAAGAAAAAGCTTTCCTGAATATGGCTGAAATGAGACACTACTCATGTGAAGGTCCAAAGGGACAGCAGAACTATCAGAGCAGCCGTCAGCTATTGAATATGATTGAATAACACTTAATTTCATACATCGATTTGGCTTTAGTGAATTTAAAAGAAAATGTAATTGTGCAAATTTCTTTGTGAAACCATTAGCTGTATAAATCCAAACAAGTGTAGATCCAGATCTGTTTTGAAGTCCAAGAGGTTTTTCTCTACATTTGTAAACAAAAAAACATTAATAGGGTGTGTAACATTGGTTGGGCTGAAAATGGCATATTTGCTGTTCTATGAGCCCTAATGCAGCCTGGTTTACAACGAGCTGAAGCTGAGCAAAGACGCATCATAGCAATAAGCACTCACTCACGGAAACATCGAAGTTGTTGATATACACTTTTTACACAGGCACCCCCGTGCTTTCCCCCACCCTCTGCTGAGGTCTGGTCCAGTCAGCGGCCTGGTATGTATATAAATTTCAGGTCGTGAAGAATTACAGGCCAGAACCAAATAAGGCAACATCCCATAGTTTACGTCAATTCGGTGCTTCGTTTGGATTCGCCCGTTTTATGGTGGAAGTTGGAATTGTGAGATTTGCCGAGAAAGGAGGTGTCAATGGGGTTTGAACTTCTGTACATCCATTTTACCCACTGAAATATCGTTATTCATCGATGACAATGGAAACTCGGTTTAGCATTCTACGATCCCTTTAAAAATACAGAGGGAAACAGTTTAGAGGTCTGTGACAAAGCAGGTTTAGGCTATAAGAAAAGCTGTGGATGTGACTCTGGATGGGCTGCAACAAAGAATCTGTACAGTTAGGATTATTGGTGATTTGACCAATCTGTTTTAACCCGGGCGTACACTGTACAATTTTTTTCCCTTTTCGGGCAGATGTGGCCGAGTTTCAGCCTCATCGTGCGTTGTGTAGTATACAGGGGGCAACAAGGGGCGATTAGCCACTCACGACCACCTACCGATCAGGAATCGTGAGTTCAGGAAAAAATCAAACATGTTGGAAATTCAGTGGGCCATTGTGAGGCGTTTGTGGACAAATCCCACTGTTGAAGCAGAGCTACAGGCTGATTTACCAGAACCTCATGCACTGCATGTGCAAATGAGGAAGTTCTTCTTCTTCTTCCAGATTGACGAGTCAGAGTAGCACCATTTCTTGGCGCCGAGTCCGATGTGGTCACAGTGTATGCCTGACTTTAGATAGAACAAGGACAGAAGAGAGAACCACTCCTGTGAGAGAAGAAGCCTGACAGAAACCATATATTCAACACACCAAACACATTAAAGGAGAGTACTGTGGTAAAATAAGAACAAATCACCCGTTACGCCAAACACACCATCAGTATCACGTATTATGGCAGAATCATGCTGTGTGGATGGTTTCCTTTACCACGACCTGAGCCTGGGTTTGTGCTTCACCTCCCAGCCACCGTAGAAAAAGAATTAAAACCCATCAGAAAATCTGCATCAAGGATATCAACATTCACTGTAAAGAAAATTTACTCTAATTATTACAGGAAAATATGTCTGTTTTAGTCAACCTCTAATTCAGATTTTTAACTTGAATTGATTTTTCTTTTTTATTATGTCAAAAACATGTGATATTCTGAACTATGAATGGAAACTGACAAATTTAAAAGCTAATTTATTCCAAAGACTTGATGCCTTCCCACAATCCAGTTTTTTCACTTTGGTCCAACTCAAGAGGGACAAAATATGTAGATCATAACGAGAGAGCTAAAGCTTTTGTTAATTCAATGGGAAGGAAAGACCTTACACTATGAGAATTTTTACACAGTAAATTCCACAATGTTAAATATGGCAGTGTCAAAGTATATAGACTCTTTTAGAGTGATTACAACAACAACTCGAGTAAAATATACACTAGGTAAAGTTCTAATTTAACACTAATTCCAAGTAGCACCAAATGCACTCTAAAAGTGTTACTTTAACACTGCAAAATTTACTGTGTAGGCTTAAAAACTACCTCAGGTTATTTCATTTTTTTTTTACTGTTCCCATTTGTTAGGTTTATTGAAGACAGTTGGTGTGTGTACATAGGAAACATTGAAGACAGTTAATGTGTGTACATAGGAAACATTGAAGACCTGCCTCCAGCTAGAAGGTCATTACAGGGTCATTCTGTCTTATGACCTGCCTCCAGCTGATTGGTCATTACAGGGTCTTCTGTTTTAAGACCCACCCTATTATGTTGTAATCTGCTAATAAAAAGACTTCTGCTGAGGAAACCCACAAGAGAGCAGATGTGGCTGAACGTGGGCTCTCTCCCTCTGCAGAGGCCAAAAATCCCTATTCTGTGCGGACTCAGTTTCTCTTTTATGAACCTACATTTTTGAACGTAACACCATTGATACGTAAAACACCGCACGCCCTGCGATTTTAGTAGACCATATTAGTTGTAACAGTAACTGTGATCATGGAGCTGCAGCTCTGACCACAGCCATTTTAAGAGTTAATAAAACATGTGGTGAAGTGACACAATTACCCTGCCTTTGACTTGAGGCTAATATTTATTTAGCAACTTCAGTTATTTTATTTTCATTTGAACGGAATTTGTAATTCCAGGTAAAGTGAAATGAAACCAGAAAATGAAAATTTTCTGTTAGAACATAATTTTAATTCAACCCAATGACACAGAGCTTTCAATTGTTTTAGTGTCCAGTGATGCTACTTATCCATATGGTCTGATTAATTTTTGAGAGAAAGACAAAAACGTCTTTAAATTATGTCTACAAAGTAGTAGCTCAAAGGAGAAGGACACAATTGCAAATTCACATTTTTTTTGTGTGTACTTTTTGTCAGCAAGTTCTTTGCAAGACTGCAGTAGGGAGTCCTATTCAAATAAAGTGAAATGTGTTTTTTGAACTTTGACAAAATCCCTAATGATTATTATAACTTTATGCTGTTTGACAAGTGATACCAGTACAAGAAAGAACTGTTGATGTGAAGAGGCAGCTCTGAAGCACTTAATAGTAAAAAAAAATAAAAAAATAAAGGCAAAAGCAGACTTGAAGCAACATAGAAGCAGGACATCAGCACATCAAGAAGCAGAGAGGAGTACGAGATTGTACCCCAAGGAACAATACAGTAGCAACAATAAAAACTGCCTTAAAGGGAACAAAGGTAGCAGGACTCAGTATATATGTACTGCAGAAAAAGAAAATAAAAATGTTCAGCAAGAGAAACATGAACTGAAAAATCCTGGCAGGACAAGTTTGATTAAACACACTGGAAAAAGGCAATTCTGGTGACTGAGTTAGAAAAAAAGTGTAAACATTAACAATGAAGTGTATGAAACCTAACAAAACAATGTGTAGCTGCCATCGAAGTCAGAATAAATAAATAAATAAGAGACTAATAAATATTTAAGTAAAAAATATAGAGCACATAAATAAATACATTTTTAGTTATAAAGGTTGAATATTAAGGTATAATTTCATGTGTTTCTTGAATATTGTTTGTTTTGATGTTGGGGAACGAGTCCTAATTAAGGGGTTAAGGGGATGCAGCTTTGGGTCGACGGAGTGTTACCTTTAAGGGTCGGTACCTGTGGATCTGTAACGTGGTTCTGGAACAAACAATCAGGCAGACACTGCGCTGATTCCTCTGCCTAAGTCACCAGTGATAAGGACATTGGATAAGGACTGAAGATTCTAATTTTCTCTCAAGGGAAGCGGCCAATGAGGTACATTTTAGTTTAATTTACTGTTTTTCTTTGTTTGACCGTTAAGATGTAACGCGAAGAATTTCTGTTGAGTCGTCATATTGTATGGTCGCTTTTTCCTTTGATGTCCTTTCGGGGAAATAATTAGTTTGTTTGCTTTTCTTTCTGTATGTTTTAACAGTTCTCACGGCACACTATCATACTTCTTGTGTGATTAAAGCCAGTATCTAAAGAACGACTTGGTTTCCTGATTTTTCGACTTGAGAGGGAATACACAGTGAGCCAGCCTTTAAGAAACAGCATGGCTGCTGCAAAGTTTAGGTTTCCTCCTTTTTCATCTGTCTCATAAGGTCTTTAATTCCCCCAGGATGTGAGTTCACAGTTTTTGCAAAGCTTTAAACAATTGTTGCTTTGGTATTGAGGTTAATACGAAGTCTAGACAGAAGTACAACTGAAAGGAAAAGAAATTACTTGCCCTCATTATCAGAGGCTACCTTTGACGTAAACCAATCAGCTTTGAACTGCACCTTCAGGAAGCTCAATTAGCATCCAGAGTTAATCTTAAAAGGTCTACAAATCCAAAGCACAAGAAGTGGTTGCACTTTGGCGGATTTTGATCCGAATGACCCTGATTTAATCCACCTCCATCCCATTCTCCACCGTTGTAGCTAAGCTCCATCTAGCTTTTCCATGTTGCTTCTTTAACCTCGTCCATATCAAGGTGTCATTCGTCCCAGACTGCGTTCCCTGTCTCATCTCAACCGGTCCAGCAGAAGACCGGCAAGTTGAGCCTGGTTCTGTCAGGTTTATTCCCGAAGGGTAGTTTTTCCTCTCCACTGTTGCTTCATGCTTGCTCATCATGGACAGGTTCCTGCAAACCTGTTTTTATCCAAGCTGGACAAGTGGACATCTGGGGGGGTTATCCCTGTTCTCATGCAGTAGTAGGCATTCAAAATTTCCCCACTTTCGTTGATGGGTCCTTGGCTGGTCCCCTACAATTCCTTTTTAAAACATCTCAAATATTCTGTCACGATTTGTGGACATTAAGATCTAAAGAGAAGCGTCATCTCCTGATCAGACCCTGTAATTAAGCGAAACAGTGGAGGTAGAGTAAACTCATAAAAAATGTACACTCTAAGGAAGTTAACATAACTTCAAAAAAGTTACATTCACTCAAAACAATAATTAAATACCTTTTATCACCATGCAATTAATCCTTACTTGCTAAACTAATTAAGCAGCCCACATTACAGCCAACTCATTTATGAAAGTTATGACAGCTATTGCAATTTACCGCGTTCCTTGACAGTGTCGTTTCCAAGTCTCCAATTTAGTGCTACTTGGTCCCAATGCAATTTCCCATTGGGAACCTACTAGCACTAAGTTGCTAACTGGTTAGCAAGACGTTTCCGATAAACCGGCCACCGTCAAACTGCTTGCGAAACTTCTGCCACAACAATGCCGCCCTCTTGATAAAAACGACAAATCACATTCTTTTTTCACTTGTGTAAAGTCGCGCACCACTCAGGAGAATTCGGAAATGCAACGGCTGATTTCCTACAACTTTAAAATTTATTGACAAAGCAAAGTAATTCTTCTTTGATGAAAGCAGTGGGTGTATCCTTGTCCTGTGATCCATTGCAGGAACCTGGCAGGTGTAATGGATCTGATCTCACCCTCATTGTTGATATCTTCTGGATTCAGTTTCAGGAATACACAACACACAAAAAAAAAAAAAAAAAAAACTCCCAATGTGTGAATTGTAAATAAAATTCAACAAGTTCAACTTGGTATCTGGTGCTTCCTTTTTCACTCAACTGATAGCAAATGGATGCCATGACAAACTCTGTGTCATGATTTTATCTAAGGCTCGGACCCACATGCTGTGAAACCAAACAGAGACACGGATGAAAAGTTTGACGGAATTTATTGAAGATGTTAAGCTCGGTGCAGAGTTTCCCTGAACTCTGCTCAGCCGGAACTGGAAGGCGAGGGGAAGACTGACTGTTAGTTCAGGCTTAGTGGGAAATTTGATTTGTTGATCTTGAAGGAGAGGATCGGATTGTTGACTCACGTTTCCAGAGAAGTCAAGGATCCTTGACTCCAATGGGTGTGTTGGTTTTCCAGTGTATGTCTGATTCGGCAGAGGGCGGAACAGGGTTTACCCAGAACTTGGACGGTGTAAGTGAACGGAGACACCGATTGACACTCAGATTTCCTGCTGTACTTGAACGGGTCGTGGTGAAGAGGATTCCCTTGCTCAGAGTGCAATTTCAACGTCCTCTAAAGGAGACTGAAGAGTTCTTCAAATCTAACAGCTACTGTGTGTATGGAACGAGCAAAATGTGTTTCAGACTTGTGTCCCTCTACTTCGACCTCTTCAAAAAGACAGCGATGTGCTCCTTCTATAGTTATGCCTAATGGGCTGTTCTGCAAGACCAGAACTCCAACAACCTTGACTCTTTGTGGGGCAAACCTACCCTCTCTGCGGCTTAGGAGTAGATCAATGGTATCTGGTCTTCTGAGATCTTCTAAGGGAACCTTTTGGAGAAACCTTTGCTCACAAAATTAACCAACCATAAAACTGCATTGTCACTGATGCCATAGCAGATGAGTTGGTGGGCTCTTTCTGTTCCTTTGCTGGTCCTTACTCTCACTTTTAAACAGATCTCTTTGTTTTGGCTTTAGTTGCCATTCCTCCAACACTATTAACAACTAATTATCTCTTCTCACCTTGAAGGTTCAGTCGTGCTGCTCTGTGAGTGATCCAATTTGTGTCCATCAGCCCATGGGTTTCACCCTTAACATTGTTTATGGATGTAGCCATATTTGAGAATGCTCTTCTGCATTTTTCTGCCAATTCAGGTGAGAGCTCAGATAAGAATCTCCGGTTCCTGTCTGTTTCATACCTTTTTTCCCCAGTCTTTGGGATGCAATGAAGATGATAACTGTACAAGCACTTATCTGTGTAGAAACAAACACCTCTTGCATACCTGCAATTTCTTCAAAATGTTAAGCTTTTCCAGGTACATTCATGGCTTTGAATTGAATTCAGAAGAATATTTTATCTCCATGTCTTGAATCTCAACACACAATGCAACCTTTATGCTTCCTTGCTGATCCGAGTAAAAGCATGCCTCTTTTAAAACTTCTCCATCTTGTCTCTGCCTGATCCTCCACCCACTCCATGTTGCTCTAGTTTTTCCCAGGATCTCCTCTTGTGTTTTCAGAAACTTAAGAAACCAAAATGGTTGTCTGGTGTAACTCCATTAGCAGGATTAACCATAAAAAGTAGCCAGTCCCTCTTTATGACATCAGGTAGTTTGCTCTCTATAGATTATGACCAGGGGGGTTATTAATAGCTCAAGGGATACAAAGCTCAAGCTAGGGCTTTTTCAAATGTTTCTATGAAGTCTAAAACTTTCCTTGATTTGTCAGCTTGCAGGACTGGGATTTTCTCAAGTTCCTCAATCTCGAGAGCAATTGTGGACTCATTCCGTATCTATACTCCATCACCGCAACATATCTGCAGCACTATTGTAAGATGACAGGTGGAGCTTGCATATCTTAACATATCTTCTCATCCACACCATCTAACAACTGTCTTTTTTTTTTCTTCCTTTCCACTGAACCTGTGGGCTCGCCCTTTGCAAGCTCTCCAAATCATCTCTTACATCTATGGAAATCCCTTCAACAGCCATTAAATGTTTTCTTACAATTGGTGTGCCTTGTGCTGGACTGGTCAAAAGTGTGGGGGTTGCATGAGCTGCTTCTGATACAATTTATTTTTTCTGCAGTTCCATCACAAAATGTGTTCTCTTTTGAAGTTTGTTCTTTGTTACTTTAAGTTGCTTTATTCCATTTTCTGTGCAGTCTTTTTCCTCTGCTGGAATCCATATTTCCCAAGCTACTTGGCTTTTTACAGTTTGTTAGATCAAGTTCTCCACCAAGGACAGCTGCCTCTCATATGCACTTTTACTTACAGCAGAGACTGATATTTCAACAGCATCATTACAAGCCTCCTGTGGCTCCATAATTCCAGTGCAGAGATCATGCTGTCGGTACTTTGACCACAAATTGGATTGAACGATTCGTTTGACTTCCTCCATTTTTAGTTTAGTCATTAACAGTTTTGTCAAGATCAGCTTCATGCTGTTTATCAAGTTTCACTTCATCCTCTTTATCTGCATTTCCGTCTCTGCTAACAGGCCAGCTATATAATGTGTGTCATATCTTGGATCAGGTGAGCTTTTTTGAATTCCTCCTGTAAGTCCATCTTTGTCATATTGCAGGCTCTTCTGCTCAGGAAGTTTGCTTGTTTGGTAAAGGAAGATTTGGCCATGGTTCATTCCGGCTTCAGTTGTTTTATTGTTTTTCCAAACTCTTAAGCCATTGTTAATGTAATGATTGCCACAATGGGCTTTTCAATTTGATAATCCTCCTCTGCATCGACAGGAATCTCTGATCTTTGTCAGCGTCTCACTGCCGTACATTGCTTTTCAACTGTCAAGTTTTCTCAAATTCTACAGCTCTTGTCCAAACTTGAAAAGGCCAAGCCATTAACCAAAAGGATGCTGGGAAAACTCAACTCTGTGAGAGGTCTGAATTAAAGAAAAAGACAAAACCAAACTAACATGTGAGAAGGTTGATAACCTACAAGGAAAAAATGCACACCAGAAATTACAAGGAAACCTCTTGAATGTTTTACATTTCCAACCAGCTTGTAAAACTGAACTGTAATCAAACAATGAAAGTATGTCTTAAATACTTGAGATTATTGACATCATGGTATGCAGTGCTTATAATATGCAATTTAAAGAACACTTGGTTTGGTTTAACTGCACAAAATGTGAAAAATACTTTTTACTGTCCATTTGAATAAACATAGGTTCTCATCTCCTACCAGTGGTTTCTTTTGTTGTAGCTTGGACTTCTTTGCTTGTTGTGCCATCCTTCTGTGAAGCCCAGGTGAGCAGGGTTATTTCTAAATTAGGTGTTTGGCTTGAGGAGGGAGACCGCTTGATTTTATGTTAAAAGCACTCCAGGTGGGTGGACATTAGAAAGGGTCACTTGCCCTTTCCTGGTTAAACTTGACAGTCAGTGTTTCAGAACATCAAATAATAACATAAATAAATTGCAGTTTTTAAATTTCTTTGCTTTTTTTTTTTGTTTTTTCTCCAGCTTGTCTTGCACATTTAAACCCAAATGTGGTTTTCCTCCACCAGGGGTCCATTTCAAAAAGCAGTTAAGTGAAAACTCTTAAGTTGTCTAAACCTGAAATATGGGAAACTGAGTTTTCCGGTTGACTAAGAGTTTCTTCAACCCCTGTTTCAGTAACGGTATCGTTCCACCCAGAGCCAACCTGGTCAGGAGCAGGTTTTCTTCAGTAAACCTTGAGTTTACGCTGTCTCCGCTCTCCTTATAGCCAATCAGGTTACCTGATTTAATCAGTGTTCCGTTGTAATTTTGTATGAACAATAAAAAGGTAATCATTCACTTGGTCACTTGGTTGTTAGAGACATTAGCTGTTAGACCTTTCATTTTAGGGAATTCGGTTTGAAATATCCCAAAGACCTGTGATCACAAGGAAATAGCTATGTTATATACACACACAAACACACTTAAATATTTGTCGAAATGCAAGATAAATTTTTGTTACCTCTTCATGAGTTATGCCTGATGCCATTGTGATATGCTTTTTACCCAACCCTGCCTGGGTAAGTACAATTTCTTCAGGTGTTGGAGTCGTTTCTGCATTACGATTTAGCAGATAAACATAGAAACCAAACTGCTTCAAAAACTTCTGTGGTAATGGCCCCCCACAGATTTTTAGGCTTTGTGACTTTCGCATTCCAAGGCAACTTTTCTGCACAAAAAAACTCAGGAAAAGATCTGTGTAAATTGAGGAGACAGATGTAAGTCAAAACATAACAGTATTCTTAAACTGCAGACATTACAAAAGTTTTATCTTTTTAATCAAAAAACCTTGACATCACCTGATCTACAGAGGAGGATCCCTGTTCCTGGCTTCCTCATGCTGTTGACTGTCCCGGCCCCTTTGAAAGGTTCTTTGTCAGCACAGATAAAAGGTTCTGTGCTGCTGCTGCCTCTGTTGAACCGAGGTTGACATTCTGACAAATTTTAGCAAAAAAACCCCAACATGATGATAAATGTAACATTATTTTCAAGCTTAAGTTTATTCACATTATCCATCCAAATTAATATTTTTTTTCTGTTCATGGTCATACATTAATATGAAAGGACATGGTGAAAAGGAGCAACATGAAGACATCGTCTTATGTGCTTTGGGATGGTTACAGAAAAAAAAATGACCAAACAGCGGTGATTCATTTGACGCATTTTCTTAAACCATTGTTTAATTTTAGAAATCAAAGAAAAACAACAACAAAAAAAATTTTCATAAGCAGAAGTATACTTAGTTGAGACTTTGGCCATTGGAAATGAATGCGTTAGCGTAATTCACTGGCAGACATGACACTTTTAGCTGATTTCATCAACAGGTACTAGTTATGAGTTAGCCACAGCAGGCTACATCCTAACAGGATGGCAGGGGGGGGGAGGAGGAGATTCCAAAACATAATAGATCGCCTAGGAGCTAATTTCCCTTTAACACCTTTTAAAGTTTTAATCCTCATTGCATTGTTTATGACTGACAATGTAGTTTGTAAAAAAAGATTAAACTTACCTGATTAGCAGAGCCACTCGAACCACTTGGCCCACATGCCATCTTTCAGTGAACAGATGCAGAATTCACTTTGGAGTCGAAGGAAAGCTTTGTGGTTTAAACAATGACTGTGCTATATATATATATATATATATATATATATATATATATATATATATATATATATATATATATATATATTTTTATGGTTAGTGATATTTCAGGTGTAAATTTTCCAGTATAAATGTCTTTATCGTAATAATTTCCACAGGATTTTGCCAAAAAGGCAGCAAATGCTGCAGAGAATATATGCAGTATTGGACTTCCCATGGTCCAGGAACATCTCTCCAGTGATGCTGGAAGCTGTCAATCACATTTCTCCAAAATGAAAAAAATTGTTTGAAAGTGTAAAAAGATTTTCTGAAACTAAAAAAATGGACTGAAAAGAAAAAGAGTAATTAAAATACGAAACTTAATTACAATTTTTATTATTTTTTTTTTAAGCTGAACAGAAGAATTTAGATTCAGTGTTCATTTTAGGTTTGCTTTTTTACTTTCAAAGATGAGGTAGAAATGTGATATTCAACTAATTTTGACCCCTTTCTGACTCCATAGATATGGCATGATTAATGGTTAAATGATGTACAACAACAACTTGTATAAAAGTACTTCAAATGTATGTAAATTATTATTATTTACATGCATATAACATAATATTCCAGTCGATACAAGTAATAATATTATTCAGTATATAAATAAACAATTTAAATACTTAACAAAAGTATAGCATTAAGAGCATAGTGCCTGGTTTGCATTATTCATTTAACCCAATAGGAGCCAACAGAGAGCAAATGCTACTAGCATTGCTAATGCTACCGGCCACCACAGCCCACTAGTTATACTGTATTCAGATGGCTAATACTGTTAGCATTGAGCTAGCAAAACATTTCAACATAATAGTTAGCTTGGCTAATAGCAACATGCTAATGGAAAACAACAAACAGACTCACCAATTCCCTCAGATATTCGACACACTGCGGCACCAGTCGACTTCTTAAGAATGCGGTAGTCGATACTACAAACACATAATCGCATGCCAGAGTCAAACTAGCATTTAAGGTGGAAAATAAGCAAAAATAGTGTTGTTTGTGTACAGAGACATACCGAATGCAGCTGCTCCGGCGGCTTCCACCCCTGACACTACTGATTGGGGAAACTCACCTCAGCTTATCAAATGCTCTTGAGCTCCATGATTGGTTAGACTCAAGGGTGTGTCTTGTGGTGTGTTCAGGTGACTGGAAAAAAATGGGACCATGGAATTTCAACTTAGGTTACACATCTTTGTTTTAAAAGATAATTACATGTATTAGTTTTTATTATGCTGGTGCACTAATGGTAGAATTCTGACTTCGTAACCAACTGGGACCACATTAACCTGTACGTACTGTGGCCTATTAGGGGCCAAGTAGAGGGGAAAAGAAAAGAAAAAAAAACCCAGACAACTGTATTTAACCAGTGCTGAATGTTATTCAAATAAAAGTTAAATTATAAGGCAAGTTAATTAGAAGTTACATAATGACTTTCGGGGCTTTGCGATATGGATTTAAAATCTTATCACTGTATTTTGTAGCAACGATAAAAGCAGTCAGAATTAAAAATGTCTGCTGTAATTCTCCACAGTCTCTCACATAATTGCATAGTTGCAGTTATATTGAATTTGTGTGGGGCAACCACATATATGGAGGACCGACTCTGCCACATTTAAAAATACAGAAATAAATGCTCATTAAGCATACAATTAATTGGCCCCAAAAATACAATAAACAAATAAATGTAGGTAGAAATTAAATTAAACAGTGAGACAAGTATACTTCTCTTTTAATTAGCCTCTTTATTTATTTGCCCTTGTAATAATTACCTTATTTATTTATTGTCCGTTATAATCTTCAACTTTATTTCTTATTTTTTTAAGTATTTATTTATGTGCATGATATAATATTTTTGTCTGGTTTATTCCTCCTTTTCCTTTTTACCCCATTTCTTCCAGGCTATTTATTTCTGTGTGTCGTTTTTACATTTGTCTGCATTTCTGCCTCATTTTGCAAATAAAGAGGGACGTGTCTTAGAGGATCACCTTCTGCCCATTGGTTGGTTAGCAGCAGCCGGCCGCAGTGACTCCGGCGGTCACACATGCCAGGTGGAATTTTAAATATCACTTTATTTATTTTTTTTTAACACAGCTATAAAACAAAAAGTATTTGTGAAAAAAGTGATGAAACATGCTTCAGAAATTTCAAAGCCCCATTTGAAAGGCATGTGGATGAAACACCATATGACTGTGTTTTGGCCATTTCTATTAATTGATAAACATCAGCTGGTGTCAGTTGGGCCTTGTACCAGACCCACTGGGCTCAATGGGTTAATGAAGAAATACTGAGCTAAACTTTGAAAAAAAACAAAAATACTGAGAACCAAAAATCAGCAAACATCAGGGAAAACTCACCTGGGGAGCCAGAGATAAGGAAGCAACAAAATACCAAGTAACCAGCAAATAGTGACTGAACATGTAAATGGGAGACTGAACAAAGACCCGGCTAATCAGCAGATATGGAGCAGGTGTTGATGGAAGAGACCAGAAGGGAGCTAGGGGAAAGGAGACAGACACAAGGGGGCAGCAGAGAGTAGCTTAAGAAAGGCTTAAATATAACACTAAATGGAAAATAAACCAAAAATAAAAAAAAACAGAATTACTTAGATAATAAAAACTAAAAACTCAAAGTCCCAAAAGGGGAGAACCATAACAACCCATGACAAGAAATGTATAATAATAACGTTAAATGATAAGACAAATGCCTACACCTAGTTACCTTTTGGTCAATCTTTTTATGGTCAATTTCATAAATGGAAAGAGGCGATATTAGCCTTAAACTGTTAATAAGTAATCAAGCCCTAATTAAATGTTTAGTCACATAATTCCCCAATAATGTTACTGTCCAATATTCAGAGATGGCAAAAGTACTGACTTTCCGTACTTGAGTAAAAGTACAGATACTTGTGTTAAAAAATACTCTGGTAAAAGTGGAAGTACTGATTAAACTTCTTTACTCAAGTAAAAGTAACTAAGTACAGGCTTGTAAATTTACTTAAAGTATAAAAGTAAAAAGTAGAAACCACTTTTTTCATGCGTTTGCCTACATTTTAAATGGATGTCTGCCAATAGGACTAGATCTCCGTTGTGTTCATTTTCAATCATCTCGCGTAGTCCATGCTACTATGCTAATGCCACACGCCACCAAGCTGCAATGATTTGCCGCCAATGAATACCGCCGAATCTGTCGATTCATCATCTTGTAGTGATGCGTCAAATGCAACGTAGATTCCCATCCAATTAGATTGAATTTGGTATTGATGACGTGAAAAAATAATAACAGTAACTCCATTGAAATGATTCAAAACTAAAAAAACGAGCCAATTTTTTATAATGTAAGGAGTAGAAAGTACAGATATTTCTGTAAAAATGTAAGGAGTAGAAGTAAAAAGTCGCCATAAAATAAGTAGTAAAGTAAAGTAAAATATCAGAAAAATCTACTTGAGTACAGTAGCGAAAGTATTTGTACTTCCGTTACTTCCCATCTCTGCCAATATTACAGGGGAGCGCCGTTTTTTTTACATTGGCTTCTTGATTTTACATTATTACATCATGTTCTACTCACCCATATGAGTTTTGTGTCATTTGGAGCCGTTCTGTAGATATTCTGTTAGGTTATATCCAGCTAACGTCTTCCTATGGGCAACGAGTTGAAGGCACAAACTAAACTGTTCATCATTTATTCTTTATGGTACGCCAGCATTCAGAACATGGAGGCCAATCACTGTCCCCAGACATCCACGGTTATATTTTATATATTTATATTTTTTAAAGTTTAAGCGGTGGCGTGTATGCGAGCGTCATCCGGCGCGCGCGGCCGCCGTTCATTCTTCCTGTCTGCTGAACTGCTGCTAGTTTTACTCAGATGCCTGGAAGATGTCTAGTGCTGCTACACAGATGATCTCGCTATCCAAATGGAATTGAAGTAACAGACACTAATTTATCACACAGTCATCACTGTTATATTCCACCACTGGGATAGGAAGAGACCTGCAGCTGATCATATTGGTTTTTCAACCCGGTTGATTTGTGTTGCTCAGACTGGAGTTCTGGATGACTTCAGATGGTTTGACCAGAACCGGCTACCTGCTTCATCAAAGTTTCATTAATCAATGTTGTTGGTTTGGCTTACCTGCTTATTTAATTACACTTCTTGTTGACTGACAAGATAGACAATGTGAAAGTGCACTGGCTTTGAACAAATGCCAGGCATCAGCATTGGATCAATGAGAGGAAGTTTGCCTCGGTCTTGTGGCAGGTCTAACTCCCGATCTTCGCCTTAATTAGGATGACTGATTGACATGCTGTTTAATTAGGTAGCTGCTCCAACAGATGGTTCACCAGGTCTGTTTGAAAGAAGCGTGTCATGATTTTACTAAAGATTGAAAATATTCACTTTCCATATGAAATGTCAAAAGCTGCTTATTACTAGCTTAAGTTAAAAAAAGAAGGAAAACATAAAAAGCCTTTAGGGTTAAGGATGATCACTCCTTTACAGTATGTGCTTTTCTTTCAATATAGTTATGGCAACTGATACGGTTTACAATTAAACATTTTCTGACTTTATTTTTGCTAAATTGCTACAAAATCTTGCTGAAGTACTTAAACCCCTTTGCCTTTTAAAAGTAGGGTGGCCATTTTTATAGCACCAAAACGGTTGATATTATGCGCAACATAAATATCAATCTGGTATACTGTAATTCATATTACAAATTTGAGGGGCTAGAAGAGGATGCTTGTGCAGCTGAATAGGAAATATTAATGAAAAGTAAAAAAACAGTTGGTTCCCAGTAGGGCTGAAACAATCAATCGGATTAATTGTGATTAATCAATTGTTTAAATAATCTATTAACTCTAAAACATGCCTTTAGCTGACAGAGCGACTCACTTAGAGCAGTAATTATAACAAGATTGTAAAAAAATATATAAACATTTCACATTTAACATTAAAAAAAAATTAATAAAAAATCTTTCAATCTGCTCTATCCAGAACTACTCAAGTGGAAAAAATGTGATTTCACTCGTTAAATTTGTGAAAAATCTTTAAAGAACCTTTGGCTATTCAATTACTAATCAATTTATTGAAAAAATAATCGACAGAATAATTCATTTGCAAAATAATCGTTAGCCCTAGATCTAGTGTTTTTATTTATTTAATGCATTATGGTGTTCAAAGACCACTGAGATAAATATTTTAAAGTGCAGAATGCCACAAAGAAAACCATGAGTGGACTTAAATGTTAAAAAAATCTTTCAATTAAATGTTTAATTCTATAGCACCAATTCACAACACATGGCAAGGCAAATTTATTTATATAGGACAATTCAGTACAAAGACAATGCAAAGTGCCTACATGATTAAAATATAGGAAAATAAAACAGAATCAAAGCAAGTAGGACAAAAAATAATAAATTACTAAATAAGAAAATAATAAATGCAGAAAGAAAAGGACATTAACAACAGTTGGACTAAAGAAAATAAAAAAAAGTTAAACTAATGATGTTTAAGTTGAACTGTTTAACTAGAACAGTCGAAGGCAATCCTAAACAAATGTGTTTTTAGTCTTGATTTAAAAAGGAACTCAGGCTTTCAGCATTTTTTACAGTTTTTCTATCTAAGGAAAACCAGCTGATTGCATCGACTCGTGACTCTTCAGCAATCCCTCACACTTTTTATGATTGTAGCGACAGTGGAAGGAAAAACTCCCTTTTAACAGGAAGAAACCTCCAGCAGAACCAGGCTCAGTGTGGCCGGCCATCTGCTGAGGCCCACTTTAACAGCTAACATGCTTAATAAAAAAAAAGCGTAATATTTTATTTAAACAACCAAAGAAATTGCAAAAACAAACACATTCAACATCTCAAGAAGTATACCTTCAGTCTTTTGGGAACCTGTCTTCAGTGTCTGTGAGTGTGCAGCAGACCTGGTTTTATGGCCATCCCTTTAGCTGTGGGAGAGTCACTGAAAATCTCCCAGTCCACTTTCAAGCAGCAGTCTACACTTCTGTAGGACTGGATATACAGTGTCCACCATATTGGATCAGTCCATCTGCTGCACATGTTCAAGAAGGTCCAAACAGACAGCAACAAACCATTTGAAAACAAACCATGCAAAGGCAGTGTTGCCAACTTAGCGCTTTTAGTGGCTATATTTAGCCACTTTTCAGACCCCTCTAGCACTTTTGATTTCTAAAAAGCTCCTAGCGCCAAATCTAGAGACTTTTCTGCTGCACAGGAGACTTTGGAGACTAGCGTCACAAAGCAGCGAGGCACCAAAAGGCAGCTCATCACTCTCTACTGCCCGCCAATTCCGCCACTTCTTCATCAAATGAAATGGAGAACAGACCAGATCATAGCTTGTCTACAGTGAAAAGAAGGGTATTTACTTTGGCCTTTTGGAAACACAGGAAGGAGACAACCAGCTAAGTGAGCTTAGTGCTTGGAAAAAATCTTTCATTCAGCTTTAGAGACAGCATGAAAAGTCAGCTGAGTACAAAACATAGAGAGGAAAACAAGAAAAGGGACAAGAAGAGAGGGACACAACCTAGAACCAGATAATGGATGTCTATTCTATTAACATCTTGGCAATTCAGAGGGACCCCCTGCCTGTTTTTGCCTAGGGCCCTACATTTCCTAAATCCACCCCTGTACAGGATCAACTCATTTTCTCAGATATATTAAAAATGATGAGGTGAAAAATACTTCACTGTCACTTTAAACAGCCGTTCATCATCTTCTGATTAACGCTGATAAAGATAAGAAAACGATCCACCTTAAAACAGTAGAAGAAAATGCAAAGATTCTTGTCACAACTTGTTGCAGCTTCAATTTATTTTAGTAAACTGTTAATTAAATTCCTTTCAATATATTACTCTATATTTTTGTTTCATAAGGATAGCCTCACCTTCCATCAGGATAACCCTAAATGTAGAGCTACAACTATGGGGAAATCATTGTAATCAAAATATAAATTAACAATCAATCGAAATCCAGATCCAAACGGAATCCAGAATCTGTTGTTTATATTGTGGTTCAAGGGGTGTAAATACTTTTATCAAGCACTATATTCCTGAAAATTAATTTAAAACATTTTCTGTAAAATGATTAATTACTGTAACCCTTTATAGGGAAACCCTTTATAAGGCTGATCACTTGTTTACCCCTTAAAAAATGTAGTCTCCCTCCATCCCTCAGTGACGTCTTGAAGCACAAAATTAGCAGTTAGATTAGCTCTTCAATACTACTGTAAATTAAGTTGAAAAAAGTCAACAGGTTAAGAAAAAAGTTAAAAAGCTAATGGAAAAGTTCAAATTTAGATTTTAAAAGTATTTCACTGAGGGCCTATCCATCCATCCATCCATTGCGAGGGGTGCTGGTGTCAACTCCAGCTGTCTGTGGGTGAGCAGCGGGGTCCACCCTGGACAGGTCGCCACTCCATAGCAGGGCCAACTGAGTTTCCTATTAACGATTAACTTGTTGTGAACTTTTGCTCATGGTCCAGCCATGTATTTCCCACTCTCAATCTTATTTTTGTACGTTTTTGAATAATATCCTGATAATCCCAGGTACTGATAATGCCATACCGGCAATCTGATAATGCAAGGTGTCAGATGGATCCCCAAAGCAAAAAGCACCAAAAATACTTTTAAGACCTTTTAATGCCACTTGAAATAATAATTAAGACCAAATTCACAAGAAAACCTGTTTGCGTCAAATTTAACCCAAAGGTTTGTTTTAACACAAACCACTGCACTAATGTTTCATATTTTGAAAAACTTCCCATTCAGAAGAAAGCTAAAACACACAAATGACAGAATATTTTACAATTATTTACCAATTATTTAACCAATAATGGCGGCGAGCAATTGCCAATTTTAACGTTTTATTTAGATTACAAAAAATAAATCGTGATAAAAATAATCCTTTTTATGATGTTTTTCTTAAAAATTAAGACCTACGTAAGACGGATTTAAGACATTTCTTAATACCACTAAGGCCTTAGTTTTATTTTTGAAGAAATCTCCGGCCGCCTTTTAAGACTTTTTAAGCACCACCCGCATTCAACCCTGACCAAAAAGAAAAGACAAAAGAAACATGCTTCCCTTTCTTCACCTTTTATTTCCATTTGTGTGTGCTGTCTGTCTTCCTCCCAGCAGCTCTGTTTCCAGCTCAATCGCTCTAATACAGGACCTGCATAATTGCCTTCCTCCTCTACCGGCTGCAGGGGAAGTGGAGCTCTAACAATGTTACAGTGGTAATACTGATTGATGGAGTCGATACCTGTGTGGTTCCAGAACATCGAGCATCACCGCGCACAGACATGACAAATTTCAGGAAGAACAAATTATAATGGCTCGAATCATGATTAATCCCCTTTGGGAAAATGGAAATACCTACCTATGAACTTGGTGAGAACGTAACCCTGCAACATGACCAGACTCTAAAGGCTGTTGGAACCATTGTCTTGGAGCAGGAAGGCCTACAGAGAACTGAGAGCTGAGACTGAATAATAGGGTATGCAAGAACTTACTGAGCCGTGAGACTCAAGATCAAAACGCCTCATTTTAAGCCTTTCTTTAAACTCTAAACCATAACTCTGCTCTAAAACGAATGCATGTAGGTGAAGCATGTGAAATGTTTGATCTGACTACTTGCATTTTTTTATTGCTTATATAATTTCCTTACTAGGCTCTATCTTATCACAACGCCTGAGCCAAACAAAAACACAATAAACAACAGTTAATGAAGTTACAAAAGCCTGAAATTGATTGTATTTTTTTTATTTAAATGCAAATATGTGCATGAACTTAATTTTCACAAACTTTCAGCATTATTAAATGTACAATTCTTAAAGTTTATATTCATCAGTGGTGGCTGGCCAATAGAGGGCGCTAGGGTGTTGCCCCACACACCCAATGACCCTGATTAAGACATAAAGAAAAAAAATCTATGTGGAAGATAAATATTTAATCTTAAATGATGAGTAAAGGGTCATTTCATTTTTCATCGGATTGGTGACGTATTCCCATCCCAGGGTGCAGGAATCTTGTTAAAAATTGTACATGTACATGTGCGTTAGCCTCTCTGCAATACAAACGTATAGGACCGAAGCACAATCCATCCTGCGAATGCTCAAACAGAATAATAAGATCCGGATCGCGAGAAAACTGCATAATAGCGGTACTGAAAATACTTATTCATATACTTATAACATTAAAGAATGCTAAACTACATTGTTTATAAATTACATTCTCTCCATTGTATTGCATGATGACATCATCGGACATGCTCAGAGCAGTCACAGTAACGTTCTTTAAGGCTATTTAAGTGTATTGCTTTTTTCATTTTTAGAATATACAATATTTACGCAAATACAAAAAAATAAAAAAAAAGTAAAAAGAAAAAGTAAGAAAAACAAAATATTGCCTGCCCGTAAGTGTAATGATCTGGCCTGTTTGCTCCTGCTTAATTGGTTATTCCTTTCACCTGCCGTTTCTCCTCCCTGCCTCAATTATAATTTATTCCTCTCACCTGTTTCATCAGGTTTATATTCAGATCAGCCTGAGCATTCAGGGCCAGATCATTTCTTGTCTTTCTGTCAGTCTGTCTGTTGAGTTTTAGTTCATGGTTCATGTCCTCTCAATGTCTCTAGTACTCTCCACCTGTTAGATTCTGTGTACCATAGTGCTCTGCGCTTCCTAACTAACTCCTATTCCCCTACTCATCATTGTAAGCTGTATGAACTGGTAGGCTGGCCGTCACTAAGTCTATGTAGACAACTTCATTTGTATATTTTTTTATACAAGGCCATGTTGGGGTAAACTGCCGGCATATTTATGTAATCTCACTCAAGCTAAATTCCAGCCATGTTCATCTCCATTCCACCAAGTGGCGCTATTACCAGGTTCCAATGGTTTTTACTGAGCTGGGGAAGAAATCCGTATCTTACTTTGCTCCATGGTCCTGGAATAAATTTGCAAAACTTGCTCCATTTAAATGATCTAGTCCCATTGAATGAATTTAAGGCCATGTACAAAATGTCATGTAATTCAAGAAATGTAACTGTGACCTGTCTTTTCACTCTATGTGAGATTTTGTCTATGTTGTATTTCTGAAACATTTGTATTTTAACTGGTGTGCCGTTGCCTTGGCCAGGTCTCCCTCGAAAAAAGAGATTTCAATCTCAAGGGACTTCCTGGTAAAATAAAGGGTTAAATAAAAAAATAATAATAAAATGTCCGATCCTAGCAGCCAGTGGAAAGAGGATTTTAGTGTTTGTCTCGTCTTCTGATCGCCCACTGCTCCTCCCTCTGTTCCTCCCCTGCGGAGTCCTCTGGGTTTTTGGCTCTATATGTGGGGGAGGTTCAGTTTGTATCCAGTAAGCCTGGCTCCAGGGAGGGAGACCAGTTTAAAGTCCTGCATCAAGTTCCTCGTTCTTCGTCCTGTCACAAGCTACCCTGTTCCACTAAGCCTGCCAGCCTGCACCTGATCCCCTGTCTCTGCTCCTGTGCGTGACTACCTGGTCATGCTTCTGGTCCCAGTCAGTCTCTGAACCCTCCTGGGAGCCTGTAGGGATGCCTGGAAGTCTGGATCCCGCTATCTTTCTGTTCCTGCCTGATCTGGATCCTGTTTCGTTCTGTTCCTGTCTGTTTTGGATTGCTGGACCAGGATTAGCTTCCAGCATGTCCTCTGGAACTGCAGCACTTAGGGACATTCTTGGACTGGACTGTTAAAACCACGTAAGTGACTAACTCAGATAATCATCCTTTGTCAGATGATGGCGTGGTCACTTTTCTGTGTTTCTCCCAAGCAGAGTGTCTGTGATTGATTGTGGTGCCCCCGCCTCCCCATCCTGCAGTGTCCATGAGCCACAGCTCCGCTTTTGTTTTGTTTGTTTATTTAATAAACGTTTTGAACTTTCCTACTGACTGTCTCTCCTTGAATACTGGGTCCATCTGTCCTCGTTTCATGACAGTAAGTTTGAAATTTAAATATTTAAGTACATTTAATAAAAAGCAAAAATGAAAATATCTCTAAGGAGGTCAAATAAAATTTTTTGAAGACAGAAACTTTTTCTTCAAAGAGGCTGTTCTAATGGCTAAAGAGACTCGATAAATAATGCATTGCAATGATGAGACATTTGTTGCCTAATTACCTCAGTGCTGTCTCAAACTGTGTTACCTAATGCACTTCATTAGCAGTTTATCAGACAGTTTGACAGCTGCTAATAACTGTGTTCCGCTCTTAAGCATTTACTTTCAATTACAGAACCAGTTTAACAACCAAAAGGTAGAGTAAAGACTAGTAAACATATCGTATTAACAAGTACAGGCTTTCATCTTTATACCTGCTTTATTGGATATCATCCAGTAACAGGAGGGATACATTTCAGCCAGATATGCCTAATTGATCTGCTGTCTCATTGTCTAACTAATCATTTTGAATATCAAGGCCGCCGTCTCCGCATCACTGTTTTGCCTTTGCTAACAGGCCTTTAGGATCAATCAAAACAAATTAGTGTTGTGCACGGCTAATAGGTTCAGTCCAAATGAGAGCAGAGACACTTTGTAGGGGAGAGAAAGGTTTTGAGGGCAGTAGGAAAAAAAAAGAGGAACAGGACCCAGAGCTGCTAATCTAATTGGTCAGTGTTTAATTGTAGGCTGCTTTTATCGAGTTGTTTTGAGCTAAACATACTGCATACAGTATATCTGGACCTGGACAGTGGCTTAAAAGACAATTAATCATTGATTCAATTTGTGGTTTATTACAATCACAAAGGTCAGAGTAGGTAGATTATTATTGAAGAACCAACATAGAGTAGTAATAAAACCTGGAAGGAATTTATTACTTTGAAATCCTGCTATGGATTTCCATCTGTACTTTAACTGGGCCATTGTAAGATTATCATCTACAACAGGGGTGCTCTATAGGTTGCTATAGTTGCCAACGCCTTATAGGTAGATCTATTTTTACATAGGTCCTAATATAATCTATAAGCCATCCCCTCACTTGATTCACATACAGGGCAGCCTGTCCGATTACAATAACAGTGACCTTCAGGTCACTACCCATGTGTAAACTACAGCAGTTTGCAGCAAAACTGACAAGCAAATTAAAAAATGAGTTGGATGGCAGGACCAAGTAAGAACTAAAACATTTTCTCACTTTTATCCTGAATGGGAGTTGGAATTTTTTTTCACAATATCATTTTATATGTGTTTTTGCCTCATATGCCAGACTGCAATCGCAATGCCCAAGAAGGGAAATGTGGAGCGGCATTTTTGAACTCTTTGATACCAACTTTCCCCCAAAAAGCAAGCTAAGAAAGACAAGGGTGAATGAGCTAAAATCCCAGTTGTCTGGATAGCAGTCATTTTTCTCCCAACATACTTCCAAAGTGAAAGGCACTTGGGGTGAGTCATGCCATTGTTAATAACAAGAAGCCTTTTCAAGAGGGAGAGGTAGTAAAAGAGGCATTAACTGAAGCAGCCGATTCATTGTTCGAGACTAAATATTATCTTCAAACATGCGTTGCAGCTATCAAGACATATTGTCATGATGCAGAACAGAAGAACACAGTATTCAAGGCGAGACAGACAGTGTGATAACTCAAAGCATTTATTAAACAGAAGTGGGCTGTGGATCCGCGGTATTAGCGGCTAAGGCGGGGCGCCGTGCATAACTGGAAACTCGGGTTGGAGACAAACACAGGTTAGTGACCATGATAATCTGACGGAGGATGATTATCCATGTCAGTCACTAACTTGCTATAACAGTTCAGTCCATCTCCAGAGAACCAGGTAGGATCCAGCTGGTGGGCTGCCAATGAGGTGCGGTGGGCACCACAAAGAGAGTCCCACACAGGAGTCCGAAGCCTGGTCAGGGATACCGATCAGAACAAGGAACAGGCTGTTTCAGAGGCCCAGGAGTCCAAAGCCCAGTCAGGGATACCGATCAGAACAAGGAACAGGCTGGTTAAGGAGTCCAGGAGTCCGAACGTCAGAGAACGAGAACAAGAAAATCTGGCCCTGAGGACTGGATTCAAGGACCTTAAATAGAGACAGGAGCAGTTGGATCAAATGAGCAAAGATTGGAAACCGGGCAGAGTTAGACAGGTGAATGAAATGAATAATTAATCCAATCATCAGCTCCAAGATCATGATACATAGAGTAACACGGAGCTGTGAAGCCATAGCTCATGATGTAACCTAGCAAATTTGGAAGAACATCTGAGATTGTGAGAGTTTTTTACTGCAGTTGGACGGATCTACTGATGTGAGTGACACACTACAGATGTGCATTTTTTTTCATATGGTGTTTAGTGATCTCACTACAAAAGAGCTATTAACATTACATCCCATGAAAGAAAACACACAAGGAGATTACATATTTCAGTCCTTTTTTTGTTGAGAAAACTCAGCAACCAATCTACCAATTGGTGTCTATCACTAAAGAGGGAACACCAGCAATTGTTGGCCATTTGAATGGATTTATTGCTAATTGCAGGCATGGCGAGGCTTTCCCAGACTGCTTGAACTTCTGTTGCATTATCCACCAACAATCGTAATGCGCTAAAATGCAAAAAAATTATAGCTGCGGCAATGAAGAATGCCTGTTCTATTTAAAGGTACACTATGCAACCGTATTGATTTTCCAGCGAGGCTCCCCAGAGGGCTTAAAAGTAAAAGTGCACTGTCGTAAATATGCACAGCTGTTCTCCTGGTTTCTCCGTCAAGCCAGGCATGGTTGTTTTGAGCTTAGCAGACAGGCTGAACCAACGAATGACTAATGCTGCGTTCACACTGGGCGCAGCAGGTGGCGCACAGAAGCAGCGTGAGAGTTTACATGCAAAGTCAGTGGTTGGCGCGCGTCCAAGGCGCAACAAAAGGTCCCGCGGGCGCCGCTTTTGAGCAGCGAAGCGAGCGGCGTTTAAGCATCTGGACAGCTACGCGTGGCCAGTGGCAACGAGATGGAAAATTTGAATTTTGCTGCTCGACGCTACCGCATCAACCAATCAGAGAAGCTGATCTGGGGAGCTGGCAGGGAGAGAGACACAGCGCTGATGATCAGAGCGCTATGATCACTCCTCTTAAACAGTTTATTGGCGCCTAAATTAACTTAAAATGCAGAAATCTGCCGGCAGAATATGTTCGCTTTTATTATCCTGCTGCCTGCAGTTAAGATTATTTAGATGAAAAACACCTACCAGCCACCGCGGTGAACCGCGAGGAGGCGACCCCGCCAGAGGCTGCTGTTGAAGGGATTCCTACTGTCGGCGCACCGCTGGTATGTGGGGGGTCTGAGCTGCCTCCGACATATTGTAAGGCAGGATGGTAATCTGGAATGAACTGACTGCACTGATTACGTTTTCAGGTGTATTTCCTCACTTAAAAACATATTAAAACTACTTTATTCCCACTGATCACAGCAAATATAGCTGCAAGGCAGAGAAAGGATAGAGTAGCTCCGCTTCAATGCGCGTCAGACACACACTTTTTGGACCACGCGAGCCAGAGCAGAAAAGCTGCTTCAGCCGCTGGCCAGAATTAACTAACTGGTACAAGCAGCAAAATGAAGCAGCAGACGCCATTTTGCTGCTTTTGCTGCGCCCCTGTGTGAACGTAGCATAACCGCACAAAGATCGCCACTGTGCTAGCAACGAGCATGCTTTTAACCGCGACTCGCAGACTTCTGAGCCTGTGGGTGCGGCCCGAGGGCTCCTGCAAATGCAAGTACGGTATTTCCCCACAGACCACCAGGGCGGCCGAGAAAACCTTTGTTCAACCTGAAATGACTCATTTAATCATCCATAACGTTATGGAACACATTAATTAACTGAAAATGTTGCATAGTGTGCCTTTAAGCCACATCTCTTGCCATAAATATTCTGAGAGCACTCTCTGTAGATCAAAAAATGTTCCTGTGCAGCTGGTCATGCAGAATACAACAATGCAGTTTTTAACCAATCTGGACAACATGTTGAATTTCATGGGGCGTGCAGGTGGCGCAGTGGTTAGCACGCGCGGCCCATGTACGGAGGCCTTAGTCCTTGAAGCGGGTGACCTGGGTTGAAATCCGGCCTGTGGTCCTTTCCCGCATGGATCTCTCATACCCCATTTCCTGTAGCCTACTGTCAAAAGAATGAACCACTAGTGCTGTAAAAAAAAAACACGTTGAATTACCTCATTCTGCAAGAAAAAGACATAAGAGTGATCAATACGATCAGCTCAGTCAATGCTTTTAAAAGAAAGCCGCAGCGTCTCCTCTTAGAGTCACCATGTTATGATTTGTGAAATTTCCAGAACTTCAAAGCTAAAGATGCAAGGTAAGTCCTACAGTAGTAGCCATTCAAAATTTCCCCACTTTCCTTGATGGGCCCTTGGCTGGTCCCCTACAATTCCGTTGTAAACATCAATCTTTGTACTAAAATATTCAGTCATAATTTGTGGACATTAAGATCTATAGAGAATCATCATCTTCCGGTCCGATCCTGTAATTCAATGAAAGGGGGTCACTCCAGTGGCTGGAAGTGTGAGGACAATTTGCTGGTAGTTGCAAGAAAATCTGCTGCCATTCGACTGGCATTTGATTGGAACGGGCAATTTTGAATGGCTTCTACTGTATGTGCAACTTGACCATGCTCCACCTACATGGAGCACATTGACAATTGTCTGCCTGAGCTTCACAAACGCTTTCAAGACTTTTCTTTGCTTGAGTCAAACACCACTTTCATGTGCTATCCTTTTCATGAAGATGCTGAGGTTGATTTACTTGCATCAAAAATTGCAACAATGTTTGCCCTGAACACCCCAGGGACTGGAAAGTGAGATTTTGACTCTGCACACATATTTAGCTGTAGTCAAGAGCTCATGAACAGCTCTGAAACTTACAAAGAAAAAGTGCCCCAAATGAGGAATTTTGCTACCCTCCTTGACTTCGTTATTCTGCCCCACTTATTAATGTAAGTCAGCCTTTTCCCAGATGAAGTCAATCAACTCCAAGTACTGTTCCACCATGACTGACTTGGAAGTTTGAGCAACTATACTCTGGACTATGCATCCCTGGCTAATTCACTTCAGTGCAAGTCATCAAACTAAGGTAAGAAACATAAGCGTCATTAGACCTATTTAAGGGTGGCTTCAGTCATCCTTTCTTTGGCATTAGCCACCCTATAATTATTTTGCTAAAGTATTTAAAAAATATTTTTTTTTTCTGTATTTATTTTTTTCCTCATATCATTTTAAAAAACAAATGGTAAAAGCACACAGAGTAAAAGCCATCAAGAAGACAAGTTAATCTTAGACAACGATTTTAGCAGGTGCACTGAAAATTTCGGTAATAGATCTTCTAGGGCTGAGCCACCCTTGCTTCAATGCCCATCAGACTCCTGGTAAGAAAAAATAACACATTTAGTCTTTGCAAAGTGGGTTTATTTTGTTTTAGATTGTCTTCGACTGTAGTTCCTAGTTAAAACAGTTCAACTGAAACATCATTAGTTCAACTTCTTTTATTTTCTTTAGTCCAACTGTTCTTAATATTTTTTTTGTCTCTGCATTTTTTATTTTATTTATTTATTTATTTATTTATATCCTGTACTTGCTTTGATTCTGCCTTTATTTTCATATATTTCAATTATGTAAAGCACTTATCATTGTCTTTGTACTGAATTGTGCTATATAAATAAATTTTCCTTGCCTTGCCTAATGTAGTTTTGCAAGACAAACAATATGTTATATGGGTAAAATGTAAGTGTAATTAAAATAAACTTTATCCCAAAAGCACAAAATACCAAACGATAATAAGTAAATAATATTAAAGAAATGTGTATATGTGATCTTACTGTAGGTTTCTCTTGCTGGCTTTTGTCATCTTAAAGTATTTTGCAAGCTAAAAAAGTGTGAGAATCCCTAATCTACACTACTCCATTGTAGTTCTGGCTCCAACCCACTTTCAGGTGAGTGGGCTGCTGGAAAGTGAAGCTTTGTGATAAAACCTTTACAGCCTATAAACTTTTTTTCTCTAGGATTATCATGTATTTATCTCCCTTCTTTATTTCTGCATAAAGAAAGTATAATCACAGCAGAATGCTACCACCACAACAACCGTGTTCAATTAATGTAAAAAATACTTAGTTAAGCCCAAAGAGAAATTACAATTTGGAACTTATTATCTTTTTGTTGTAGATGAAGAGGTTTCATTTCCCTTCCAGGAAGCTTTTTCAATTCAAAATCACAGAAATAGCATTGAGTTTGAGGCTTTTTACAGTAGCCCAACAAAGCCTCGTTTTTGCTTAGAAAAGAAATTGAAAAGGACAAACGGGTCCTTTGGAATGGGGGCTGTTTGGATCCTTTGATAGCCTGAAATTCCCCATACCTGTCTATGTCTCTGACAGGAGGGTCGTTAAAGGGAATTGTTGGCCTGGCTGAACAGGCGAGGTCTTCTGTTCCCCTATAAAGGGGTTGGGGTTGTGATGATAGCGGGAAGGAATAAACTTAATTGCTGCATTGTAGGTTTTTGAAAGTTGAAATCTGCCACCCCCTCTGTTTAAAGGCATACTATGCAACATTTTTCAGTTAATTAATGTGTTCCATAACGTTTTGGATGATTAAATGAGTCATTTCAGGTGGAACAAAGGTTTTCTCGCCGCCCCTGGTGGTCTGTGGGGAAATAATCGTACATTTCAGAATTGCAGGAGCCCGCGGCCAGCGACTCCACAGCTCCGCAGAAGTCTCGCATCGCGAGAGTCGCGGTCTTGCTTTTACGGCGAGACTGCTACACTCCCCAGTGAAAGGCATGCTCATTGCCAGCGCCATTGGCGATATTTTTGCAGTTATCATGGCGAAATCCAGCGAGAAAACAGCTAAAGCCCGGAAGATGCTCCAGGTATGGTGATTCGTTGCGTTCGCCTGTCTGCTAAGCTCAAAACAACCGCCTGGCTTGACGGAGAAACCAGGAGAACAGCTGGAGCATATTTAACACATACAGTGCACTTTACTTTCACCCTCTGGGAGCCTTGCTGGAAAAGAATCAACAACACCGGGTTGCATAGGTGTACCTTTAAGGTTGCTTTTTCTCTTAACAAAAGATGGCTTCCTTCACGCCCCTCCTCAAACCACCTATTTTCTTTTGTCCAAAAGATGTGCTTCATTTGGTCTCTCAAAGAATGTCCTTTGTCCATCAGGTGTAGATGTACCGCAGAGTGTTGTCCAGAGGAGGGCGCTGTGGGAGAGGTTGTTTGGTTTCTCCAATATAAAGATCAGAGCATTCCTCGCTGCAATGAACTGCATACAACACTCCGCTCTTATTTGGTCTGGGGGGTTTTGTCGTTAGGATGCAATAGTCTCTTTTTAATGGTCTTGCTTGGTTTGAAATGTACTGGGATTTTGTATTTGGAGAAAATCCTTTTGAGTTATTCAGAGACTCCAGCAACATATGACAATGTTTTTGCGTTTAATCGTCTTACCTGTAGTTTCCTAGAACAGAGCCAAACTTCTTTATCAAACTGAGCTTGACTGAGCTTCTTTTAATCTGATGCCATTACTCCAGAGGATTGATGACAGAAGAGATCACACTCTGCACAACAGACTTGTAGAAGATTTGCAGCAACTTGCTACAAACGCCAAAGGACCTAAGCTTCCTTAGGAAGTCCAATCTGCTCTGTCCCTTCTTGTAGACAGCTTCACAGTTGTGTTTCCAGTCGTTCGTTGTCCAGGTGAACACCAAGGTGTTTATACTCCTCCACCACTTCTCCCTTGATGTTAATATGATTCACTTTTGTTTGCAGCACTTTGAGATAGACTGCATCATACACCGCAGTTATTTATATTAATTATATTTGTAAAATAATTATCATTACCTGCATCTCTATGGCTTTGAACCTCATCTTTCTTTTTTGAACACTCTCACACTGCCTGTAGAACGTGCAATCTGCCGATTTTAATGGGCAAACCAAATCTGTTTGCATGACTGCAACATTTTTGCAGCAGTCTTTGCAGATCACCCACAACACTCCCACTTATTACTCATGGTACAATAAATAAATAATTGCATTTGAAATTTAGCGCCCCTTATTTGGAATATTTGAAGATCTGTTTCCTTTTTTTAAATATATATATATCTTCAGGCTTGTGAAAAAAATAAGTTTTCGCAACCTCCTTATTCTCCCTAATTGACCGAACCACAGAGAAATCTTTAAAGTTCTTGGTGAGGTGGCCATGATGGGACACAAAGTGAGTTGGGAGTCACCAGGTCCAAGGACACTGAAAAAGTCAAACGGTCATCTACAAATCATGCTCCTGTATTTTATTTATTTTTTTTATTGTCAAGAAAACAAAGTCCAGATCACAATATATGTAATAGAGTTTTGCAGGTCATATATCTTCCTATCAGTCTCTATTGGCTGAGCTTCATTGCATTCTTTCTTTGCATCCAAATATATTCTAGCTTCTTTTATCACTGTTACATCATCAACAAGTAGCTACCCATTTGAGGCAATGAGCATTTCAGTGTTCACAGACTGCATGTCTTACTTTTGCCTTTATTCTGGCTACCATCCCAGAATGCTTCCCACTATGTGCAGATGCTCTTTTCTAACCTTGTCCAACAAGATTATATCTGTACTCCACACTCCATATCTTTCCAAACCATGAGTCAGTTTGTCTTTAAGTCCTCATCTACCCAACAAGCTGAGTGTCAAGAAAAGTTTATTGCACAACTTCATTAGCCTACAGTATTTGTTAAGTATGTTGTGTGATTCTTCGATCTCCAAAGATTATCTGATGTAAGTAATGTTTTTTTTTTTTTGTATTTGGGAAAGTAAAATCTGCAACCAAAACAATAAGGTGGGTCTTACTTTTCCAAATACTGAAGTGAGGGTACAGCTTGTACCGATTTCTGGTTTAAAATCTCTTCAGGATGACTTCAACTTTTAACTGATGAAGAGTTATCCCACAATTCAGGACTCGAAATGCTGCAATTAGAAAGCTTTTTTGGCACCAATGAGATAATTTGTTTGGCACTCAGACTTTGGTTCTGTAAATTCATATGGGATCAGATGAATGGTTTAGCTTAGTCTTGCCCAGGGAGTCCAGACAGTCGTAATTGTTCTTTTCTGCTTCCGGATTTTCAAGTTGTTGTGTTGCTCTTGTTTGCTCTGTCAGTTTTTGTTTTTTAAAGGCATACTATGCAACATTTTCCAGTTAATTAATGTGTTCCATAACGTTTTGGATGATTAAATGAGTCATTTCAGGTGGAACAAAGGTTTCTCGGCCGCCCTGGTGGTCTGTGGGGGAAATACCTTACTTGCAATTGCAGGAGCCCTCGGCCCGCACCCACAGGCTCAGAAGTCTCGCATCGCTTGCCCGGAGGCATGCTCGTTACTAAGCGCCAGTGGCGATATTTGTGCAGTTATCATGGCGGAACCAGCGAGAAAACAGCGAAATTTTCAAACTCGAAAACTGGAACAAAATAGTCACTTACTGCAGTAGACATGGTGATTCGTTGCGTTGCGCCTGTCTGCTAAGCTCAAAACAACCAGCGCCTGGCTTGACGGAGAAACCAGGAGAACAGCTGAGCATATTTACGACAGTGCACTTTTACTTTCGCCCTCTGGGGGGAGCCTCGCTGGAAAATCAACATCGGTTGCATATTATACCTTTAACAGTTTTTCCTGTGTTTTGCTGTTGTACCGAACTTGGACTGTGTTCTGACCTCAGCTTGGATTCTCCTTCAGCTCTCTGATCTTCTGGTCTGTCAACCTGGTTTGGATTCGACCTCGGCTTTGGATTTTCCCTTTCGGACACTGCGGCTTCCTCGGCATTCGGCTGACTTCAGCTCATCATCACCCGGAATTCTGGAAGTGGCTGCGGCTGCAAGCGGGGAACAACCTCCCTCCCGGTTCCTCCCTTCCTTTGGGGTGGAAACTGGACTTCGAACCAGGTCAGTTAATTTTCCTCCTAGTCGAGATCAGCCCGACAATACAGTCACTGACCTGTCTTTCCCCTCTCTGCAGAGAATCCGCTTATCCGCTCCGCTGACTACCAGACACTTGTCATCCTTGTTTGTTGGGTTAGTAAAATAAAACCTGTTGAAAGTTTTTTTAAATGTTAGTTTAAAGGTTTTGCTATCTGATAATAATACAATTATAGATTGAGATACATTAATGACTGATTAAATCAAAAAATGCTGATTACAGAGTTAGCAGTACATGTAGTTCTAAAATGCTCTAAACAAGTTTTTTTGTGCTAATTTAACACAAAATATTTAATATTCACACTTTCTGCTCATTTAAGGTGATGCAGCAGGTTTTGGGAAACAGAAATAACATCTGAGTCATTTTGTATCAGCTCAATAATCAGCTTTTGGTTTCATTATTTCTTCTTTTTTTATTTAAAATGCGATTTTATTTGTGCTACATCATTTTACATTTAAATAAAAATGTCTTCTCTATCATCTGGGATTTGTAAATAATTAACACATACTGTGTTTTTAGAGTTTTATTTGTAAATTGTTTGGCCAATAATTGAAGAATAAAAGAATAGTTCTGAATAAATGATTAACAGAGGGAGGGGACAGAAACATCTCACCTGTTCAACCAGGCCAATAATTATCCCTAAAAAACCCCTTTCAGAGGCATAGACCTGTATCAGATATTGAAGGCTAACAAAGACCTTCCTAAGGGGTGGACCCATTCGTCTGGTTTAATTTGCATGTTTTCTATGCAAAAACAAGCCGTTGTTTTGGTTCACTTTTTAAAGCCTCGAACTCAACGCTTCTTCTAACACTTTGAATTAGAAAAAGCTTCCTGGATGGAAAAGCGTAACGTCATCGAATTTGGAAACAAAATCCAGTGGATTGTTTTGTTTACTTTTTCCAGACTGACCAGGACCTGGATGACTGAGAATTTTCACCAGCATATTACAAAGGGAATAGTACACAAAAACATGATTATTTTTCATTTTCTACTCACCCCACTGCTGAACAATACTCTGGAGTACTTTTTTGATATCTCAAATGCATCTGGAGATCTGGGAGGCTTCTTGTCTGGCTGCTGACATTCAAATAATGGAGGTAGCTGGCGAGGCAGAAAGGTCCATAAAAGTCCACAAAAAACGTGTCAATATTCCTCCATACTGCTCTCGGTCCAATGTATTCCAAGTGTCCTGAGTGGTAAGCGTCCATAATTTTACTGAAACGAAGTCATTTAGAATGTTTTTAGAGCATAAACAGTAGTGTATAGGATTTCCTAAAAGCGTGTTCACGAGTCTACGGAATCCGCGGCAGATCAAACCAGACGAAAGTGCGCATTCAGAAGCCTGCTCTGTCGATAATGCAAGCGTAGAAGAAGAAATGTGCTGTTTACCTGTGCAAAGAAAGAAACATCGAAAGAAAAATGTCTGATGCTCTAAAACATTCTAAATGACTTCCTGTTTCGAAAGTAAATTCTGGATGCTACCCACTCAGACACTTGAAATACATTGGACGCAGCAGTATGGAGGAATATTGACGCTGCTTTTGTGGACTTTTATGGACCTTTCTGTCTCGGGCCCATAGACCTCCATATTATTTGAATGTCAGCAGACAGCAAGAAGCTTCCCCAGATCTCCAGATGCATTTGAGATATCAATAAAGTACTCAAGAGTGTTGTTAAGCATGGGGTGAGAGAAAATGAAGGCTAATCATGTTTTGGGTGTACTAGTCCTTTAAGAAAGGGAGGTTTTTAATTGATAGCATTTCATTCGCCATCATGAGTATATTGGGCTTTAAAAACCTTCGACTGCATGAAAGATGTTGCTTCTCTTCACAAAGAGACTGATCAATTATCCTTTGCTTATTTTCTTTTAAATAGGAAATCTCTGTCTCTCTCTTGTGAGTCAGCAAATGGCTAGATTTCTTTCTTTATGTCTTAGATGAACTTTTTATTTAATTATTGTCTTCTTTAACAGAGTTTGAAGGAAACATGTAAAACTGATATGCCGTTAGAGTAGCTAAAGAGTTCAACTGAAGGCTAATTTTTTCATATCCTGGGCAAACAGAGACTCTGTAAAGATGACCGACCCTGCTGGATGGTGGAAACCGACTGCTCCTCATCACTATTGTTTCCATCCGTGGACGGCTGATCGGACCAGCCTTTTCTCTAATCTGTAGCAGTGGCAGACTTTAAACCTGGGATTATATCTGTTTTTTTTTCATGTCTATTCTTAATAATCTCAGAGAAAATGACAGTAATCATTCAGAAACTCCTAATTATTTATACTTTATTAAACATATTGTGCATCCTGACTTTGCAGAGAATTCTACCTCATATTAAGGAGTTATTAAGTTATTAAGGAGTAGAAATATGTTTTATGAATAACTTGCATTTATATAACAACAGCTCACAACACATCGTCTCAAAGCATTTTACACCTTCAATCAAATCATATCTGATGTAGTGTGAAATATTGATAAAGTCTTTACAGTGGCAGAAGAATTCTGGAAACAACAAAACTATGTGAAAGAAGAAGAACTCTTTACTTCGCAGCAGAACCTTTGCTTAGGACCCCACACTTAACCATTTTTAAGATAAAGAACGGGATAAAATGAAAAATGCACCAAGTATATGAGCTATTCAAATGCCTTGAAGTGCTGGATAATGTGTTTAAATATTAATGGGGCGTGCATATGTTTAATAAACTTCTGAAATGACTAAATGGATTTATAGCTGATCGTACACAAGTTTTGTTAGCTTTCAATATGCTGTCACTATGGCAACTATTTTAGAAACTCAGGTGAACTTTCATTGGTGGCAGGTTGGTGTTTCAAAGGCGGCTCTAAAGTGACTATAAGGGAGGCCATGAGATAACAAGACTAGATGGAATCAGAGTCAGGTTTCATTGGGGTGGCCAAGCAGGAACCAGTGTAAACCGAGTGGCACAGAACCAGCTCAAGGTCAATTTATTCGGTACCAACAGAAAAAAAGCCCCTAAAGATCTGCATTTACCAAAATAAATCACCATTTACATTTTCCTAAATCCCTTGGTAATAGACGTAGACAAACTTTACAGTCATTTTGTATACACAGACTGTATGCAAAACAACATTTCGTTTAGTCCTGCTTTCCAGACAGTAAATGAACATTTTCCATTCCATAAAGTGCAGCAGTGACCGAATGTCAACAGTGTGGAAGAAAAAACATGATGCAAAAATTTATTGATATGGAAGTTCAGAGCATTAATATATATGGAGCAAATATGCAGTATTTTTGGTTTGTTGTTATTGGTTTGATGCAGAGTCTGTGACAACAGTTCATCAGTGTGATGGCGGTGGGGAAGAAGCTGTTGCAGAACCTGCTGGTCCTGCATTGAATGCTGGGAAGCCTCTTCCCAGAGGGCAGGGGGGAGGGGGGTGAGGGGTCATTGATGATGTCACAGGCTCGTGACACACAGCACTGGAATGAAATGTCTTTAATGGAGGAGAGAGAGGAGCCCCCATGATCCTCTCTGCTGTTCTCTCCTTCTTCCAGTCTGAGGCTGCAGCCTCCACACCACACAGTGAGACAGCTGCTCAACACGCTCTCTATGGTGCTTCTGTAGAAGGTGGGGAGGATGGGTGGGGCTCCTTATCCTTCTCAGGAAGTACAAGCGCTTCTGGGCCCTTTTGACCAGTGAGGTGGTGTTTACAGTCCAGGTGAGGGTGTCTGTGAAATTTTTAGAAGAAGGCCTTTACTGCTTGGTTGCGTTGCAAACTCCGGAAACCTTATAAAGTTAATTGGTGGTCTAAAAACCTGCAGCTTCAGTGATTGTAAAAGCAAAACCTGTCAGGATCCAGAGATCTGCCACCTGATCTCCAGCAGAGAGCGCTGTGGGCCTCCTGAGCTGATTCCTCTACACACCTGGAGATCATCAGCTCATCAGAGGTCCACACTACTTAAGCAGCTGCCAGACCACGCCGGAGTGTTGACCTAGTTTGGTTAGCGAACCTGAGCCTCAGAACGTCTGAACTTTACTAGTAGACTCTAGAGAGGAACTAGTCTTCTAATCGCCTTTGTCTTTTGTGCTCACAGGAAACCCTGAAGCTCTGGATGAGCTCCCACCTAGAAACCTGCCTGCCTGCTCATGAAAGCCAAACCTGAAGATCTCAGTTTGGATTCCTTCTTCAGCTCTTGGATTGAGCAAGGAACAAACCCAAGCCAGAAACCTTCTAGCTCGGAACTAGACGCTGCTGCTGCTTAAACTCTCTGCCACATCATTGACTCTGGACCTACAGTATCTCACCTCACGGCTCTGTTACAATCTCCTCAAGGTACATCTTGATTCTTCTCTCTATCAATCCATCATCAGCCTGGCTAACCAAACTCTCATCTCTCCAGAAACTCTGAGACCAGTCCCGGACCAGTACCAGAACCAGATCCATCCATACATCTTTCAATAAACCTTGTTAAACTTTCCTTCAGACTCCGTTGTGTTCTGCATGTGGGCTAAGTCCTTAAACCCAATCATGACAAAACCTTGGTATGACAGGATTGGCAGAACCTTTGGACAATAACTCTTGATTGGTTTGAGGAAAAGTTGGGAAACTAATAGCACCTTCTTCCAGTCTGAGGCGCTGCAGCCTCCACACCACACAGAGAGACAGCTGGTCAGAACGCTCTCTATGGGGCTTCTGGAGAAGGTTGTGGATCATCTTTTTGAATGGTGCATGCACATTTTTGTGATCCTCTCATTGTATAGTTCAAGAAATAAGACAAATTCTTTTGACAAAATAGAGAGAAAGCAGGTAGAGTAGGATGGTGTTGCACATGCGCAGCTATTCAAATAGAGACATCTTCTACCCACATATCTGCATAATATTAATATATACATAAATACACGCATTAAAGGTACATAAACATGATATTTGACTTTTTTATGTATTTAAACAGCAACTCGACTTTGTTTTTTCTAGAAGACAATCACATCTTCTTATGTGAAAGTTGTTATTTTGTGTTTTATGCTCCCTTTCTGTAAATAAATAAAGTCAGTTTTGTATATTTATGATTATATTTATGATAACAGACTGCACTGTGCAGAGGGGGCAAACAAGCAGCAAGCCAGCCAGTTCGCATCTCCCAGCAAAGTTTGGACACAATAAGAAAAAGTCCAAGATTGAATTGTGAATTAAAAAAAGCAAAATAATATGTGATTCCAAGAGGAATAAAGCTGGAACAGCACTGGGAACACAGGATGGAGGGTGGTTTCCAGTGGAATATTTCCTGTCTTAATTAAAAACCAACATTATGTCTCTGTTTGTATTTGTTATGAACCTGAATTTTCATTCTCCTTCATGTTCTGATTGCAAGCCGCACTTTTAAGTTAAAAATCACTGTCTGACATTTGCATTTGAAAGAAATGTGGAAAAAAACAAACAAACTAACAGCTCTAAACGTGGTGGTAGTCTTTCACAGAAGACCTGAACCTGTAAAAGATGTAAGGCATGTGATTGCATCAAAATAGATAGAAATAGAAAAACCAAAATCAATGGGACTGAGTTAGAAGATAGCACACTGTAAGTCTTGGTATTATGCATGCATGTTGCAGTACACTATGGAAGGACACCCAAATGATGGTTCCTTCCCATCAAATCATTCACAGACCACATCATGCCCGATAGAAAATCAGTGCAGCCAGTTCCCACAATCATGTTATTTTGTGCCATCAGCGCCAACCTGTGCAGCTCCAGCTGCATGGGGTGCCGCAGCCTCTAATGATGTCAATCTCTGCTCGATATGCTCTGACAGAGATGATACTAGCAAAGGAATTGGGGAGCAGTAAAAAGCAAGTATGAGTGGATAGGTCAGCTGACAAAAAAAGGAACATTTTGAGCAATTGAGAAGATGCTGAAAGGTTTGCACCAATTTTTAAAAACTGAAACCATCTAGAAAAGCCCCTCTGAGCAGCTCTAAGCCAAACATTACACATGCTGGTTAAATATCTGTCTCTCTGATCAGGTCACAGCACTTTCATTTGTCCTGCAGTTTAGATGCAACCAAGTCACCGGCTACAGGAAATGACACATCACATTATGAAGGCAAAAAACCTGGGCGAATCAAATGGTTGACGCACATCATGGCGCAGCAAAAGGTCCTGCAGCGCCGCTCTGGAGCAGCATCAACCAGAAGCCAGAGAAGCTAGGTACTGGCACTGGAGTCAGACACAGCACTGGGGAGAGCTCTGAGTACCTCTGAAAGCGCTTATTAACGCCTGAGAACACCAAACCTGTCGGGAAAAAATATAAGTTCGATTTTATATCTCTGGTGCCTGCAGTTTGGGTTACGTACATGAAAAACGCCCTCCAGCTGCCGCTGACATCAGTAAAAAAACCCGGAGAGGCGAGCGGACCAGAGGCTGCTGTTGAAAAGGACTTCCAGTGACTCGGACAGTGAAATAATATTTAAAGGCAGGATGGTCTTCTGGATGAACTGACTGCACAGATGTTTTCAGGTGGACTTTCACGTTTAAAAACATATTCAAACTACTTTTTACCCATTGTATACAGCAAATATAGCTGCCATTGTTACAGGCAAAGAAAGGTTAGGGTAGCTCCGCCCACTTTTCAACTGCGCAACGAGAGCAGCAAAGATGTTTCAGCTGCGCATCAGAACTAAACTTGTAGAAGCATCAAAAATGAAGCGGCATGCACGTTTTTGCTACTCCTGCTGCATGCGGTCTGAATGTAGCATAACAGATATACACAATACCATTTCAGCAGCTTAATGCTGTTACAAATACAACAACACAGCCTTTTATTTTTAAGAAAACAATTAATCTTCTACTCAAAAGTTTAAAAAGCTCCAACTATTTGTAAAACGGCAAGATTCCTTTGTAAACCTCTAGAACAGGGGTCGGCAACCCGCGGCTCCGGAGCCGCATGCGGCTCTTTCATCCTTATACTGCGGCTCTGAGTGGCTTGGGGAAATAAATTACTAAAAAAAAACTATTTAATTGACAGATGAAAGCTTACAGTCCTGCGTAAAGATGAGAGTGACTTCGATTTGCAGACGCTGTGCGCAGAGGTTCAGGAGCAGAAGTCCCATTAACCAGGTTTAATAAATGTTTATGCAGATATTTTGCAAATATTTATTTTTCATTGTTTAGTGACACCGTTTTTTTTTTTTTCCCAATTTATTTTTGAAATTCAGGTCAAGGCTCCGCAACATGCTCTGAAAGCCCAAAGGCGATATACAAGTAAAAGCCAGTAAATTAGAATATTTTGAAAAACTTGATTTATTTCAGTAATTGCATTTGAAAAAGGTGTAACTTGTACATTGTATTTATTCATTGCACACAGACTGATGCATTCAAATGTTTATTTCATTTAATTTTGATGATTTGAAGTGGCAACAAATGAAAATCCAAAATTCGTGTGTGTCACAAAATTAGAATATTGTGTAAGGGTTAAATTTTGAAGACACTTGGTGCCACAAACTAATCAGGTAAATAACTCAAAACACCTGCAAAGGGCTTTAAATGGTCTCTCAGTCCAGTTCTGAAGCCTACAAAAACATGGGGAAGACTTCAGATTTGACAGAGTTGAAGGCCACTATCAGAGCAACCTGGGCTCTCATAACACCTGAGCAGTGCCAGAAACTCATCGACCCATGCCACGCCGCATTAATGCAGTAATTGAGGCAAAGGGAGCTCCAACCAAGTATTGAGTATTATACATGCTCAAATTCTTTCTCATTTTCTTTTATACTTTTTTAGTTGGCCAACATTTCCTGAAAAATCCCTTTTTGTATTAGCCTTAAGTAATATTCTAATTTTGTGACACACACGGAATTTTTGATTTTCATTTGTTGCCGCTCAAATCATCAAAATTAAATGAAATAAAAACATTTGAATGCATCAGTCTGTGTGCAATGAATAAATATTATGTACAAGTTACACCTTTTGAATGCAATTACTGAAATAAATCAAGTTTTTTATAATATTCTAATTTACTGGCTTTTACCTGTATGGATGACGGCTCATGGCATTTGTTTGCTACATGGATAATTTAAGTTCAGCTTTTTAATTTATTTGAAAGAGACATTCAGACATTGTATTATTTCTTCAAGAATTCAAAATGTTCAAAATGTGTTCATTAGATAAAATTTAATTTTCTCTGTAGCACTTCGTGGATTTCATAAGCAACACACTTTAGTTGTTTATACAAAGTGTAAAGGTAAGAAAAAGTAATATATACAGTTATCTTCATATAGCCCGTCTTCAAAAGGGTAGTCAAAGCACTAATAAGTGGCTGGGGTGAACCCCGAAGCATGAAAGGGAAGTTGTTGTTTTTTTTAAATATTTTTTCTTTCTATTTAATAAATGCGTTCATAAATAAATTCATTTTAGATGTCATAAAGTATTTGCGGCACCCAGTGTTTTCTTTTCCGTGGAAACCGGATCAAATGGCTCTTTCCGTGTTAAAGGTTGCCGACCCCTGCTCTAGAACCATACATTCTCTGGCTAATTCAAAAGTGCTGTTTACGATCCTGTTGCCCATAAAAAAAAAAATAAAAAATAAAAGTAAATACCCCGGCGGCTGCAGCTTATTCGTATTTTTCTGCTGCTGCCACATAAAAGCTATCTTGAGCTGTCCCCCAGCCTTAGATTTACAGTTTTTATCCATTCAAGCTTTGAGATGCCTGCATTGATTGCTGATAAAAAAACAAATGCAGCAAACCTTGACTGGGCAGGCTTTGCTGAAAATATAACAAAACAAGCTTTTGTGTTGACATTGCAACCAAAAATTTACTTTAGTTTGAAGTTGTCCATCAAAAAATGTGGTTTCAAAAGCTTTTGAAATGAGATGGATTATTTACCAGCAGAAGAATCGGCATCATCTGCAGAGTTTGGGGGGTTTGAATGTGCAAAAAAGACATTTCTCTCTAAATTGTTTCTTGTTTTATTATTATGCATTTGAAGCATTTTGCCAAAGATTGAACATTTTCCAAGTTGCTTCAAATACTGCTTTTAAGATACATGTATTAAAAAAAAGACTATCCTTGATTAGTTTTAAATCATATTTATGCAGATAAAAAGACTATTCAACATGAATATTTCTGAATTTGAAGGCACTTTATTATGCAAATGATAAAAGATCAACTACTAAATCTGCTACTATTTAGCAGGAAATAAAGTCCCTGAAAAAATAACAAATAAACCCAATGTTATAAGCTTAGTAATGTCAATTAAACTGTTGCTGGCAATGATATTGATGTAATGTGATAGTAATTGCTGGAGGTGCTTACAGCTGTGTTTTTTTATTTATTTTTTTACAAACGAGGACAAAAACATGGCTGAACCCGAGTGAAGCCATGAGAAAAGCATCTATGAATGTCAGTGAAGGTCACAGTGCACTCTAGCTGCTGAGAAATCAATTTCCTTTTGAGCCGAGGCGTCCCCTGTGTTTTATTGACCCATATGTTTCAAGTGGCCGACTCCAATCGGTGGCCACCCCCCAAGTGTGTCAGTTGCCAAAAATGGGCCATTGACCAAGTGAGAGGAGTGAGTTTTCTATGCATCCATACCTGTCCTGGAGAGTGATGTCAATGCATCACTGTCTTTTCAGTCTATGTATCATTTTCATGTGGTTTCATAACATGAGATGCTTCCTGGACTGCATGTGAAGATTTCCTCCTGTTTGTCGGCATGTTTCTTTGAAGTACCAGGAGCGATGTGTCTGTTCCTCTGCAGATTAACTGCCTCCATCATTCCCCTCTTTTAACCAAAACACCCAGTATCTTCATAATCTCCCCCCTCCATCCCAACTCTCTCCTCTTTTTTGCTCTTGCATCTCAGCTGTATCTATGTTATGTTGTGTCAAGCAGGCCACTTCTATTGGCGATTTGTATTTGTGTGGGAGTATGATAAACCTACAAATGTGGGGGTGGTGTAAAGATCTTAAAACAAATAGCCAGAGGTGCATTTCCTTTTCAATATCTGTACAATTACAATAAAAACCAAACAGCGTTACAAACACAATGAGCTGTTGTTTTCTGTCTGTCTGTCTGTTTATCCATTCTTCCAAACATCTATATATACTCAAGAGTTGCTAACAATACTTAAAAAATAATTATTTAAAAATAATTAGCTACAATTACTAATTACTTCTCCCAAAAAATAACTCAGCAAAACCTGTTCAGTAAAACTTACTCATTACCATCCAAAGTAACTATGTAGTTACTTTTTATGTTTTAAAATGTCAAATGATTTAAAAACTGAAAGATATAGGAATTTTCAATTTAACTAATTATTTAATTATTGAACATAAGGCGTTTGTTATTAAATGATAAATTGAATTCTTTATTTAAAGGTAAAGATCTAAAAACTAAACTGCACTATTTTGGTGTGTGTGGTTTGTTTAGTGATTTGCAATATAATTATGTAAATGTGATAATTTTTCTTGTTTATAAAAAAAGAACAATAACAAGTTGATAAGACAAAAAAAAAAAGGCACAACAGGACCTTAACAACAGGACTATATCCTTAGAGATCGTTTTTATTTTGTCACTTGGTCGAACAGGGATTTTGCTAACAAGCTTTGAAAAAACAGGGCGACCTATTTGTAGAAAGAGATAGAATATCCTCCACATACTCAGTCAAAAGCCTTCTCACTTATCCTGGGAAAAACATCCTAAACTCTTGTCTGGAAAATCCAAACTTTTGTGGTTAAGATTGCTCATGACAAGGTTGTTTAGCCTCCAGCTTAAAGGTTGCTGTGCTTGCGCTCTCCAGGTGTTTCTTGAGGTTACTTTTGCAATTTTTCTGTCGTAGAAAGTTCCTTCCTCGCCTGTTAGTACATAAACTTCATCTTACTGTGATGTTCCTATCCATTTTGGTGACAACTTGGAGCAATATTGCTGTTTTCTTATTCTGTTGTTTTAAAAACCTCGCCTGATATAAACTGGCTAAGGCCAAGTTTCTCAATTAACAAGAACGCTGGTATGGACTCGTGCAGGTCCTCGAAAGCTCAGAAATATAAAAGTATGGAAGTAACCCCCGGCTCACACTGACTCAAGCCTTACCGTTGCGGTGCGGTGGGTGCGGCGCCGCAGTGATCCTTATTTGGGCGACGTAAACCTCTTTCACCGGCTGCTGAGCTGTCCGCTAGTGTTAATGGTGATAGCTTTCTTGCAGAAAATTCAGCAAGAAAACTATCCTTGCGGCGTGAGCCCCCCGCAACACGCTCTCGCAAATATCCTTATTTGGGCCGTGGTTATCTGCCAGAAGCTACGGAAGGAACTCTGGCGTGAACTTCTTGTTCTTCGCTGGTGCTGGGTAAATCTCCTCCTCCGGACCTTGTTTCTTCGGAGCTTCAGAACCGCACAGCACCGCTAATCAGTCAGTCAAAAGGGCGGTGTGAGAGGGGTGTGCGGAGTTGCGGGTTCCGGCCGCTCTGGTGCCGTTACCGAGCCAGTGCGGAAGCAAGGGGTCAATTTGTGTCGCTGGGATTTGAATGCCATTGCGAATGGGGGTCGTTTGTTTGTATGTTTCGTAATTTTTCTGTTTCCAGTGTTAAATGAGCAGTAAGTTAAAATATAACAGGCAATGGCGGAGTTTTATTTTTCTGTTTAATTTTTCAGTGTTAAAAATCTGCATATAAAAAAAAATTCAACCTTTCAAAAATTCAAACTCAACATTTTCAGCCTCCTGAGATTCAACTGGCCTCCATTTCACCGTCTTAAATTCGGCGCCTAAATTCTGTGTAAAAAGGGAAGGGTTACTTCAGGTCACAGACATTAGCAATGGATTGTGGCGTCCAACACTCAGCCAATCCCGTTGATATTGTTTCTTAGTCACGTGATCGCACGTTTGTGGCGCTCATATGGAAGTAAAACAGGCATGACGGAGCCGGTCATGCAAGCTAACGCTAACTGAACTACGGAAAAATGAAAGTAATAAAACTCACCCTTGAGTTAGCTAACGCTAACGCTAACTCAAGGGTGAAGCTGAAAATATTAATTCAAATCCCAGCGATACAGATTTACTTCCATATAAAAGGCTCAAAAATGGAAAAGGGGAGAACATAGAGTCTAGGATGTTTGTGAGGCCCAGATCTCAAGAGGGTATAATGGAGGAGGACAAACAGGTAACCAGAGAGAGGAGCTGCAGAGAAGGTAACTATTGAGCAAGATAATTTTGCTTCACCAAAGAAGAAGCCCTGAAGAGGAGCAGCAGAGGCCAGGGTTAGGTTCTCAAAATGAAGAACAATGAAACTACTTATAAAGGGCTAGAATTACAACTGCTGTTGAATGACAAGCTTGGTTGCTGCTGTCATTCTAATTTGGACTAGAAATGTTTCCAAGGGGTGCAGCGCATACAGTATGTTACATGGTTGTTATTTTAAAGCAAAGTTTGGCTCCTAAGTTTAAGAAGTTGGCCTAAACTTTTAAACTACATTTTTCAAGACAGCTTGGGCTATAATTCTTATCCAATACTGAGGCAGTAAGCTAAAAAAAAAATCACCAAACAAAAAATTGCTTGTGGCCCTGACAGCAAGAGAAAAGGGAACCCACTTTTCAATACTTCAATCAAGAGGAGGCAAACGGGTGAGAAGAGCACTCCTTCCCATCCAATTAACCAAGCACCCAGCTGCCTCCTCTGTGTGTGACGAAGGAAGAAACCAGAGAATGAGGACATGTGAAGGAATGAGCAACACACCTTCATGACCCATGGGAACCCTTAGCATCTCCGTTCGAGAAGCAAAAAGGGGAAAATAAAAAAAGAGAGTCAGAAAGCTGAACAGAGCAACCTTGGAGTGGTAGTAGTTGATGAAGAGAGATTAAAAATAAAAACCCTGTAGGGTTCAGCCACCTCACCCACACAAGCTCTGCTTTTTACGTTTTTCAGGCAATATGTAATTGAATTCTTTGCAGAGCAAACTAAAAAGGGAAAGAAATGTGTGCATGTAGCGGAGCGGGTTGCATGGAGTTGGGTAAGGAGGGTTGAGATGCTGGGAAACAGTGAGGGTGCGAGCTCTCTGTGTGCTTTCATTAGCACTCTAAATGCTAATGAATAAGTTCATAGCTTTGAAGACGCAACCATTTAAATATGCATGGGTTATCCATCTCAGTATAGGGGGGTTGAAAACGAGGTGGGAGAGAAAGTAGCGAGAGATACTGGGTAGGGAAAACGACGGGAAGAGGAGAAAAGCTTTTCGTCTTGTCATCTCTGACGTCCTTTTTCCTGTGGTGGGAATTTTTAAATGCTAAATTCAGTAATGAAGTACAATATTTTGTAAGATTTTCTTTCAGTTCTTCTCTCCCCCATTCCATCCTATCTGATGGTCTGTAAGTCCTTTTTATTAGAGGGAAATAAAAAGCAAACAAAAACAAAGCTTTATTATGAGAAAACCATAATGTCATACTTATTGTCGCAAATCTGGGCCGGGGTGAATTTTCATAGCGTTCTCATCTTCCCTTGTGCCTGCGGAGACAGATGCAGAGTCAGTCATTAGTGCTAAGTTAGAAGACATTAAGCCAAGCTGCTTGTGGAGCAGTAATGACCCAGCAGTTTGAAGCGATGACAACTGCAATGTGGGACAAAAATTCCCGTTGAGGGCGATTTCATTTCCTTACAGCCTGTAGGAAGGAATAATGGACTGTTTAGTCTATCAAAGCACAAGACAAACAAAACCCCACAAATACCCTTATAACTGGGGGGTGAATATGTGTCACGTCTATTACCTGCACGCAGAAACAGATTTGGATGATCATTAAAGTATGGTGATATTAACAGGTTAATAACTTCAATTAATACCTTCTGCAGAAGCGACGGTGAGAGCAGAGGAGCAGTTTTAGTTTGATTTCCAATTAGTATGTATGAGTAGACTTGTAAGGGGGACATGATATGAAGGCACATTATAAGGGCTGAGCTATCTGATGATTTGGCTTAAGGAGGAGGAGGCCACACTTTGGATACTAATAAGGTTTAACTATTTACAACATCAATCCATCCTAAGTTGTTTTTAAATCATCTCTGTTTAAAAACAACCTTTGTTGCATTAAACAATTTATGACAAAATTTCAAATTTTATGCATTTGTATAGGTTTATCATCAGTGGTGGGAAATAAACTGGTTACATTTGTTAGGAATCCAGTTTTGTGTGGAGTGCGTTTTTGTGTCTTTCTGTCCCTCCACCACCGGGTGGTGCCCTGTCCTCGTTGGTCCTCCCACACACCTGCGGCTGGTTGACTCATCACTGAGGACTAATTGAGCCATGGGCCGTTACTCAATTCACGAACGGCTACCGCCGCACTGCTTTAGTCCGCTTTTGGCGAACGAGAAGATCTGACCCTGAATTGCAATCCTGCCAAATTTATGCATTGAACAGAAGCGTATCACTCGCGGATCGCCATCACACATGCAGCGGTGCCTTTAGCATTTCGGCAACAGTCAAAACTATTTATTCTCTACACAAAATATTTTGAAAACAATATTTTTAATTTTAAAGCTGGCAGAATTAAAGCAAAAAACCGCCACAGAACGAAGCGGTAGTTCACACATAACCAGAACCGAGAAGTGCACTACAGACGGGGTAAATTTAGCCCTGGCTGCGGTTACCCTCGGAGGTCTGCTGGTCACTCTGGTCAGCTCAACGTCTGACTTTTTTTTTTTCAGACTAAACTCTGCAACAGACCACACAGGAGGCTTAAATGTATAATGTTATCGCCTCAAACCATTTCCCCAAAACGTGACTTTGGGCCAGAACAAAATACAGCAAGAAAAGGGAATGCTTAACTTACCACCGTGAGCGCCGTTCAGAATGAAGGCGTCACAGGGGCATTCTGGGAAGCTGTCAGTGCGAAGAATCCACAAGTCTGCTCTGATGCATGCTCGAGAAAGAGAGGGGCGAGAACAACATCCGAGGATTTGGTGCGTTCTCGATCTGCTCTCGAGAATTGGAACGGTACTCTGGCTGAGGCTGATGACGTGTCACGAGTACACGAGCACACGAGAACGCTCAAGAACGCATATTGAGAAACGGCCATGGACTGTCACTCCCTCATCGCCAGAGTGTTTGCCAGTTTTGGATACTCTAGCCAAACCGAGTTTAGCTGAGTCTAACTTTGTCTTTGCCTTTTCGACAGGAAGTCATCCTGCAAGCTGGATGTTTGGCCTTCTCCCCCTGGAAGGATTGTTTGTGTCTCACACTGAGCAGGGGATTAACCTCCACAAGTTCTGTTCAAGTCCTACTGGATTCCCAAGTGACAGACCGCTCAATAGCTCCTCAGGGTCTAACTAAGTCTATACCTGTCCGTCCTCCAACGAGTCTCAACCACTGGATAAACCCACACCGAATGGATTCTGGGAAGAAAGTTTTCTCCACTCACCTGAGTTTCATTTTCTCTGTCTCTCCAAAGTCATTGTTCAAAGTTCACACGGATCCTGAACTAACCACTGATACTTCCCTTCCCATTTCCAGTTACGGTTCACCAGTTCACTGTGTTTCCTGAATCCTACCCTGTTGGTTTCATCAATAAACATGTTCAAACTTTTACCCTGGTTCTCTGAGTGGTTTACTGCATGTGGGTCGGATCTCTTAAGCATTTATTTCATTAACTTCTAGAAAAAAATTATTTTAGAAGCAGTTGCACTTTACTGTTTTTCTTACTTTTACACAAGTAATGTTCTTGTTTGACAGAGTATTAGGACCAGGCTAGAGATTTTATTTTCTATTTTGAGAATAAAGGCGTAACACTTCGAACAATAAAGACATAACATTATGAGAATAAAGTTGTAATATTAAGAGAATAAAGTTGTATTTTATGAAAAACACTTTCTTCCCTAAAATGATGAATGTGGAGCATCATGTGAAGTTATACTTTAGCATCAGTTTGACAAATAAGGAAATCTTTTAGCAGCAGCATCAAACTGGGCAGGATGTCAAAGTGGACCCCATAGTAGAATAAAAAATTGCTTTTATATGTACTTTAATTTTTCTGGACAAACTGTCCCAGATAAATTAAAATTCTTTGCTCATGAACAATGAACCAACATAAATGTCAACAGGTGATTACGTGAACACAACAGAAAACATGATTTCAGTCTTTTTTTCTCATAATTGGTGTCATGATTTCCATTTTTTATAATTCTTATTCATTATTACTTTTGTCATTTTCAATTTATTTTACTGGCAGTACATTTTTTTTGCCTTTAATTGATAGGTATGTCAACTTTAAGGAAAACTGTATGTTTTGACAGAAAAATGAATCATCTTAAAATGAATAAATGATAAACTAGCAAACATTCTGTAAAGGAAAGTCTAACGTAATGCTTCTCAGAGTTCAGACAACATTAAAGGAGAGGTCCGATCTGCAAGGAATAATCAATAGATCATTATCTATACCTACAAGTAATACGTTCTCTGTGATTTAATTAGTTTAGTGTTAATCAGAAAAAAAAAAATAATAATAATTTTCATCTCGATTGCTCAGTCTGGGATCAACAACAATTATTGAAGATTCCCAGAGGACTTCACCATTGAAGTTCACCAGAGCTATAGTGGAAACTGACAATGCCAAACTAACTAGTAAAATAATTTGTTATTCCACCTTTCTGATTCCTGATCCTCCCTGTGGGGCCCGGGCTGGTGGATTGGATCGCCAACTTGGAGAGGAAGGATTTGCCGTCAAACTTTCTGGCCAAGAGAAAAAGCCGTAATATGTAGCCAACATTTGGAAGAAGAATGTTTTTCAAGATGACTTGGATAATAGCGGCGTTGTGACAAACACCAGATATAGCACTGGGACTTGATAACTGGCCGATACGCACGTGGCGTCACTAACAGTAGGTGGCGGTAAGAGTTCTTTGACAAACATGGATGCCTCCAGTAAAGCACATTCACATGAAAATTACTCTGAATTAAAAACACTGATCATTTATTTATCATTTTTTATTACAATTATTCTAGATAAGTCTAGATAAGTCATTTGTTCTAAAAATAAGTGCATTTGTTCTTGGATTCAGGAGGTAAAAGAGACAGTTTGCCAATGGAATAAGACAATTTACACTTAAAATTAGAAAACACATTTGTATTGTCTTATTTCAAGTGCATTTTATCTAATTATCTTATTTTAAGAGTAAAAGAACTCATTCTATTGGCAAACTACCTCCTTTACCTACTTAAATTAAGAGTAAATACACTTAATTTTTACTTATTTCTGGATCGTTTTTCCAGTGTATTGCCACATCGCCAGACAGGACACTGATAAAAAACTGTTTTTCTTAACATTTATTGAACAGTATGTAAAAATTTCATATTTAAATAATTTTCAAATGTTTGAATTCTGAATATGACCGGACTTTTCCTTTAAAACAATTTAAAACTACAGATATTTTACAGCAGTGTTTAAGAAATGTGTTTCAGAAGTAATTACTTTGGAATCAGAATCAAACTGATGTTAATTAGACATTTTTACAAAACATAAAAAAATTGACATATTTTATATTTTGACACATTTTCCTTTAGATAGAAAGTACTGTAGATAGGAACCCTGTCCTCTTCTGTGGACAGAGGTAAATAAAGGGTCACGCCGTTGAGAAAAACACTCCAACCCAGGAAGTCTTTCCAAATAGCCATGCTTGTCCAACAAGGCCAGAAGCGTGTCCCTGCCAGGGCCTGACTTTTACAGGGGAGGTGATAAAGGCCTGCTGGTGACAAACCTCTCCAAATTGAGTGACCCACGCAGAGGCTGGAGGAAGAGCGACAGGCTGCCAATGGCCTCTGGGTGAGCTGACAATCCATTCCCAAGCTGAGCCATGCATTCAATGGATGCTCTGACAGAAAGTAAGCTTGATATTTTTAGAGAACGAATGCAACGCTGGAAATTGTATACCTCTTCATATTCTATGTTCACACTTTTTCACATTACAGCATACATATCGACACTTCTGAAAGACATTTCATGTTTGAAACAACGTTGGAAGAAAAAAAAGTAGTTTTTCTTTTGGACTGGATCAATTCTGCATTAAAAACAGCAACAACCAAAGAAATGAATGAATCTAGGGTTATTTCTCTACCAGCCTTGGAAATAAAAAAGCCAAAATCCTTCATTATTTTTCACAAAACTGTTAAAGTCCAGTCAGATTTGATTGACATACTGTGAAAACCATTTACCACATATTCTAATTCTTATTTTTATCCATTCTCTTGAAGCGTTTAGTATTTTTTTGTATCACCCTGTACTTTGTGACTCTTCCTATTAGGGTTATGCACAGTTTTAGTTTTTGCCTGTGCAACCCTTTTAAAAGTAGGACATTTTGTTACATTTAGGTTTAGTTTATAAAAGGCTTGCAAGTAAAGGTTGAATTAAAATTAGTCGATCTCCACAACTGATATCTTAATTGACCTGTTAGGATATGAGGTCTTTCTTTCACTTATTAGCAAGTATAATTAATCGTGGACCTTTTCTCACTGAAAGTCAAGTCAGCATCTTAAAAGAAAATAATACCACTAGCCAGATGTGGCTATAAATTGTAAATAGACGTATACCAAAAACCAATCAAATGAATAATAAGTTATCCTACAAGTATATATTTATATGAATGCCAACAACAAGGAAAAATAACAAAAACACTTTTTAAAACAAAACATAATTTCGTGTACAGGTTTACTTTTTGTACATCATTCTTGCCCTTCTGAGGCTTTGTGAAGGTAAATCTGTGTTTTGCATGGTCCAATATTGTGTCACAAACATAAAAAAATAAAGTACCAGTTTAATAATGGAGAAGCTATTAGTCAGCTTTATATATTTTTTAATATATAAAACTTGTTATCTTCTGAGAATGTGTTTACTTAAGCTAGGGAGCTAGGGGAAAAGAGGCTGACGCAAGAGGGCATTGTCCTAATAATTGTCCGGTCTCTTTGAATGTCAACAGAGGTGTTTTTTGTTTGTTTTTGTGCAGGTTTTTCACTTTCTGTGTGTGTTTGAAGAGGGGTGTGTCAGGTTAGAGTTTTTACATTGAGGCTTACCATCTTCTGTCTCTGTTTAGATTGATAAAGTTCCCTACCTCGTGTTATCTGCATCACATTACTTATTAGGTCCATAAAATTTTGGTTTGATTTTTCTTTATCTGTAAAACATAACCTATGACAGCTGGGGACTACTCTTATTGTAAATCATAGAAATCCCTGATATTGGGTAAAGTAAACCAAACCAATTCAACTTTGTCTATTTTCACAATTCACAAGTCATCTTAAGGGACTTTAGAGACAATATAATCAGATCATACAGTCATATTGGTTAAAAGTTTACTAAGGTAGCCCAGCTGACTGCATCCAGTCACTAACTTTGCCATATTTACTCAACCTGGATTAGAATGTTGAGACAATAGACATCCACTTGCATTATGTGGTTGGCTGTGTAGCAATCCGTCACACCAAGTATGCATGCAGAGACAGAGTAGAGGAAAATAAACCTACAATAGAACCGGGCTCAGTGTGAGCGGCCTTCTACTGAGGCCAACTGTGGTTCAAGGAGAGAGAGAATGACGTACAAGAGGAACATAGGAGCAATGACCCCAAAATATTTTATATGTTAGAAAATGTAAATGTAAACTAGATACATGGGTGACTGTGTCAAGGAAGGAAACAGTTAATCAGAAAAGCTCTGATTCAGTTTTCATGTCAAAGACAGAAAGCATAGAGTTGGTCACAGCTGTGCCCATTTATGTCTAGGAGAAAAAAAGGACTAAGCCCTGGAAAACAGGCACAACTCTATCATCTATAATTGGAGGTGTTGACGGTAGCAGCTCAGCTGATATTTTTCTCCAGGATGGTGTCACAGCCAAACAGGAACAGACCAGATGAAGCTACTATGAAAAGACAAAAGAGAGAGAACATAAAGTTAGAGATTAAACAAATTCTGCAAAATGGGAAAATAGGGATAGAATGAAGCAGAATGATGCGGTCCCCTATGTCCTCCAGCAGTCTAAGCCTATAGCAGCAGAACTATAGAGTATAGCTCAGGATAACCTGAGCCACTCTAACTAGAAGCTTTATGAAAAAGGAAAGTTTGCCTAGCCTAAAAGTAGACAGGTGTCTGCCCCTCACGGACTAAAAACTGGTAGTTGGTTCCACAGGAGAGGTAACCTGAC
>JAGKQL010000006.1:4639758-4671579 GCA_018398635.1 Cyprinodon brontotheroides | reverse complement strand
CTCAAATACGAAAAGTGAGTACTTTTGCCATCTCTAAATGAGAGAGTAACATATAGAAAAACAAATGATTGAGAGCAATATAAAACATATGAATGAATGAAATGATAAAAATTCACTTTTTCCGACCTCCTGATCCTCCACGGGCCGGGTTGGTTGTTGGATCGTCAACTTGAAGAGGGAGGATTTACCACCGAACTTCTGGCCAGAGAAAAAACCCGTAATATGTAGCCAACATTTGGAAGAAGAATGTTTTCAAGAGTATGACTTGGATAATAGCGGCGTTATAGACAAACACCAGATACAGCACTGGGACTTGATCAACAGCCGATACCACAACCGTGACATCACAAACCAGTAGGTGGCAGTAGTGTTGAACAGTATGTAATAATTTCAGATTTAAAGTATGTTTTAGAGCAGCGGTCCCCAGTACCGGTCCGTCGGTCATTTGGTACCAGGCCGCACAGAAAAAAAACCCAAAATATATATATAATTTATCGCCCATCAGAGTCTGCGTGATGTTTTATTTTGAAAAATATATGACATTGGGGTATTATCTCCCAATTGCATCAGTCGGTGCATCTGTGCCTCTTGGCACAGGTTAAATCAGGTCAAGACGCACCCTATCTAATAACATCCTATCTTTGTGAAGCGGGATTTTCTGCGGTTACAGCGACCAAAACAAAGCTACGGAGCAGACTGGACATCAGGAGCACAATTTGTGTGACATTGTCTCTGATTACGCCTAGATGGGACCGGCTTGTTTTGGAGAAACAAGCTCTGGGCTCCCACTAATTCAACATAATTGTGAGTTTTATTTTTATGCTGTTTGTATTTGATTTTATACCAGTCGTATCATTTTATTTGATCGTATTTACCCCCCACACTTTAAAGGCCGGTCTGTGAATATATTGTCTGACATATAACCGGTCCGTGGCGCAAAAAAGGTTGGGGACTGCTGTTTTAGAGGTTTGTGCTCTTAATGTGACTAGACTTTTCCTTAAGAAGCACTACTTTTCTTTTTATCAGCAGCAAAGCATCCCACCCCTTGATGAATTATTGTACAGTTGAAACGATTATAACCGGTTATGCTATGCTTGTTAGTGGACTTGCAGGCTGTCATCTGAGCAGAGTTCACAGGGGATTCATGTCTGTGAAGTATATCTGGAAGAGGTCACTGGATGTCAGACTGGGAAGCAGGACAGTTGCAAAACAAAATGACGGGAAACACAGCAGAAATACTCCAGAGTGCATTTAGTAAATAGGACACTCTCTCTTTAATATCAGTCATCGTACAAATGCCTCCTCTGTGGTCCCAGTGGCATCACAATTGAGTTTCCGATTAGAGAAATCACTTTGCACTTGGTAAATATTTACATTTGCATGTCCTCCAACCATAAAGTTGCACGATTATGTCATTAGGATATGATCTGCATATTGATGAAGACACAAACACACAAAAAAGGTTTGTACGTGATGTCTGCTGAATAGCATGTGCAAATCCCTGTTCATCTTCTTTAAAGGCACACAATCAAGTTTGCACGAGTTTTAAAATGTGCAAAGCTTTTAATGACCAGGCCCTTATAGCTATACTGCTTTGATCAAGGGTTTTGATTTGTCTTAGTCCACTCGATCAGGACTAAATCAACAATTTACAGGATTTTTTTTGGCAAATTTTATAAAATCAAAAGAGGGTACATTTGGACTTAATAATTCAATACTTATTTATGAAAAAAATATTGTAAATACTTAACTGCAAAGGAGATGAAACAGATATTAGATGGAGAACTAAAGGAAAAATAAAAAAACTTGTAGTTTCAAGTTCAGTAAAGTTGAAGATGGTGTGACTATGCATCGGCCGGTTACAGGATGAATTCTGTCACAAAAGGTTAGGAGTATTTCATTTCGCAACAGCAGATTCCTGGTTCTTTTCTTTGTATTACCTTGATGTGCTGCAGCGGTGTTAGTGTTCAGATTGCTCTAGAGTAGCGATTTTCAACCTTTTTTGAACCGCTGCACATTTTTTACATTTTACAAAAATTTTACAAAATTCGGGTTGGGAAATCACTTTCAATGGCTGGGTTCCCAGATGTATGTGAGAGTGGAGCTAGGGCGGAGCCGGAGACGCATCTGGCTGTTGTCAAGTTACCTCTACAGGGGTGTATCACGCTTTGGTCATGTACGAAAAAAATCTAAGGTCAGATCGCCATACGGCTTCAAAAGACACCAAAAAGTGAGAAATTAAATAGTTTCTTGTACAGGACTAAAGGGATACACACCCGTTGAGGTAGTTTAAAGTGATTTTTTTCATACAAAACTAAAGGGATAAACTAAAGGGTAGTGGCTATGGGTACGCTCATCTGACAGAAAGGCGGAACACTGGACTATTTCTCCACCCATCTGCAGGGTTTGCTCAACTGGTCCACATATGCTTTGTGCACTACTGCTTTGTGCATTGGCATTCCTCCATCTCCATCTTGGTGCCCTGTGGTGGCTGGAGTATGGAGTTGGTGGTTCTTTACTAAACATTTAAACCATTTAAACCTTTAGCATGTCATGTTTGGCTTAAGGTGCCTAACCCACATGCAGAACACTCAGAGGCAGGAGAAAAGTTCAACAGTTTATTGAAGTGTTTGAACACAATAAATGAACAGATCCAGAGGGGAACTCGTCTGGTCACGAGTGGGTTCACTGCAGAGGGGGACAGAGGAGTTAGTGGAGTTCCAGGTAATTTGCAGGTTGAGAGAGAGCAAGGCTGTACCTGTTCTGGAGTTGAGCAGAGCGGCTGAAGGGGGGAACCTTGAGGTTTCAGAGGCTGTCGGCAGGCTGAGGGCTAGGCAGAGGCAGAGCTAAATTTGAGTGTTGGCAGATAACTGATCTGAGTTTCCTTCCAGAATCTTCTGAGAGCGGGCAGGCAGGGCTTTGACAGGAATTATTCTCCAGGGTTTCTTCTGAGAGCGGACAGGCAGATAACTGGCAGAGAAACTCTTCAGGATCTCAGGTTTCAGGCAGGTTCGATCGTTACTGGCAAACACTCTGGCACTGGAGAGAAGTCCTCTGCCTCCTTAAATACTAGAATCTCCTGATGAGCAGATGAGCGACAGGTGGTTGCAATCAGCTCCGGCTCCAGGAGATCTAGTAGCGCCCTCTGGTGGAGAAAGTGGACAGACCTCCAGATCCCAACACAGCACAAAAAAAAACGCGATTCAAAGTATTGACTCAGAGATATTGGATATACATGACCTTTTTATTGATAAATGTATTCATTTACTCAAAAAAGTATTTAGAATTACTGAAACATTTTGTATTCACAAATGTATGTGTAGTTACCTGTATAAGTGTGTAATATATGTTCACATACTATTTATTTTCTTAGAGTAATTCTAGTTGAGTGAAAATACATTTGTCATTTTTCAGTGTGTATTTATTTTGAAAAAAGCATATTTTTGTAGCATTGTTTGACTCACCTGTGTTAAGGATGTACACACCAATTAACATGGCAAGAGCAGGTTCCAAGAGTTGCTGGAAAGTTCACAGGTTCAGCCGCATGGTGCTTATCTCTGGCGGGCAGCTGGACGTGGATGAAAAAGCTTTATTACACCACAGTTGTTGTGTGATAATAGCCACACTTTTGTCACTTCTCACCTCTCTCACACTGTCGCTCCGCTTCCCTTCTAAAAAGCTGCCGACGATTAGCTGCAGGATGTAAGGCATACATCAGTCCTCAGCGACTTTTCATCTTTTGCCCCATCAGTCACACATTTCTGTGTCCCTTGTTTGTTTTACTTTGGACAATAAAGCACATTTTTTCCTAGATTTAGTACAAAGTGATGGAACAGGAAATGTGTGCCTCATAACATTATCTCACCATAGATTTATATTCTTATTGTAGTGACCAAAGCTCTGCAACTCTTATTAATCCCTCTTAGCTTCTTGATTGATGGATAGTTTTGTTTTGCTATTGAAAGTTTGACTAAAAGGGAGAATTAAATTGAAGTTGGGCTGTAATTGCTCACTGCTATGGCAGTGATAATAGTTTTGCCATGAAGCGGTTGGAGGTGGATGGTATATCTTCTCTTCACCAGAGACACAGGATATGGGTGGAAGATAAGAAGGTTCTGCAGAGGGTTTCCAGGGGCCCAGAGCTGTGAGCCGCTGTGAGCTCTGAGATTCTGGAACGGTGGAGAAGTTAGTTTTAGGTTTTGATATGGATATCCCTGTGGATTCAGCAGCTTTCTTCTTCTCTTTGAGCTCAGGCAGGAAGTCTGTATACAAGCGCTGTTCTCTGGCCGCCCCCTCCTCCTCCCTTTCGGTTCTCATGGGGAGGGCTAATAAACAGCCAGCCGAACACTTTAGAAAGATAAGAATTAATAATTGTCATGTCTGGTGAACTATTGATACAAAATAAATGTCATCATTATTTTACACTAGAAAAATGAGCATGCTACCTTTATTTCTGTTATAATTAAGTTACTTTTTTTCAATCAAAATTAATGGTATTTTTCACATTGACATAATGACATATAACTTATGTCAAATCGCTATATCAGACTGGACAGATTATAAATATTATTTAATTTAATTCAATTTTAATGCATTTTCTATTTTTGATAAGTTTTATAGTAAAGAATCATGATTTACTTTCCTTTTTTTAATTATAAAACATGATTTAATTGTTGTATATTGGAGTTTTTTCTGAGCTAAGCAAATAGCAAAACTATTATGCAGCAACTGTTTTAGACATCAGGAAGGTTATCATGCAGTTTTAAACACAAAAGCAAAATTCAAACAAATGTATCTTGAACAATAATGTGTGGAAGAGCAGAATAAAACATGAATATAAAAAATGTATACACAAAAAGGATGATTTGGTAATGATTAGTCATGTAAAAAGTTGATTTATTTTAAAATCCACTATTTTACTATTGAGAAATCAATGAATAACCCCAACCAATCACAAAAGATGGGCCGTTGTGCATGATTGGTTCCTGACACTTTAGTCATGGTCATCTGCTTGTCCCTCCCCCCTGTGAGCGTACCCTGACACATGAACGAATCCCCCGCCCACCCCCGAATGCTCTTGCCGGCTGGAGGCTAGCCACTGTTAGCCACAGTAGCAGCAAAAACTCGCATGTTGCTTCGTTTTTTAAACTTGTACAAGTTCGGTTCTGATGTGCGGCTGAAGCATCTTTGCTGCTCTAGCTGCGCGGTGGAACATGGTGGTGAAAACATGGTCTGTGCAGTCAGTTCATCCAGATTACCATCCTGCCTTCAAACATTATTTCTATGTGGGAGCCGCTCAGACCCCAGTACACCGGCTCTGCTCTGCTGGGAATCCCATTCAACAGCAGCCTGTGGTCCGGTCGCCTCCTCAAGGTTTGCAGCGGCTGCTGGAAGGCGTTTTTCATGTACGTAATCCAAACTACAGGCACCAGGATATAACATGTTTTGCCGGCAGATTTCAGCATTTTAAGTTAATTTAGGCGTTAATGAATTGTTTCAGAGGAGTGATCATAGCGCCCTGCACCATCAGTGCTGCCTGTCTCCCTGCCAGCTCCCAGATCAGCGGCGCACTGCTCTAGACGCTCTGCAGACAGCGTGCTTGTTCACGTGTCCTAAAGGCGTGGTATCGATGGGGTGGTCTGAAGGGAGAGGCATGGTTGTGTGTGTTCAAAAATATAGCTTGCTGGAACCGTTTTTCCAAAATCTCCCACAGCACCTTCAAGATCTAAAGAAAAAAGTCTTATCTCCTGGTCAGACGCTGTAATTCAGTCAAAGGGTGAAGTGAAAGGAAAAACATATGCATGCCCATGAGAAGGCCAGTGGTTGGAAGTTAGAGGGGATTATGCTGCCATTCGGCTGGCTTTTGACTGATAGGGCTATTTTAGATGGTTAATACCATAGATGGTTCTGAAAGGCTTAAAAATGCATGATATAGGACCTTTAAAAAGGCAGTGTCTAACTTCTTTTAAAGATGTGGTCCCTGAGCTGGACATCAAAAGCAAAAGGAAATTATTGATAAAATGGCTCCACCAGCCTGTCTTCTGATGGCTGTGTTGACCTTGTGGTCTTTCATCTATTGAAGCAAAATTGTCTTGTCAAAACGGTCTCATTTGACCAATTCCTTTCATCCGTGTCCTCTTTTATGTTTTCTTCATTTATTTTTACTCTGTGGATGGTTCACATCAGCAGAGCGTTTTATATCTGATGCTGAACCCATCTAACATACAGTAAGATGCTACCAGAAGAAAAGCTTATAAGTTCTATCAAAAGATCTTTTTGATGAATTCTTATACACATTTCATCACTCCTTCAAAATACTGATAGCTAATAAGGCTTTAGAGGCAGGTAGATCAGTGAGATTTTATTGTATCTGCTGTCTATAAGCTAGAGAAGTAAAAACAACACAAATTAGTAAAAAAATACTCCAACCTTTTTTTTTTATACAAAGAAAAATATATGTATAAATGTTCATAAAATGCCAATGTGCTTTAAGAACATCATATAAACATTTTGTGACTGCATCTAACAAGAGCGGGACAGATGGACCTAGAATTTGAGGTGAGACAGACAGTGGGAAAGTTCAAACGTTTATTAACACAAAAGGAGAACAGAGGCGCTGAGCTGCTGTGGATCTGGGGACTGCTGTGACTGCAGGTGGGGGGCGAGGCACCGCCCAATCACTGACACTGCGGATGTTAGAAATCCAGTTTGTGTGGGTCGTTTCGTGTTTGTCTCTCTCTCCACCACCAGGTGGCGCCCTGTCCTCGTTGGTCCTCCTCCACACTTGCGGCTCATTGGTTCATAACCGGGGATTATTTGAGCCGTTGACTGCCACTACCTCGATGCCAGTGTGGTAGTGCCAGTGTTGCCAGTTTGGTACTCTAGCCTAGAGTCCTGCCCGCGTGTACCCGACCTGTTGCAGGACTCTACTCTAGCGCAAGTTGGATTAGCTGAGTCTAGTGGAGTCTTTTTTTCACTGAGCCTAACTGTGTTTTCGGTCTTTACCTTTTGGCAGGAAGCCTTCCCGCTGACTGACAGTTTTGGCCTTCTCCCCCAGGAAGGATACTTTGTGTTCACACTGAGCTGGGGAAAAGTTCCACACGATCCGTTCATGTACGAGTCGGAAAACTAAGTGGCAGTCCGCTCTCATACTCCTCAGGGTAAAGTCCTGCAGAGGTCGAGGTTTTACCAACCCGCGCCCGCCCGAACCCGTTAGGATGACTACGAGAACCCGATCCGTCAGCCATGCGGATATCTTCAATTCAATCCGAACCGACCCGACCTGTTGATATTTAACCCGCAACCCAGCCCGTTAACACATCAAGTAATAGGAAATACCCCCGACCCGTTTATTTTTATTTATGTATTTTTCACCAAGCAGTAGAGCATTTTAGCGACCCGTTGCAGGACTCTACCCTCCTCAGGGTCCACTCCTCCAACCTGTCCGCCCTCCAACGAAGTTGCTCTCCCTCTGGAAAACTCACACATTTTGGATTCAGCGGCTTTGACTGAGATCCCCTCCTACATGAGTCCCTTTTTGACTCCATGCTCAAGAACTCTATTCAGTTTTCTACGGCCATTGAACTAACCGCTGTGAACTTCCTTTCCACTTCTAGTTCCGGTTCAACAGTTCTCTCTGAGTTCAGGATTCCACCTTCTGTTGTCCTCATCAAAAAACCTGTGAAACTTTCCCTTGGTTCTCTGAGTGGTTTTCTGCATATGGGTTAGATCCCTTAAAAGCATCATGACACTGGAGGGAGAAACACAGGTAAGTGACCACGATCATCTGACAGGAGATGATTATCCTTGTGAGTCACTTACCTGGTTTAAAAGTTCAGTCCAGCCGATGGACTGCCCAATGAACTGCGATGCAGAGGCACCCAGAGTGCGCCCCCCGATGCAGCGTGTCTTATAGCTCGCGGAGACCATCCTGATCTCGTGAGCTTTTCAAGGTTTCAGATCAGTCTGGAGACCCTCCGTTAAAGAAATTTGGAGCCGCTTCACCAAATCGAGCGTCCAATCAGCGTTGGGCTTTTGAGGCGGTTGGAGGTGGCGCGATAGCGCAGAAGCGTGACAGTTCAGCTTCTAGCGCAACATGGCGGCTTCAGCCGCGATGAAACTAGCGCTAGCCGTGGCTATCGAGAGCAGGTTTTATCCGAATTACAGAGTATTTCTTTCACTGAAAGAAGAGCAAAACACTGCTCTGGAGGCTTTCTCAAGAGGAAAAGATGTTTTGCTCTTCTCCGACTGGTTTCCGCAAGAGTTTGATCTATCAATTGGCTCCTCTTGTACGTTATATGCCTTGTTGAGTAATGTCATATAGCTTCGGCTGATCTGGATTGGTTTATTTGGCCCGCCTTATCACCAACATAGGCCAATCAGCTAACCAGTATATTTTAAGCCCCTTCCCAAAATTACTTCAGCGGAAGGTTTCCAGATGGATATGCGGAGCAAATCCATCTGGCGGAGTCAGGTTAGCGTTCTTCATGATTATGGCAGGAATCGGATCCAAATCAGAGAAACAGATCAGAAGGGACAGTTCATGAATCCAGGAGTCCGCAGCCCGGTCAGGGGTTCCGATCCACACAGGAACAGACAGATCCAGGGTTCCAGGAATCCACAGATGGTTCAGGCAGGTTCAGAATTCCATGAGTCTAGCAACGAGCTAGACTCTTGTTTTTTACTCTTTCTGGGGTGAGCTTAGCAAACACTACCTGGCAAGGTGGGCCATAAACAATTATCTCCATCCTTAATCCATGTAATTACAAGCAGCTAATTTTTCTTAGAACAGCATGGGGAATTGCCCAGTTGTGGGCATAAAACCAAAGTACGGTTATGGCTGCCAAAATGCTTTTCCTCTGCTAGTTTCTGTTTGAAAAAGAAATACTGTGTAGTGTAATAAAGGAAAGCGTCTATGAGGAAATAGGATACATTTTTGTTTTCCTCTCAGTCAGATTTTGATAAACCTGCCTTGAACCTAAAGCCCAAGATTTTTATTTATTTATTTTTTTGTTGAAACTGGATGACAGCCCGGTAATGGCTTGTGCTGGTTCTCTCCAGCTAAACCCAGTTGTAAATCCCACAGACCCTGGGACCTGAACCGTCCATCTAAAAGCTTCCATTAGGCAACTCTGAAGTGTGGCTGCTGCCAGCAAAGCAGAGCTATGACTAATGCAATTTCATGCACGGCAGTGGAGTGTGCAGCTTAACTTACACTGGGTCCCACTTGTAAGAAAAACAGATCGCGCTCCAACAGAGCCACCATTCTTACAGTAGATGGAGCAGAGACATTTAAAATGCAAAACTGGTTTCTTTAATAAATATAAATCTGCATTTATCAAATGTGAGTGAAACAGTTAGAGTGAAGTGGTTAAATCTATCCTTGTGGATGTGAACGTAATTTCAGAGCGTTTTTTTATTTATTTTTTTTATTTGATAGCAGAACAACATCAAAGAAACTTGAGATGCACCGATGCATTTTTTTTCCTACAAAACCCAATACTGATACCTTGGTTGAACATTTCGACCAATACCTGATACACGTCAGAAACTATTGCTGAAAGAATGAACTGTATACTATATGGGGGAAGTAATCAGACTTGACATCATTTCTTTTAAAAAAACTTACAAATTAACATAAATGTGCCCTGCGTTAGCTCATCATTACCTGTTGTGCATGCTCTGTGTGATGATGTAACCAGCCTTGCACACGTAGAATTGAAATGACTAGATTCCTTTTACTTTGCTTCTCTAAATGATATATAAAACAATAAATCACTGGACCGGGGTCATTGTCCAAAAAAGCGAATTAATTAATATTCAAGAAATTATCCAATCCTGCGCTGTTACTTAATATGCTAAACTGCATCTTTATGCAGATGACACTGTGATTTATTCAGTTGCCTCTTCACTGAACCAAGCTATGCATGACCTTCAGTTGGCCTTTCAGCAGCTTCAAGTTTCTTTACATGGCCTTAAGTTAGTGCTAAATAGTAAGAAAACCAAATTTATGACGTTTTCAAGGGCTCGTTCCCAATCCCCAGATAATATAACTATTAACACATTAAATGGAGACTTAATTGAAAATGTTTCTTCATATAAGTATTTAGGTTTTTGGCTGGACAACAAACTTTCTTTCAAAGTTCATGTTGAAAAACTTGTAAAAAAGCTGAAACTACGGCTGGGGTTTTATTTTAGAAATAAAACTTGTTTTAACATGTCAGCCAGAAAAACACTTGTGCAGGCTACTTTTTTAAGTGTTTTGGACTATGGTGATGTTGTCTACATGCATGCTGCCTCTAGTACTCTCCACCTGTTAGATTCTGTGTACCATAGTGCTCTGCGCTTCCTAACTAACTCCTATTCCCGTACTCATCATTGTACGCTGTATGAACTGGTAGGCTGGCCGTCACTAAGTCTACGTAGACAACTTCATTTGTATATTTTTCTATACAAGGCCATGTTGGGTAAACTGCCGGCATATTTATGTAATCTCCTCAAGCTAAATTCCAGCCATTTTCATCTCCGTTCCACCAGGTGGCGCTCTTACCAGGTTCCAATGGTTTTTACTGAGCTGGGGAAGAAATCCTTCTCTTACTTTGCTCCATGGTCCTGGAATAATTTGCAAAACTTGCTCCATTTAAATGATCTAGTCCCATTGAATAAATTTAAGGCCATGTTAAAATGTCATGTCATTCAAAAATGTAACTGCCCTATGTGACCTGTCTTTTCCTCTATGTGAGATTTTGTCTATGTTGTATTTCTGTTTGTATTTTAACTGGTGTGCCGTCTTGGCCAGGTCTCCCTCGAAAAAGAGATTTCAATCTCAAGGGACTTCCTGGTTAAATAAAGGTTAAATAAAAAATAAAATAAATATGTGTACCTGTGCGTTCTAATGTGCTCGTGTACTTGGAAAACGTCATCATCCTCAGCCCTAGTATTGTTCCAGTTCACAAAAACAGCAAAACTTGTCCCTCCCTCTTTACCCAGCATGCATCAGAGCAGACTTGTCCGTTCTTGAGATTGACAGCTGTCAAGCAGCTTCCAATGGAGCACTCACAGAGCTCAGAGTATTAAGTTAAAATTTCTCTTTTCTGTTGCCATCCAACCATCTTCTTCCGCTTATCCGGGGTCAGATCGCGGGGTTAGCAGCTTCAGTAGGGAGGCCCTCTTTTCTGTTGCCATTGTTCTATAAAAGTAAAAGTTTTTAAGATCATTTGAGGCGAGAAATTATACTTGACTATATGGCTCATTTACCGATTTAATGCTTAATTCAAAAAGAATTTCCAAAGTTGAGAGGATTGCAGTAACCAGCGGACCACCGAGGGTAACGCCAGCCAGGGCTAATGTTAGCCCGTCTGCAGCAGCCCTTTCTCTAAATAGCCGTGTGTGAAGGACCGCTGGCTTTGATGCAGATTTTTTAATTTTTTTGGCAAAATGTTCATTTGATTTGTGTTTATCTGACTGTATTCCTTATTATCCCCCCAAATAACGAAAAAAGTAATCATTTTTATTATCTAGAGCAGGCATCCCCAAACTCGGTCCTCAGGGGCCGCTGTCCTGCAGGTTTTAGAGGTTTCCTTGCTCCAGCACAGCTGATTTTAATTCAAAGCTGATCAATAGACTTTTGCTCTGCTGCAGTCATTATAGTCAGCTGTGCTAAAGCAGGAAAACCTCTAAAACCTGCAGGACAGCGGCCCTCGAGGACCGAGTTTGGGGATGCCTGCTCTAGAGACTATTAATAACAGGAGGTGAAATGCAGCTCCAGATGAGGTGAGCATGAGGTCATGTCATCAGTTCGCTTCTGTTCCAACTGACCAATATTTATGCTGTTTGCTCCCGTTTTCCCAGAGTCCAGACTTTCCTGTGTTCTTCTCAAGAACATACTTGGCGAGAACACGAGTCCTTACTGTACTCTCATTTTTGTGAATTAAGAAATGGCCCTGGTATCGGATCAGTCTCTCTGTGCAAAACACAACATGCTTTCTTTTGTTTTTTGTCGTTATTTTTTTGAATAGCTGTCAGTAGCCATCAGCCTTTACATAATCTTGATTTGGAGTTCAACAGATCTTGTTTGCAGTACTGGAAAATGTAATTTAGCTGTTGTTTTCCTGACAGAAGGTGCCCTTTAATCTTGTTATCAAGACCACGCTAGAAAATGCACCTTAGTTTGTTGAAACAGTCAGTTCACCCCAATTGCAACCAGCTATTAGTCAACTAGATGGGGTGACAGGGGTGCCAGATGCAAGCCCTGAGTTTTGTTGTTTCAAATCCTAGCTTGACTTTCTGTGACCTGTTGTCCTTGGGTAAGATGGTGCTCAGTGAGCTTGGCGGTGCCTGAACAGTCGGCCTGATTCTATCAGTGAGCCCCAGGGCAGCTGGGGCTACTGTGTAGCTTGCCACTATGTGTGGTTGAATGACTGTGTTGTAAAGTGCTTTGAAGTCCCCTGACTTGAAAAGGTGTTACAGGTCATTTATCATTCCTGTCAAGATCAATTTCAAGATTTCTCCATCTTCTTTGATCTAGCCACTTGTTCAATGCTCCTGTTCCACTTACAGCTAAACAAACCATAGGCATGATTATACTTCCACTGTGCTTGACACCTGCTGCAATCTTATAAGGTTTTATCATCACATGATTTTTTTTTCAACATACTTAACTGCTGTAGACTAATAAGACTGGAGTTAGGGTTCTTTATAGGACCGATCTATCTCTAATGGTATTAAATGACGTCCATCCTTAAAGTTAAGATATGAAAACAGAATATCCAAGTTTGATTTCTCACCAGAACTGTTTGCTACTTTTAAAAATAATGGGACAGCTTATTTAATGAACAGATTGATCTATACTTTATCAGCCTCTTAGCATCCCTAGTGGGGTGGAGGGTCTGGATAGCGCCTGGGATTCCATCAATCAGTTGGGGGACTTCAATGCCCAACGCCTATTGTCCATAATAAATACAATGTTCAAGCATAACATTCCATTTAAGTATTTTTTTAAAGAGATGATATCTGTGGTGTATACAGCTAACAGTGTTATGATATTATGCAATCCTTCTCTAAACTGCTGCTCCTGTTACTCCTTGCACAAAGGCAAAGGTAGTGGTCCTGGTGCTGGGTTGTTGCCCTCCTACGACCTCCTCCAAGTCTTCTGGTGTACTGGCCTCTCTCCTAGTAGTGCCTCCAGTCTCTGAAAACTATGCTAATAGACACAGAAAACCTTCCTGCCACAGCTTGCATTCATGGCAACAGTGGCGTCAGATGTAGGAGTTTGCCCTGAAATCGAAGGATTGACGGTTCAAGCCCCGAATCCGACTTTCAGTGTCATTGTGTCCTTGGGCAAGACACTTCACCTGCATTGTCTACTGATGGTGGTCAGAGGGTGGCACCAGTGTACGGCAGCCCCTCTTCTGTCAGTGAGCCCCAGGGCAGCTGTGGCTACAATGTAGCTTGCCACCAAGCGTGAATGGGTGAATGACAGAAATGTAGTGTAAGTGCTTTTGGTCAAGTCTCCTGACTTGAAAAAGGCGCTATATGAGTACAGGCCATTTACTATTTACCATGTGCCATCCTAGATGAGCTGCACTACCTGAGCGACTTGTGTGGATTGTAGAGTCTACTTCATGGAGTCCCCTCAGAGCATCTGATTGTTCCTTATGTTCCTAACAGAGCACTTTGCTCTCAATCTGCAGGTTTACTAGTGGATCCTAGAATTTCTAAAAGTAGAATGGGAGGCAGATCTTTTTTAACCTGACTCCGCCAGATGGATTTGCTCGCATATCCATCTGGAAACCTTCGATTGAAGTAATTTTTGGGAAGGAAGCCAATACTGGTTAGCTGATTGGCCTATGTTGGTGATAGAGCGGGCCAAATAAACCCAATCAGATCAGCGAAGCATATGGCGTACTAACAGGCGGCGGCGAAGAGGAGCCAATTGATAGATCAAACTCTTGCGAAACCAGTCGGGAGAAGAGCAAAAACATCTTTTTCCTCCTCTGAAAAGCCTCCAGAGCAGTGTTTTTTGCTCTTTCAGTGAAGAAATACTCTGTAATTCTGATAAAACTTGCTTTCGATAGCCGCGGCTAGCGGCTAGTTTCATCGGCTGGAAACGCCATGTTCTTTGGACTTCGAACTTTGTTGAAAGCTTCTCAGGGCTTTGATCCTGTGAGGGAAACCTTGAAAGCTCGCGAGATCAGGATGGTCTCGAACGGGGAAGATCTTTTGGTTATCAGGCTCACCTCTCGACCATGGAACCAACTACCAGTTTTAGTCGTGAGGGTGAGGCACCTGTCTACTTTTTAAGGCTAGGGTATATCAATGCGTCTTTTTTTGCACCATGTTTCTTCTCCCACAGTGTTTACATTTGATCACCACTGTTACACTTTAAGGAATGGAAATGTTCTGAAAGCTGTAGTAAATGAAATTCCATTTTGCACACACTCTGTGTGCCCAAAATGACCACAACAGTTGTCTAAGTCTAAGAAAAAGGGATGGCAGGCCATTGGTGAGAGATTAAATATGTCATTCTTCATTGTTTTCATCACACACATTATTTATAGAGATAATATCCAACTTAAATGTCATATTTCAGCAGTTTTGAATCAGAATCAAGAAATACTTTAATAATAATCCCAGAGGGAAATTACTTTGTTGCACACTTCAGTTACAGTTTTATATATACACACACACACATCCAACTACACAATGTAATAAAGATATAAGAAAAATAAGAATAAAAAGAGAAAATATTGAATATTGAATTTGGAAATTTTAAAAATTCTTAGTTTAAAAAATTTATTGAAAAAGTAATAATTTTAGAGGAAATTAAGTAAAATACTTCTGTTCAAGTTTGTATCTAGTTCCAGTCTGGAAATCTCAGTCATAGTTTTATTCCTCAACTGCTCTTAAGTGTTGTATTTGATAATTATAATAAATGTAATTTTAGACTGCAAAATTCTTATTCTGACTAAAATATTATAAAAACATTGCAACCCAAGAAATTACACGTTGTGTAACAGGTGAAAGTACAAGCACTTTGCAATTTGGACCAAAGTTTGAGGTTCAAATAACAGCATTTATATAATTAGATAAAGGAAATTGTTTGATTGAAATGCGCTGAGAATCGGAGATGATGCAAAGAGTGAGCTACCGAACATTTCTACAGAGCTGGAGAACGCAACTTTTATTGGTGATTTCTTGCAGTCTCAGTGCGGTACTGCAGGGCACAGTCTTCAAAGAGAGCCAACATTTCACCACAAAGCCACATATACGTGTGATGATGTTGTCATGTGCTCTGTTTATGTACTACTATATCTTTATCTAAAAAGACCAATACAGCTGGAACCAACATCAAAAAGAACAGTTGGTTACAAAGACGCCTTCACTGCTCTGGGTTTTCCACTAACAATCCATCACTGCTGTCACAAGTGATTTATGATTTTTTTTTTGGTCTCAGCACATCACAATCAATCACTGTCAACACAATTATTGGTCATTGCTTTTACATTCTATGTGGCTTTTTTCTCCCCCCAGGCAAAATTTATGTTTATTTTCTTCCTTTGTAGTCCTACTTACCAGAGGTAGAAACAAATTTGTGAAACAGCAGCTATCATCCAGAAAACAAGAAATATTTCATTTGCACAGTGAGTCAGCTGAGTCCTCACAAAGACCAGATACCACCTTGTTGTTGCCCCTGCTGTCAGGAAGAGGCAAGGCTTCTTTTTGAATTGAGAAGCCAAGTAGAGAGGACACGGATGACTCACAACCTCATTAAGGTGAGGTCTGATACCACACATCTGACATAAGCTGCTCAAAAATGAAATCGAAATGAGGAACGCTTTTAAAACTCCTCTAGGGTCTCATTTATTAGGCTTGCATAAGCACAAAATGGGGCCTGAAACTTGCATATGCCACTTTCCACACAAATGCTGTGATCTATAAAAACAAAGTTGGTGTGAAAATGTGCAGCTCCTTACGCCAAATGTGACCCATGTGTATGGGGTAAGCATATTTTTTGAGGCAGGGGAAATTTTCTACAGATGGCGAGGCTGGGAATTGAAGACAGATTGCGCCATAATTCTTTTCAGACATTCGAAGCTTTAAACTTCAACTGTAGATCGACCATATCTGTGAATAATCCGTGAGCCGTAACTATAACTAGGGACCTGTTGAAAAAATTTAAAAAGTTGTTAAGCCAACTGAAATTCTAAATGATTGTCAACTAGGGAGGTGTGGTTGCTTGAGGACCGAGATGCAAAGATGAGTGAAGGAGAGATGAGTTCTTGTTGGTTTAATGAAAAACAGGCAGACATCCAAAAATCCAAAATGCTAAAAACCAGAAAAAACAAACAAAAAAACCCCAGAAAAAATCAGGGAAAATTCTCGTGGGGAGCAACTAATATGAAGGAACCAGCAAACAGTGAGTGAACATGAGGTGTACGGATGGCAGACTGAACAAAGACCAGGCTAATCAGCAGATTGGGAGCAGGTGTGGACAGAGGAGTCTAGAAGGGAGCTAGGGAAAAAGGTTGACACAAGAGGGAAAACAATACCTAAGAACTCAAATACAATAAAAAATAACTAGAATTACAAAAAATGGAATTGAAACCAATAAACTAGAAAACACTGAAAGACATGAATCAAAGTATAACTGAAATCTCCAAAAACAAAGCTTTAACAGAACCAAAAAGTGCAGAGTAGAGACTGACACGGGAGTGGATTTTCACTCCTGTCCCGTCCCACTCCCACAGAAAAAAATGGTGTTCCGTCCCGATCCCGGGCCAGAGTAGAAATCTAAATCATGTCCCGTCCCACTCCTGGTGAAATTACTCCCACTCCCATTCAGAATGACTCCCGCCTCTCCAGCACCACTCCCATTCTTGTTGTTTTTGGGCGCGGTGAAAACCTCAGAGCGGAAGTTACTATTGGAGCCACCAGCCCCGCCGCCTGCTCCCGCACGTTTAATCCTGTACCGCCCCAATCCCATGATCGTTACCAATATCACATTCCTTGATCCCATCGGGAATCCCGCCAAGGACCCGGATTCTCAAAAATGTCAGTCTCTAGTGCAGAGTCATCACAGTACCTGGCGGATACCAGATGCCCTAAAAAGTCAAAAACAAAACAACCCAGGGTGACATTGCAGTGTCTATATAAACTGTAAAACTCCCTGCATAACTATCATAAATTAATTTATATGCATGAAACAAGTGGAGCAATATGGCAATTGCCATACTGCTCCACTTGCGATAGTAAAATCTGTTGGGCTATTTTTGGCATCTAGACAATTATTCTTATTGCCACACTGTTAAAAAAAAAAAAAAAACCAGGGTGGGCGGATCGAGGCCAGGAAGGAGGGCAACAAATATGAACCAAAAAAAAAAAAAAAAGAGTCCAAACACATCAAAGAAAGCACGGTTCTTCACCTCCTATCGGCAGGCCACGATACTACAGCTCTTGAGGCGAGAATTACACCAACAAACATGGCGGCGCCCATAACATTCAGGAACTTATGTTTGTTTATACTAGTGATGTTTCGTTGTTTGCAGAATGTCAGGCTAAGAAGGCATCCTTCTAGGTCTCGGTATCATCCCAGGTCCCACCAAAGTCTTTTGATGCCATTTATTGTCAATAAGCTGAGGTTTGTGTTGTAAACAGGTGAAGAGATCTGGGAATTGCAAAGCTTGACACTCTGAAAAAACTGCAAAATGAGTCAGCTGACTGTAAAAAGGGGACGACGCATTCTGCTCATGCGCTCTTTGTTATCAGAGAACTGAGGCACAGATGAATTAGTACTAGATTTAGCGCGGTTGGGTTATGGCTGGTACTGTCGAGTTCATTGGCATTCCATTTACCCTCAACAGTTATCTCTGTTACTATGCTGCAGGCCCATTCTCCGCATGGTTTCAAAAGGGTAGTGTAAATGGGACAATAATCACCCATTTATAGACCTTGCCTGAAACCACTTTTAGAATCAAAATATCACTGTGAAATTATCTAACGGTCTGAGATATTGCATCACCAGCAAAGAGCAATAGCCTATCTTGGATGCATCTATGCCACCCAAGAAAGTGCAAGACCCTGCTGTCATTATGGCATTATTAAAAATATCAGTCCATACCTCAGCCTAAAACATCTAATGCCGTTCATGATGCTTTCTTTTATCTCTCACACCACCAGCAGACATATTTTCGCGATACTCCACCTCATTCACTAACACATCTATTTCTGCCTAGACTGCATTTTTTATTTTATTTTTTTTGCTTTCTTCTCTGCAGTTGCTGCTGTTAACCATGATTATCTGGCTAATTTAAATACAAAAGGAGATTTATAAGGTGCTTTGCATAAACAATTTATGGTTGAATGTGGGTGCGTGGAGGGCGGAACATGAGGTGGAGCCTTGCATTTTAAAGTATAGTTGTAATTTTTAGATGTAAATTACTTGGTTTTGTTTATATGCATGGTCAGAACGGTTTTATTCATTTCTGCCTTATGAGCTTTCAAACTCTTGCAGTAGAGAATCTATGCAATTTAAATTCGACCCCCGATCTCAGTCAGGAAAATCTGTCATAGTTAATATCCCTACTGATTTGGATTGGGTTAAGTGCTATGAGCAAAGAAATAGCAAAGAATTTGATTAAAGGAAAATTTCTGTATCAGATCGCAAAGGGCTTAATTCAAAGCCACAAAAAAAAGGGAAATTAACAAAATGATACAACAGGCAATCCAATTTTTTCCTCAGAAAGTGTCATGGCAGCCATTCACAGAATGGTGCACGATCTCTGGACCCTGTGCTTGTTATATCAGGGGTTTCTCCTTTTGAGATGATTGATGGTGTTTTGAGGTATTTCCACAAATATTCTGACCAGAATAGTAGTGAACTTCTGTACAGTTAAGGTGCAACCTGTATCTAGGTATAACATCCCAAAGATGTCAGAGGAGCAGGCAGGCCATTCAACAATATGAATCCCTTCATCCCCCAGGAAACGCCTGAATGTTGAGGCTGGAGATCATTTTCGACCAATAGAAACCCCAAAATTAACTGCCTAAATCTTAAATGTTAAAAATATAATTGTCGGGTTCATAAAATGTACGTTTTTTTCTTAAGAAGAACTGAAATACACAATTTATGGATACAATTCCTGCAGGAAGGAGAGACAGTTGAACCCCAGACTCAAACACACTGTCTCCCACTGGACCTCCTCCGCAGAGCATTTTATTAACAGAACATGACGCATGGTTACAAACAGAGTATTGACAGACTGACAGAAACAATTGATCAGTTCGCATGAAGACAGGATGCTCTAATAGAATGACAAGGCGGGATGGTCTCCTGACTTGGATCATGACACAGGAGTGGAGCATCCCCTCTGCAATAAATGTTATATAAGCACACATTAATTTTATAATCATCACTGAATAAACCTAACAATAATCTAAATACAAGTACTGCGTATCCATTCTGTCAAAAAGACCTTTGCAAGTTGATGACATAATGACCATAATCCTATTTATTTACAAGTAAAAAGCCAGAGATTAGAAAAGATAAACTAAAGGGTTCATTAAAAGCTGAGCCATTGAGGTTCTGTCTTACCAAGCTGATGATAGATTTATAAATAAAGTAAATAAACTTCTGACCAGGAAAGTGTCCATGTGGCTGACTAAGAAAAATAAAGAAAATGCACACGTTTCTCATGCTGTTGTTTAAGGTTGTTACTGAAACTAATTAAGCTATAAAAAAAGGAACATGATTTATTATGCTAAACCAAGCAGAGTAATAAAGTAATTTATTAAGTCATAACACATCAACTACACACACAGCAAGTATGTCATCACACTTCTCTACTTCTATATTCTAACTTAATAAAATACAATTTTAAAGGCGAAATTACCCTAAATTGACTTTCCTGTTTTTTTTTTTTTTATAATAAACTCTATATATTAATGTCTTATATTGCTGTTTTAATGTTTTACATTTGTACTGAATCTGATTTTGATTTATTATTCATAATGACTCTTAAATATTTTGACGTAACCCAGAAAAACTGAAGTGAGAGCCTTGCGAGGTTGGTGGAACTTAAGTCTACATATAGGGGCAGTTATAACGCACATCTCTAACCTACAGTAGTATGCATTAAAATGGCCCCTCAGGTTAAGCAGCCAGCCGAACTGCATGCACGCTCCCCTGCAACTCCCAGCAAATCCCCTCCAGCACCAAAGCCACTGATGGTGTCCCCCTCCTCCTCCTCTCCTGGGCATACAGGGGCTGACCAGAGGCTAAGCGGCTACTCTCTTTGATCTTAAAAGGAGGAGTTGGGTTTTCTGGCACGCACAGCCATTTTCTGTAGTGTCCAGGATGAAAATCGAATGATCGACACAAAAGAGGTTTGACTAGTGCTCCTGTGTCTCTGCTTTTTTTGAGAGCCATGCAGGAATCCCCCTGGCTGCTTTAGAATGGCTTGCATAGAGCATGTCGGAAATGTCCTTAAAAACAACCTTAAGCTTTCTTTTTTTTTAAATATGCTACTCACTTTGGAATTCGTCAGCGCTGTTCAATGGCGTTCCAAAAAGTTTCATTAAGAAAAAGCACATTCCTGTAGTGTTTTACATTTGCTGATTTTGTAATCCCCATTGAGTTCTGTAGGAATAGTCAATATATTCGCTGCCACGGAGAAGCGGAAATGGGGGCCTGTTTACACAGTTGTAGTCTTTTAAACTTCACTCTGTGGCCACTCCGACGTCGATGTGACTAATATGTCTACATGTTAAACACTTTAAAAAACTCTGAAAATGGAATACGAAAGGTGGATTCATATGTGATTCTGCGGCGTCAGGTACACAGAGTGAGGCGAAAAGACTACAACTGTGTAAGCAGGCCCCATTTTCGTTTCCGGTGGCAGGGGAATATTGACTATTCTACAAGAACTCAATGGGATTTACAAAATGCTAAATAAAACACTACAGGAGCGTTTTTTCTTCCGCGAAACTTTTTTGGGAACGATCATTGAACAGCTACGGCGAGCACGGTGAGTGGCATATTTTTAAAAAAGAACGTTTAAGGTTGTTACAAGAACATCCTCGGACATGCTCTATGCTAGCCATTCTAAAGCAAAAAGCGGTTGATTCTAAATGAGCCCAAAAGCAGAGACAGGACCAATTGTCAAACTTTTGGTGTCGATGTTCGAATTCATCCTGGACACTACAGAAAATGGGCTTAAAGTGTAAAACAGGCTTTCTCCTTTAATGTCCACAAATATCATGACAGAAAATATATTTCAGTACAAAGACTGATGTTTAAAAAGGAATTGTAGGGACCAGCCAAAGACCCGTCAAGGGAATTGGGGACATTTTAAATGGCTACTATAACTATTGTACATAGAACCTATCATCTGAAACTTTACCACCAATTTACCATTTCATATTTCTATGGTCGGATGACTGAAGTGGCCTCAGATTTTCACACTCACACCTAAACTAACACAATTTTACTCCAGATGGATGAAGGTCATTCTAACAAACGTTGCTATGATATCCAAATGTTCTGCCTTCTGTGATGCAGTAAAGTTTTTGTAGAAAAATATTCCCTGGTACGTGTTGGCAACCATCTAGATTTAGATTTAGTTATTGAAGCTCAGAATACATCAATGAAATAAGAAATGTGATGGAGTGTGACAGAAACATCTTAGGGCTTATACCAAAGGCCCTAAAGCAACCAAACATCAGGCAGCTCACATTCTGAAAGACATTTCACCTGAGACAGAAAACAGAAGAGACATGCAGAGTGTAAAATTATTATTTACATTTAAACTTTCAGATTTCAGGGAGTCAGTATTTGTAAAATCATGCATCACTGTCTTTTTGGATAACAGTACTTTTTACAAAGACTTTCTACCAATTTATCTCAGAAGATTCCAATTATTTTGAACATCCGTTCCATAATTTTGCACCACAATGCTGAAAAGAAAACTGCATGAAGCTGCTGGTCCTTGACTGATCCACCAAGATTCTTTTTTGAACATCAATCTTTATACTAAAATATTATTTATGTCTGTCATAATTTTACCTAGAGCTCTGACCCACAGGCAGAAAACCAAACAGAGAGACCAGGGAAAAGTTTAACAGGATTTATTTTGAGTGAATTAGATGAGTCCAGTTCTGCTCTGAACATGGTTGAACCGGAAGTTTCCAGAACAAGGTGTCTCTTATTGAATCCAGTCGGTGTGGGTTGTTCCAGTGAATATCTTATTCGTCGGAGGGCGGACAGGGTTTACCAGAATTGCGGTTGTTCCTTGGTGAACGGAGAAGCTGACTGCCACTTAGTTTTTCTGCTGTACTTGAACAGGTTATCGTGCAGATGAATCCCCTGCTCAGTGAGAATCCCAAAACAATAAAGTAAAACAGTAAAGTTGATCCAAACCACAAACTTGAATCCTCAGCTCAGTTTGATGCTCAGAGAATCCTTCAGGGGAGAGAAGGTCCAAAACAACCAGTCTGCAGGATGACTTCCTGCCCGAGAGCAAGACAAAAAACAGCAAGGTTAAAAACTCAGCAAAAACTCAGCTTGGCTGGAGTACCCAAAACTGGCAAACACTCTGGCGTTGAGGTAGTGGCAGGTCAGCAGCTTAAGAGAGCTCCGTTAATGATGAGGTAACCATCCAAGCAGGTGTGTGAGGAGGCGGACAAGGAACCAGGCGCCACCTGGTGGAGGAAGGAAGACAAACACAAAACACAACCCACACAAACTAGATTTCTAACAATGTCATGATTTGTGGACAGTAAGATCTAAAGAGAAGCACCATCACCTGGTCAGACCCTGTTATTTAGTGAAAGGGTGGAGTAAAAAAATATGCATCCCCAGCAGGCGGCTGGGGTGACTCCAGTGGCTGGAAGTTTGCTGCAATTTGGCTTTCTTTTGACTGGGAAGGGCCATTTTGAATGGCTGCTACTGCAGATCTAGCAATTTGCTGCTGACAAACACCCATTGATCCATCACTGACCAGCGCAGCTCAAATGAACACCACAGCAAATAGGGATGGGAATCGATAACCGAATCCTGTTCAGAACTGGTTCCGTATTTTCCGATTCCATGGCATCGTTTGGCAGCTTGCTGAACGATGCTTTTTTCGATTCCCGCAGCACCAGAGGCTAAAGCGCCGGCTCTGGGAACGACTTACGTCACGTTTTTTACGCAAGTTACGCACACGGCGTTCAGGCAAAAAAGGAAAGCAAAAAAATGGCGCCACACCAAGTAAAGAGATCAAAAGTTTGGCTTGATTTTAAAAACGAAAAAGATGGCAAGAAGACTCTTTGCAATCATTGCAAAGCTACAATTTCAATCGCGGGAGGAAATACTTCGAACATGCTGAAACACCTCCGCGCACAACATGGGATACATTTTATTGAGTGCTGTGTTTTTGATGCCTTCCGGAAAGAGGTTAAAATTTCTACAAGGACGGAAGGCAAGTCTGGTAAGTAGCAAGTTTTACATCACTGGTGTTAAAGTGAGGAGGATTTGTCCCCTTTGAAGTAAAGGCTGTAGTACCTCGGGGCTTCCTCTCCGGTTCTTTTTCCTGGGAGCAAGTTATTTTAATACTCTTAACTCCAAACTCGTTAAAACCATATAATAAAAGGACTATAAAAACAGGAGAGTAAAAAGTAACAGAGTTTATTCCAGAATAGGATGTTTCAGGACAGAGAAAAATGCTTCGAAGCTTTACAGCTGTGGTTAAAATCACCGCCCGCAAGCCGCCCCGGCAAAGTTTGAGCCCCTAACAACGCCATCACCTGCTTCTTATACCCCTGCTGAGTCTGTCTTGCATCATGTGGATGCTTAGCTGTCCGTACCAGAAACTGACACGCCATCCATGTCTTGAACTCCATGCAGGTTGCCTCTCTGTCTCAGGGTTACAGATACAGCAGCTCTCCTATGAGTCCGGCTCCAAGATGTGCCCATATCCTGTGTAAGAGACACGAAGGGCTGTCTTGATTAGATGACTTCCGTACACACCGTGATATCCACAATGTGAAGGAAAGCCTTCTGCTCTGTCTAATCTGACTAACAAATTAACAGTGCACATGATGTATAAATAATAAACCTAACACTGGCTATGCTTAATGTTGTTCCTGGTATATCATATCCCATTTCTAGAAATAAACTCATTTCCTACCTCTCTTTGGTGTTATAAGGGAGTGTGCCTTTGTCGTTAATCCAGCCCTTCATTGCTAGCATGTTTTTTAATTAGAACTACTGCTAGCTGGAATTCTTACATGATTCTAGCTGTTGCAGTGGATGTAACGTAACACGCTACAAAGTTGCTCCGCAGTTCAGGGAGGGAGAGAAAGGTGACGCTTGTTTATTTAAACAGGGGTAGATGAGTTTATTTCCCAAAATTGTACAGTAATGCTTTATCATTAAACAGAAGTAAACAAAGTTGATGCTGATAATCACTGTTTGTTGTCCTCCTTTTTCCCCAAATTGGAATGGAAAAAAGAATCGATAAAGAATCGAATCATTTCATAAAAATCGAAAAAGGGAATCGGAATCGTGAAAATCTTTTATAATTCCCAACCCTAACAGAAAACTACTTCCTGTCTGAAAGGCTCATAGGTGCTAAACCCAAGCTGAGGCCTTTTTACCAAAACTACACTCAACACTGCTAATCATGACTGACTGGCATATTGGCTTCCTGATTAACTCTGAGTACCTTATAGGAGTTGAAGTCAGTGACAGGCATCATAGGAAAGATGACACTGGGAGAAATGACCATGTGTCAGCTTTCCTGTGTTCTTTTTATATAATTCCAGCTTCTTCCTCCTAAGTTGAAAGATAAGCTGAACTCTGGGTGGAAGGTCAGGCTTGAGAAAATCAGTGTGGGCTGACAGGATGAGAATAAAGGTAGGAGGGATACATGCAGCGGCCAAGTTCTGTCACCAATGACAAATGGAAGAAGCAAAGATGAAGCAAGTAAGACATTAGAGAACAGTGATGTTGTGAATCACCACTATGAGAGCAAGTGTGTGTGAAACAGTGCACAGTTCACATGCACGCTGTGCATTTGAACCAGGAAGTTTTTCTCTGTGTCATTCTGGGTGCTTTTAAGGCTGTGTGGGAAAAATTGAATGAAAGAAAAAGCCTAGTGAGTGTGTGTGTGTGTGTGTGCACGCGTATTGGTGTGTCCTCAGGATGCAGGTTGCCAATCTTGACAGCGGCCATCCAAGATGGAGGACTGCTGGGAAATTGATTTAGCTGGTGTCTGAGCGTGACAGAGATGAATCTATGTGTCTGATTACAGGGGGGCGGAAAAAAACAAAAGGTAGAAAAGGGAAAACAAAGATGCCAAAACAAAAAAGTTCCCAAAATGAGAAGAGCAGCAGATAAGGAGAAAATAAAGTCGTTTAATAGATAAATCAGTGAATGAACAGTTTAAAACATGCGTCAGCTCTTTTGATACTCATCAGCTTCTGCTCTCCTACAATTTCAAGATAAAATGTGAATTTATGACCTTATTTTCTAATAAAGTAGGGGTCGAAAAAGGATTTATTTTACTTGTTCAGCAGACACACAGCTTCCCTTTCTTCTCGCCTTTACTGAAACAGACACCACTGTTAAATAGTCTATCTTTATGTATTTATTGCAGCTAAAACTTGTTGCAGTGCCTTTCCATTGCACAGCACGGTCTGTTTGCTAAATCAACAAATAACAGTTTTTAGGCAGTGTGAAGAATTGTTCTTTACAGGTGGGTGTGCAAGTTCAGAACAAATGTTAGATATTAGAAGTTAAAACATATTTTATCCTCTGTGAACATATATCTCACTATACTGAGAGTAAAGTGCTAATGTTTCAAATTTCTCAGCAGTGAAAAATGTGACTCATTGATTAAAGAATAATGGCTTTAGTAGCTATTAATTATCAATATTAAAGCAAAGCAGTTAGATGTGGGGGGAGTTCACTTCTTATTTAAAGGTATGCAACCGGCGTTGATTTTCCAGCGAGGCTCCCCCCAGAGGGCGAAAGTAAAAGTGCACTGTCGTAAATATGCTCAGCTGTTCTCCTGGTTTCTCCGTCAAGCCAGAGCGGTTGTTTTGAGCTTAGCAGACAGGCTGAACGCAACCAATCACCATGTCTACTGCGGTAAGTGACTATTTTTGTTCCAATTTTTTAGAGTTTAAATATTTAGCATGGGCTTCATACATTATATGTTATGCATTTGTCTAAATAACAAAGATTGTAGTTAGCTAAGTTGGAGTTTCCCCTTTGCATTTATCCCACTGTCGTTGGGAATTGAAAATGGTCTAAACAACCTGCTCCGACATGGGCTTTCGCTGTTTTCTCGGCTGGTTCCGCCATGATAACTGCACCAATATCGCCACTGCATCTAGGCAACGAGCATGCTCTTTCACTGGTGGCGTCTAGCAGTTCTCGCCGTAAAAGCAAGACCGACTCTGCGATGCGCGAGGCTTTACCGAGCCTGTGGAGTGCGGGCGAGGCTCCTCACAATTGCAAGCACGGTATTTCCCCTACAGACCACCAGGGAGGCGGAGAAAACCTTTGTTGGACCTGAAATGACTCATTTAATCGTCCAAAACGTTATGGAACACATTAATTAACTTGAAAAAATGTTGCATAGTATGCATTTAACACTGCAGTGTATTGCTACACCTGTGTCGGTACTAGATCACCCTTTCTTACCCCAGTCTCAACATATGGCAACTCCTCTCGGACAAACTGTATTGCACCCCTTTTTTAAGGATAAAATCTCTTTTGGATTCTCAACATATTAACTATATTTTACACCAAAAGTCTTATATGATTTGTACAATTGTTGAATTTCAATGCAAAAAAAAAGAAAAGAAAAAAAATAACTAAATGAGAAGAAAACAGGAAACACAAGGTAGTTTTTTAGATTTTAACAGAGATTTATGGTAGTGATATTTCATCGTTTGCAGAATGTCAGGTAAATATCAGGTGAGGAAGGTGAGGAGAACTTCTCGTTTTCCGCTTCATCCCAGAAGGTGACCAGACGTCCTCTTTTTCCCACATAGGTCCTACTTTTCATACAATGTCTGGGGGGGAATTTGAAAATCATCCGGGATTTTGGTAGACTACAGTGCAGCAGAACCGAGCCATCAGCACCGCGATGAAGTGGGTTTGAAGTTGGATATTGGATATTCAAGCTCCGCGGAGTCAGCGGGATCTAGCAAACGGTTGATCCGATGTCGGCCAGCGTCTCTCAGCTGCTCCCTCCTCCCACACGCGGCGATGCAGTTAGGAACCGTCAAAAAACAACAAAGCACTCTAGATAAACAGAAATCAATAAATTCCTTATCTTGAGCTAAAACCAAACTAATATAAAATCATGCCAATAGATAACATATTTAAGGCAATTTTATGCAATTTCAAGCTATTTTCAATTTTTAAGATATTTTTAAAGACAAAAGTTGGGACTTCCAAATCTATGTCAAATTGTTCTACTGCTTTGGCCAGATGGGGCACACTCATTAGCAGTGTTGGGCACGTTACTTTGAAAAAGTAATTAGTTAGTTACTAGTTACTTCTCCCCAAAAGTAACTGAGTTACTAACTGAGTTACTCCACAATAAAAGTAATATAGTTAGTAGTAAAAGTAACACTATTGCGTTCTTTTGCTGAGTGTATGAAAGTAATAACTGGGGATGTCTAATTCTGAAATCCTGTGTTTGGGTTGTTATAGATACTGCAACATGTAGCTATATCTATCTATCTATCTATCTATCTATCCATCTATCCATCCATCTATCTATCTATCTATCTATCTATCTATCCATCTATCTATCTATCTATCTATCTTTATCTATCTATCTATCTATCTATCTATTCCATCCATCCATCCATCCATCCATCCATCCATCCATCCATCCATATAGGCTATCATTTGGATCCTTCACGCTCCCGTAGTTCTCCTGTGGTGCGAGCACTGGGCGGTTGATACGGCATACGCTTTTGCGCAGCATCGCGGCGTTCCTCTGTCACTTGCACGGTAAATCGTGCCGCCGCTACAGCAGAGATGCAGGGGAAACCATCTGATGGGGAAACGCAGCTTCGACGTAACAACGGTATTTCCATCTAGAAAGCGCTGTTTTGCTGCTGGAGTCCTCCTCACGGCTCTCTCATGGCGCCGCCCGCGAGTCCTATCATGAAAAAGGTTAATTGTGCGACCTGAGTAAACGCCAAGCAGTAATGGGGTGTCGGCAATTGTAACTGCGTTATAGTTACAGTAAGAGTAATCATTTTGATTACTCGTTACTAAAAAAGGTAGCGGTGTTAGTAACGCCGTTACTTTCAACGCCGTTACTCCCATCACTGCACATTAGCATAGTAGAAAACCGGATTATTGAAATGGAAATAGTTAAAACAGAAAGTTTTTATCATATCTACTTGAGATTTCTCTAAAACTACCTTATCCAATTACCACTACTTTTTAGCCAGTGGGATTAACAGCCTGAATCTGATAAACCTTAATGGGCAACAGTGGATGCTGCTGTCTATACCTCAAAGAAGTGACAAAAAAATAATTAATAAAAACATAAAGTAATAAAATAGTGTGATAATGGATAGTGCCTGGCCAGCTTTCAAGAAATGCAAAAGTATTGCAAGCATTAGCAGGCAATTTATGAAAAACGTCAACATTTTTATAAATCATCAAATATTGAATTAACTTTTTTCTGTGCACAACGTGAGCCTAAATTCAAATAAATCAGACTTTCAGCCATAAAACTTCAAAAAGCCACATAAGGTAGGACTATTTTGATCAAATAAAACATAATAATTGTTGATTTCGCCCCACTTGTTATTTCTATTTTTTGTACGGTGCCTCATCTATTGGTGACGCCTTAAAAAGTCATAAACATTTTCCTTTTAACAAGGTTTCCTTTGTTTCAAACTTCACAAATGATTTAGAAGCTTTTCTTGCATCTGACATGTTCCCTGCCAGGCTGGCGTACCGGCAGACACTGAATGCTTCCACCCACAGAAAAAACATATGGCTTCATCTGGAGAAATGCACTTTTTATGAATAATAACACAGCTCTAGCACAGAATATAGCTTTCCACAAGAGGCTCCGCTAAGATGAGCAATTTTTTGACATGATGCATTAAAATGATCTATTCTTCAGCTTCAGGTGTGAAAGGAATAAAATGATAAATAAACACTGAGGAAGACTCAAACTATTTTCCTCCTCTAAGCGACTTTTTTTCTCAGCATTTTTCTTCTCTTTTTGTATTTGGTAATCACACCGCAAACAAGTTTATAGTATGATGTGTTGCAAAACTATAGCTCTATCGTTTCTACATTTTGTCATTAAGCAACAATAAATGTAAACGTATTTTATCAGGATTTTTTTCCCCAATAGAATAGTTATAATAAATGGTGTCATATTTAATGTATTTAATAAATAAATATGCCACATTTTTCTAATCGTTGCTTCTGAGAAAAATATTAAATCCATTTTATATCACCCCTTTCTTCTATGTCTTCATGTGCTGCATTAAATACCATTAGCATAAACATTTATATTTGGATTCTTCAAGGGAAAAATATGGAAGATATAAAGAGGCACATCTTAAGAAATGAAAATAGGATTAAAAAGGTTTTTTATTTCAGTAAAAAAGGTAAACTCAGGTTAATGACAGACAGCATCACATCTTTCAAGCATTTTCTCTTTTAATGAAAATAATCAAATTAATGAAACAGAGTTGGATAATTTTTTTAAAAGAAAAAAATGCATAAGATTCTCAGCTTTTTCTACTATTTGTTATTATTTGGCTTCTACCTACATTTCTATTTCTATGACTGTATGCAGAGAGATTCCTAGAACTATAGCATGCTGTGTTTTATCTTCATTGAGATGCTATTGTGTTTTTGCTTTGCAAATCTCACCTCAGCAGACTTACTATGACATAGCAAAACATTGCAAAAATACAATAATTCTTTTATGGATCTTTTTTATCCTAAAGAATGAAGCAAATTTCCCCCAGAAACTTTTCATGTGTTTCAAAAGCTGGAAGATATCATCTTCTAATAAAGAGAAATAAATTATTTAAATGTATCTCAATCTATAAATAATTTAAATAGAATGAGCTTAAAGGTATAGTGAAGGATTTTTGCAATTTTTTTAAAAGACCCGCCCTCTCCACTTTAAAAAAAAATGCACATGCACAACCCTGTACCCCCTCCCGACAGGGAACGCATATTAAATGTGTGCAAGAGCGTGCACGAGCCCATTTCTCCTTGTGCACGTTCTGTTTAAAAGTTGCTGTTTCGCATACAAGATTTAAAGCAGAATACACGATTTGCAATTTTTCCACTAGACTCACAACCGCTAAGTGAAAATGGGGCAGAGCACGAAGGACGGCTTTACGTAAACATTTCACCAGAATGATGGACAGTTAGGAGGACCACTTATTTAGGTGATCCACCCAGAAAAAGAACATCATCTACTATAGTTTTACACTTTTTAAATCAAAGTTCCTTTTAAAAGTAAATTTCTCCTTGTTCCGCCGGCTGAGTGCTTTACAAGGTACTGTGTCTTCATCTGGATTCATTTCTGGTAATATGCTTATAAATCTTTAATAACACGTTCACCCAATCTTGTTTCTATGGAGTGAATTTTGTTCCATCATTGTTGCAAAAAATTAAATTTTTTTGGTAAACTTGAACTTTTCCTTACAGAAATGGCTTTGATTAAAATTTGTCCAATTTCATTTTTGTTTTACTTTTTTTTTTCAAATATTATTTTCAGGTTGTATTTTTTTTATATTTTTTTATATATTATACTTTATTAATCGTCACTTTCATGGTCATATTTACGACGGAGTATTAGGGCCACACATGAAGAGAAAAAATATTTTTGGCATGACGAGATTAAACTCGACATGTTGAGTTTAAATGTCGACATTAAACTCAACATTTCGAGAATAAAGTTGAAATGTCATATTGAGTTTAATCTCGACAATGTCGATAATAAAGTTGAAATTAGTTCAAGAGAGCCAACCGCTGCACAGGTTACATGCACAGAATCCAGAATCAGACATGCCTTGTGTAGATGATTTGGTCAAATTGTACTTTCTGTGATGATTATACAGTTATACAGTTGCAGCACGCCAAAGACTACCTTCACTCTTAAAAGCGCGCAGACTGCAGCTGTGGAGCCGTTTAGCTCTTTTTTCTCCAAACTTTGGAATGTCGAGATTAAAATCGCCCATATATCAACTTTATTCTCGAAATGGCGAGTTTAAAGTCGATGACGCCGAGATTAAACTCAACAAGACATTTCAACTTTATTCTCGAAATGGCGAGTTTAAAGTCGACATGTCGAGTTTAATCTCGTCATGGCAAAAATATTTTTCTCTTCATTTGTGGCCCTAATACTCCGTCGTACACATTTCATAGGTTTTATCAATTGCATTGTTTTTCCTAAAATTATATTTAACAGGTCCTTTTTTTCCACTTTTAGAGGGCAATCTTGACTCAGGAGGGACGAGCAAACACACATTTCTCTTGGTCTGCATGGACGTTAACATTCTTAGTGGTTATTATGCGCATCAAGAACAGGCGGGTTGATGTGAAGAGAACGTGATCTGTGAAATTTGAAATGACTGTTGTTCATAAACGTCCATCTAAAAAAGAGAAACATTTAAAAAAAAAGTAAAAACAAATAATATTTAGAGGAAAAATTCGATCAGGAAGGAATAATCAATGGATCATTAGTTATATCTAAAACTAATACAATCACTGTGATTTCATTAGTTTAGCATTGATCAGTAAACAAATAAAAATAATAATTTTTG